>JBBGZY010000618.1:72500-425000 GCA_037952925.1 Lithobates clamitans | reverse complement strand
AAACGCAGTAAATGATCAAATATCACCAAAAGAAAGTTCTATTTGTGGGTAAAAAAATGATACAAATTTAATTTGGGAACAGCATTGCATGACCTCTCAATTGTCAGTTAACCTCCCTGGAGGTATGATTATTTCATATTTTTGATGCTGAAAGCGGTACCATTATTTTGCATGGAAATTTGCCGTTTTATATTGTAGGCCTGTAATTCTTAGGAATAACGCACTTAAATCTGTCCAAACCAGAGTCTAGTAAACATCTCGGGTATGATAAAGTTTAAAACACAAAATCATAGATTAGAATATAATAAAAGAACTACAAAAAATTATACCAAATAATAATAAAAAATTATTCAATAATGTAATCAAATCAAAAACACTGATATTTGCTCAGTTGCAGAATTGTTGCTGTCATTACTTTTCAGTGTTTGATGACAGATCTCCCCACAAATTACTATCGCTCAATTCTGTGAGTGATTCTAATTTATTATCGCTGTTTTCTAGCTGGTCTAAAACCACTTTTTGATGTAAAAGGATGGTTTTGGTTGCTATGGACAATCTCCAGTTTCCAGGCAGAAAGAACAGTTTTTATAATATAAAACTGCATGCAGGCCACTGGAGAAACCACTAGGGACAAAAGGGATGTGAAATAATTTCATACAGTAATGTAATCTGTAAGATTACAGTATACTGTATGTATTGTGTGCGTTTCACTTTTTGAATTTTGGCGCCATTCTCCATCCCCGTGCGTCGCAACGCTCGCAGTGGGAATGGAGCTCGGCTCCGTGATGAATCGAGCGGAGGACGAGCCACTCACACTGCGGGGAGACATCGCAGGATCCAGGGGACATGGTAAGTAAGCTCTTCCTGGATGCTGCGATGCGATCCAGAGTCTGGCTCGGGGTTACAGCTTTTGGTTCTTAAAGTCCACCCCGAGCCAGACTCGGGAATACCTCCAGGGAGGTTAAAGTAACGTCGTGTCTTTTCGCAAAAAATGGCTTAGTCATGAAGAAGGGGGGTAAATCATCCAGAGGTCAAGTGGTTAAATTGAGAAAATTTACCAGTTTAAGAAAAAAATAAAAATAAAGGTAATTTTAGAAATTGCAAGCAACAAATTTGGTACAATGCCTTGTTTACCATGGTGTAGCAAGTCATGTTGGAACAGGAAGGGGAACTGTTCCCAAAAAGTTGGGAGCATGAAATTGTCCAAAAAGTCATGCCGACGCTTTAAGAGTTCCCTTCACCGAACCAAGGGCCAAGCCCAACCCCAACCCCTGAACAACAACCCAACACCATAATCCCCCCTCCACCAAAATGATTTGGACCAGTGCACAAAGCAAGGTCCATAAAGACATGAATGAGCGAGTTTGGGGTGGAGGAACTTGACTGGCCTGCACAGAGTCCTGACCTCAACCCGACAGGACACTCTTGGGATGAATTAGAGTGGAAACTGAGAGCCAGGCCTTCTTGTCTAACATCAGTGCATGACCTCAAAAATGTGCTTCTGGAAGAATGGTCAAACATTCCCATGGACACACTCCTAATTCTTGTGGACAGCCTTCCCAGAAGAGTTAAAGCTGTTATAGCTGCAAAAGGTCGGCCAACGCAATATTTAACCCTACAGACTAAGACTGGGATGCCATTAAAGTTCAAATGCGTGTGAAGGCAGGCATCCCAAGACTTTTGTATGTGTATATACATACACACAGTGAGGGTAAAAAAAAGTATTTGATCCCCTGCTGATTTTGCACGTTTGTCCACTGGCAAAAAAATGATCAGTCTAATTTTAATGGTAATTTTATTTTAACAGTGAGAGAACAACAGCAAAAATATCCAGAAAAACGCATTTCAAAAAAGTTATAAATTAATTTTCATTTTAATGAGTTGTGTTGCGTTTGTTACAATATGATTTTTTTTATTAATCAGACTTACGATACATGGGACATGACATTACACAATAATGGTTGGTCATAGAGATATTGTCAGTTTTTGGCTTGAGTAGATTTCTCAAACAAATGCTGTTTTATACAATGGGGGTAAATATCATTGTTGTATTCAATTGACAGTTCAATTAACAGGCTATGATCTCTATTGGTACAGTACACAAGAAAGATTAAGGCCTCTTTCACACGAGGCATCTGTATGTCCGTTTTTCATCCTTCCGTTTTCGGATGAAAAACGGACATACAGTCATCCCTATGGAGCCTCGGATGTCAGCGGTGACATGTCGGCTGACATCCGCCCCGCTCCGATCCGAAAAGTGTAACGGAGGAAAAACCTACTTTTTCCTCCGTTTTCGGATCGGATCGGATGACGACGGACACTACGGACCGTCATCATCCGATCCCCCATAGGGGAGAGCGGCGCTCTGACAGGTCCGTCGCTGCACAGCGTGCAGCGATGCACCTGTCATCTTCCTGCTCAGCGGGGATCGGCGGAGCGATCCCCGCTGAGCCAGCGGATGTTCACGGGGCGGATCATGACTGATCTGCCCCGTGTGAAAGAGGCCTTAGTTGTTTGAGGTCTTTTTCAGCTCTCAAACTGAAAGATTGACTGTTAGATTACTGTCAGGTGTTGGCTTGATTAGCCAATGGGTACGTAGATAGAGTTTTCAACAGTCCATTGTTTCTACAGTTACAGTAAACAGGCATGTTTTCTGTTTGGCACCTATGGCAAACAGCCTAACACATAAAAGGGGTGAGTAGGGACACACACACACACACACACCGTCATGTTTTGAAGATCAGCCGCCACTTATGATACAAGAACACTGCCTGGTGTCCAAGAAGCATCGTTGCCAATGGAGATCACGAACATACAGTAACAGAAGATAAGTAACTTTTAAGTGTATTTGTACTGTTAGACCATAGGCTGTTCATTTGCTAGACATTTTGCTTGTTATAGATATCTGTCAGTCTTGTATTGTATTCCTAAGATTGTAATAGTTTTCTATGTACAGCATCTTTGTATAGAAATCTCAGCTTCCTTGCTTATACCACAGAGGAACCTTGATAGATAGACTCAAGCAAAACATGAGTGAAATAAATATTCGATCCCCTATCAATCAGCAAGATTTCTGGCTCCCTGGTGTCTTCTATACAGGCAATGAGCTGATATTGGGAGCACTCCTAATCTCAGCTTGTTACGTATAAAAAAAAGACACCTGTCTGCAGAAGCAAATCAATCAGATTCCAATCTCTCCACCATGGCCAAGACCAAAGAGCTAAAAGAAACAAGGGGGGGGGCTCTCTAAGTGTAGTATTAGAACAGTACCATTTATTGCACAATATTAAAAACACTTACAAGGTATAAGTGGGAGTCATGCTCGTCATAAGTATGTGTGTATGCAAAAACACTGCCTGGTGTCAAAGAAGCATCGTTGCCAATGGAGATCACGAACATATAGTAACAGAAAATAAGTAACTTTTAAGTGTATTTGTACTGTTAGACCATGGGCTGTTCATTTGCTAGGCATTTTTGCTTGTTATAGATATCTGTCAGTCTTGTATTGTATTCCTAAGATTGTAATAGTTTTGTATGTACAGCATCTTTGTATAGAAATCTCAGCTTCCTTGCTTATACCACAGAGGAACCTTGCTAGATAGACGCAAGGAAAACTTTTGGGGGCTCATGCCACGGTCTGCGCTATAGTTCAATTGAAGCAGACCTGTTTTTTCTGTAGTGTGTTGTGTAGCTTGTGCTAGGTAAAATGCTGCGTAAGCCATTTAGGAAAAGCAAGGCTGCAGAGGGTTCTGGTGGCCAGAAGAAAGTGTGCAGCTTACCTATCTGGGCCAGAGACAATGAGTGGGAGCCTCTTGCTAAAGAGTTTGTGAAGTATGCTTCTCCCTTGAAGCTGACTTGGGGTGATAAAGTCTCAGATCATTTTGTAGATTTTAGCCTTAAGGGGTTGGATTTAAGTAAAAAAGAGAAGAGGACAGTGTCCACAGTGGGCTGGTATTTCCTTAATGCTATTTACACTGAATCACAGAAAAGGGAGAAGGCAGAGGCAGAAGTTAAGGTATTAAAAGACCAGCTAGCAGTTGCTTCAGAGTGTGTGCGTTCAACTGCTGGTCGGGCTGATGATTTGCAAGAGCGGTGTGCAGCCCTCATGACCAAATCAATTAATGCCTTAAGGAAAAGGAAGGGCCGTAAATCTGTTAATAAAGCCAGGGTACGAGCCATTGTCACATCCCAAAATTGGGATTGTGAGGATGTGCTCTCCCCAAATGATAGTGAAGATGAGGAGATAGAGTTTGATATTTCGCATGATGATCTGCTAGTGCAAAAGAAAAAGTATGCCAGACCTCTCATTACTAAGCATAGGAAATGGCAACATGATAGAGAGGATATGGCAGATGGGGAGGTGCATTATTGCAACCCCAGAGATGTTGAATTTGAAGAAGTACGGGAGTTTACACAAACTGAACTCCATGAGCTGGCAAAACAATACAAACAAAGGTCTGGGGAACCCCTAGTGAGGTGGCTCTTATGCTTTTGGGATGAAGGGGCGGACAGTGTTTTGTCAGGTAAGGAAGCAGTAACTATGGGAGTGTTAACCCATGATCCACAATTGTGTCAGGCAATGCGAAAAGCCCGAGAGTTTAGCGTGAACTTTTCCTGTTAGACCTCGTGAGAGATGGAATAGTCCGAGTATACGCTAGTCCTACTGACCTGGAAAATACCTACTCCTGGAGATCAATAGGAGAGGGTATTTCCAGGTTACGCGAGATGGGTTGTATAACTGGATTAAATATGTTTCCAGAATGGATGGGTCCAGATATGGAACCCTTTACGTTTGCTCTGCGCTCTAAGCTGATGAAGTCTGCGCCATTTAATCTCAGGGCCCCATTATTGTCCTTGTTGCGAGGCCTGGGATTAAACAGCAAGATTCATGAAGCCACAACCCTTTTAAGCCAGTTGAGGGAGCTAGAGGAAACTAAAACAAAACATGTCAGGGCAGTAGATAAGGTCAAGGCCAGACAGGAAGAATACAAGCAGAAAAGAACAGAAAAGAAAGGGAATGGGGTAGAGAAGACAGGGGGTGAAGAGAAAACCAGGCTAGTTATTTCTAGGAAACAAATGTGTGTGGACCTATTAAAGGCAGGACTACCTAAAGATGAAGAGGTGGAAACATTTAGTAGGGAAAACTGTCAGGGTTAGAAACACTACTCCTAGTGAAGATAACATCAGCCTGGACTTAGAGAAAACAGAACAGACCCCTCCTGTTAGCCCCAAACCAATTCCCCAAACTGAACATGAACCCACACCCAAATCCCTTTATCCTGGGGAGGAGTTAGAGAAAATCAGAAAAGGGGATTGGGAGGTTCCTTATACTTTATGAAGGGAAGGTGAGTCTCCTGTAATAGCCGTGAGGGCAGTGACAGCAGGAGACCGACGCCCATATGCACCTGTCACTGTATGGTGGGGGAAGTCATCTTCTCCTACACATGTAATGGTTTTAGTTGATAGCGGAGCTGAAGTTACACTTTTGCAAGGAAATCCTTCCCATCACGAAGGAGAATTGATTTATGTAGAAGGTTTGGGAGGGCACACTACCCAGCAGTTAGGATACGTGTGAAATTGGCTATTGGCAAGGGATCAGGATTTATGACAAAAGTTTTGGTATCAGAGTTACCTGAAAATATTCTTGGGATGGATGTACTTCAAGGTCAGTCAATTCAGACTGAAAGAGGTACATTCACATTCGGGTATCCTGATAAAGCGTATCTGGTAAGGGCGGTGAAGGCTGTGGTCAGAGGTCATGCGAAATGGACCCCTGTCTACATTCCTCCACCAGAGAAGCCAGTCTGTCTCAAGCAGTACAGACTTCCCGGAGGCCACAAAGAAATTGGGGAGACTATTCAAGAACTGTTGAGAGTAGGGATCCTTAGACCTGCTGTAAGTCCTTTCTTGTCTCCGGTGTTTTCAGTAAAGCAACCTAATGGGACATATAGAATGACTGTGGATTACAGAGGTCTAAACAAAGTGGCACCTCTATTGAAGTCAGCTGTACCAGATATGATCTCAATTGTTGAGAAATTTGCTAAAGATTCAGGAGAATATCATGCTGTGATAGATCTGGCTAATGCTTTCTTTTCAATTTTGATAGACCCAGAGTGTCAAGACCAGTTTGCTATAGTGTGGGCGGCCGGCAGTACATTTTCACCATGCTTCCTGAAGACTATGTTCATTCTCCAATGATTTGTCATGGACTGATTGCCCGAGATTTAAGTACCCCGAGTTTGAAAGTCGCTGTGTTCCACTACATTGATGACATCATGATCTCAGGAACAAAAGAAGATGTAACTGAAGCACTGCAACTTCTGATACATCACATGGAGAACAGAGGGTGGGCTATCGACAAAGACAAAGTCCAAGGACCTGCCACAGAAGTGAAATTCCTGGGAATGATGTGGACTGGGCCGCAGAGGAAAATTCCAGAGACAATTGTGCAAACTATCCAGGTGTTGTCGCCCCCTACTACCAAAAAGGAGGCACAGAAGTTCATTGGAGTTGTGGGGTTCTGGAGATCGTTCATCCCACATCTTGGACTGATTTTGAGGCCTATATATAATGTCATCAGAAAAAGGACTGAATTCTCATGGGGTTTAGAGCAGCGGACTGCATTCCTGGCTGCTAAAGAAGCTATTTTGCAGCATCAGGGATTAGGACCCGTGAGACAAGGAGTACCATTTCAGCTGGATGTAGTGGAGCAGAATGGTACCATATCTTGGAGTTTGTGGCAGCCAAATGAAAATAAAGGACTGAGAGCAATAACCATTGGATTTTGGTCCAAACAACTGACAGGGGCACAGAAGAGATACACGCCCTCAGAGAAGTACCTGTTTGGGGCCTGCACAGCACTTTAACATGTAGAGACCATTACAGGAAAGGACAGTCACCATCCATACTGCATTGCCAATAGCAGGATGGGTGAGAGATAATGGACTGACCACTAGGGCAGCTGTAGCCCAGAACCAGACACTGATGAAATGGAAGTTGTACCTTCAAGAAAGAGGGGGTATTACAGCTGGGGATGTTAGAGACATTTCAAAACAGTTGGTAGGGCTTGTTACTTTTACCAGCACCCGGCCAAAAGAAGAAATTCCTGTGCTGCAGTCATCCCCCATTCAAGAGGCTCCTCCCTTTGAGTTTCTGACAGAAGACATGAAGGAGTCAGCGTGGTTCACTGATGGTTCAGCCATAGCCACCTCGTCTGGACGTAAATGGACAGCAGCAGCCTACAACCCAAGTACAGACACAGTCCTGCAGGAGACCGGAATTGGAGGGTCAAGTCAGTATGCAGAGTTGAAAGCTGTGGTGACGACTCTTCAGGAGGATCCTTCTACCCATGTCACTATCTGAACTGACAGCTGGGCGGTTTTTAAAGGACTGACAACTTGGATGCCCACGTGGAAGTCCAATGAATGGATGATTCATGGAAAGGTGGTATGGAGAGGCAAGAAAGTCTGGGACTACATCTGGAAGGAAGCTCACTCCTGCACCATAAAAGTTGATGCACATGTGCCCCTAGTCCCAGACTTTGAGAACTATAACAGAGTTGCAGATGAAATCGCCAAAGTGAAGGCAGTTGTGCCAATTGATCCTATCTTGATGAACTTGGCCAACTGGGCCCACAAGCAATCTGGACATTTGGGGCAGAAAGCAACATATGAATGGGCACAGCAGAGAGGACTGCCTATATCCATGGACATGATAAAGACTGTAATAGGGAACTGTACAGTGTGGAGAAGTGCGACAATGGCCATTGCAAAAGTACTCCACCGGGTCGATTAAGAGGGGTGAGAGGCCTACAGAGATCTGGCAGATTGACTTCATCGTTCCCCTGCCCCAGGGAAATAATGGACTGAGATATTGTTGCACTGCAGTGGACACCTATTCAGGACTTATGCTTGTTCATCCCTGCAAACTTGCAGATCAAGCCGCAACACTTCAACAGCTCCAGAAACTTGTCATTGCTTATGATTGTCCCAAACTAGTCCAAAGTGATAATGGCTCACACTTCACTGGATCAACAGTACAGCAGTGGGGTACTGGTTGTGCCGCATCCAATACCATCCACAGGCAGCTGGTTTGATTGAAAGATACAACGTGTTATTGAAGGACCAGATACTCATACTTACACCCACATATACGTTAAGGGGGTGGGATCGGGTCCTCACACAGGCAGTCATGTTAAATTCTAGGCCAATAGCCAAAAGCACACCAAATGAGAGGATGGTAGGGGCTGGGGCACAGATTCCACAGCTGGAGTGCAGAGTTCAGTATTTATGTAAGGTTCCTGAAAGAACAGGGCTTAACAGATACCATATTACTGCTTCCCATGACACAGAAACCAAGAGTGACGTATCTGAAGCTGGAGCCTATCTAGGAATGAGAGGGAATCTGGCAGGAAGGTTTGAAGTTACATTTGCATTGACAGATGAGCTTCAAGACAGTGGCTGGGACTCTGACTGGTTAGTGGATACTTCTCAGCAAGAGTGGAAAGTGAGGCTACATAACAGCAAACCTTCCAAAATAAACAGCAGGAATCTTCTGGGAAATATCAGTATATTTCCTCTCCTCCCTATTGATGTTCTTTGGGAGGGTCAGAAGTGGGTACAGGCAGGGGGCAAAGTGTTAGTCAGATATCCAGGCAAGAAGCCACTTAGAGGAGAGATTTTAGCTGAAGGGCCTGGATCTACTGTTTATGTATTATTAGAAGGAAAAGATAATCCGCTTTGTTTTCCACTCCACAGTCTGACTCCGATTTGATCCATAGGAAGACCAGAGAAAAGTGGTTACATGATGGAAAGAATGACGGAAGATCGCAAGAGCTGTGGAGAGCAAGGCCTTTGATGTATTAAAAGCCTGGACTTGTTTCTAAAGAACTTTAGAATGGACTTTCTAATGAACTTTTAAAGACTGAAACACCTTTTCAATAACAGAAATATAGGAGGTGTTGCATTCAAGGAAAATGTTTAAAATTAGTTTTCTTAGTAATTAAGTGATTTTCTCTATGGAGTCTGAAAGGAAAAAAAAAATAGGGCGGAATGTGTTGCGTTTGTTACAATATGATTTTTTTTTTATTAATCAGACTTACGATACATGGGACATAACATTACACAATAGTGGTTGGTCATAGAGATATTGTCAGTTTTTGGCTTGAGTAGATTTCTCAAACAAATGCTGTTTTATACAATGGGGGTAAATGTTGTATTCAACTGACAGTTCAATTAACAGGCTATTGTCTCTATTGGTACACTACACAAGAAAGAGATTTAGTTGTTTGAGGTCTTTTTCAGCTCACAAACTGAAAGAATGACTGTTAGATTACTGTCAGCTGTTGACTCGATTAGACAATGGGTATGTAGATAGAGTTTTCAACAGTCCATTGTTTCCACAGTTAGAGTAAACAGGCATTTTTTCTGTTTGGTAACTATGGCAAACAGCCTGACACATAAAAAGGGGTGAGTAGGGGGACACACACACACACACACAGTCATGTTTTGAAGATCAGCCGCCACTTATGATACAAGAACACTGCCTGGTGTCCAAGAAGCATCGTTGCCAATGGAGATCACGAACATACAGTAACAGAAGATAAGTAACTTTTAAGTGTATTTGTACGGTTAGACCATAGGCTGTTCATTTGCTAGGCATTTTTGCTTGTTATTGATATCTGTCAGTCTTGTATTGTATTCCTAAGATTGTAATAGTTTTCTATGTACAGCATCTTTGTATAGAAATCTCAGCTTCCTTGCTTATACCACAGAGGAACCTTGATAGATAGACTCAAGCAAAACATGAGTGAAATAAATATTCGATCCCCTATCAATCAGCAAGATTTCTGGCTCCCTGGTGTCTTCTATACAGGCAATGAGCTGATATTGGGAGCACTCCTAATCTCAGCTTGTTACGTATAAAAAAAAAGACACCTGTCTGCAGAAGCAAATCAATCAGATTCCAATCTCTCCACCATGGCCAAGACCAAAGAGCTCAAAGAAACAAGGGGGGGGGGCTCTCTAAGTGTAGTATTAGAACAGTACCATTTATTGCAAAAGATTAAACACACTTACAAGGTATAAGTGGGAGTCATGCTCGTCATAAGTATGTAGTCCTTGCAGTTCTACTGCATCCCACAGGCTCCTTGCACGATCCAGGTAGCTGGGAGAGGTTCTGGTGTGATGTTGTGCTGAATAGCTGTGCATTCAGGAAAAACAGGAAATAGTCAGCTCCATGCTGTCCAGCTTGAACCGGAAATTATATCACCAGCAGGGGGCGGGAGGAAGGGGTCAGTACTGTCTCCGTGGAATGAAAGGCTATCCGCTTGAAATTCACAGCTCCTTCTACTGGCCTGTTCTCTGGAGGAGAGCATCCTTAAATACACTCTCCTGGGCGTGAGGTCCACAGCCGTAGAACTACAACGGTCAGCGGACTAAAGGCAATGGGATGAAGGAATTTCGGAAAAAAACCCTAGTTAGACTTACCGGTAACGGTATTTCTACGAGTCTTTCAGGACAGCACGTGGGTGGAGCTGCGCTCTCTCCAGGTGCTGTCCTGAAAGACGAGGGGAGAAATAGTAGATAATAAATAGTTGGGCTTACAAAGGCTGACAGCTTATACAAAACAGAGCACATATGTAAGAATGACATTGTGTACAGAATTCATATATTTGTAAGAGAGACATCATAAAATGTATTTTTGTATCTTTGTATACTGCATGGCCACACATATGCAGATCAGCGGTCAACCTTTGTAAGCCCAACTATTTTCTACTATTTTTCCGAATTTCCTTCAGTTCGCTGACTGTTGTAGTTCTACGGCTGCAGGCATCATGCCCAGGAGAGTGTATTAACGATGCAACAGGCCAGTAGAAGGAGCTGCGAGCGCGTAGCCTTTCATTCCACAGAGACAGTCCTGACCCCTTTCTCCCGCCCCCTGCTGGTGACATCCTTTCCACTTCCGGTTCAAGCTGGACAGCATGGAGCTGACTACTTCCTGGTTTTCCTGAATGTACAGCTATTCAGCACATCACCACACCAGAACCTTTCCCAGCTACCCAGATTGTGCTAGGAGCTTGTGGGACGCATTAGAACTGCCAGGACTCTATACTTATGACGAGCATGACTCCCACTTATATCTTGTGTTTTTAATCTTGTGCAATAAATTATACTGTTTTAATACTACACTTAGAAAGCCCCCCCCCCCCCGTTTCTTTTATATGTTTTGCAGAGTTGCTGGACACACTGAGGATGGCTGCCTCTTTTTTAAATCACCCCCTTAATGTGATTCAACTTTGTTTTTACCTAAAGACTGACTAATCAAATATACATTATTACAAACTAAGGCCATTGCCTCCTGGAGCGCAAGATACCCAATTTACCTTCTCAAGATTGTAGAACTTGGTGAGAGGGCGACAACAGTTGGTGCGATTATGGAAAATGGAAGAAACACAAAATAACGGTCAATCTCCCTTGGTCTGGGGCTCCATGCAAGATCTCACCTCATGGAGTTTCAATGATCATGAGAACGGTGAGTAATTAGCCCAGAACTACACAGGAGAATCTTGTCAAACTCAAGGCAGCTGGGACCATAGTCACCAAGAGAACAATTGGTAACATACTAAGCCGTGAAGGTCTGAAATCCTGCAGTGCCCGCAAGGTCCCCCTGCTCAAGAAAGCACATGTACTAGCCCGTTTGCTAATGAACATCAGAATGGTTCAGAGGAGAACTGGGTGAAAGTGCTGTGGTCAGATGAGACCAAAATCTAGCTCTTTGGCATCAACTCAACTGGCTGTGTTTGGAAGAGGAGGAGGAATGCTGCCTATGACCCAAAGACAACTTTACCGCATCAAAAGGGACAATGGACGGGGCCATGTACCGCATGACAATGACCCAAAACTCATGGCCAAGGCAACAAAGGAGTGGCACAAGAAGCAGCACATTAAGGTCTTGGAGCGTCTTAGCCAGTCTCCAGACCTTAATCCCA
The DNA here is from genome assembly GCA_037952925.1 of Lithobates clamitans. Taxonomy (NCBI): domain Eukaryota; kingdom Metazoa; phylum Chordata; class Amphibia; order Anura; family Ranidae; genus Lithobates; species Lithobates clamitans. The sequence goes on along the minus strand of JBBGZY010000618.1, from coordinate 413,011 downwards.
CAGAATATTTGTGGAGGGAGCTGAAGGTTTGCGTTACCAAATGTCAGCCTCAAAACCTTAATTACTTGGAGAGGATCTGCAAAAAGGAGTGGGGGAGTGGGACAAAATCCCTCCTGAGATGTGTGCAAACCTGGTGGCCAACTACAAGAAACGTCTGTCCTCTGATTGCCAACAAGGGTTTTGCCACCAAGTACTAAGGTCATGTTTTGCGAAGGGATCAAATACTTATTTCACTCATTAAAATGCAAATCAATTTATAACTTTTTTTGAAATGTGCTTTTCCAGATTTTTTTGTTCTTATTCAGTGGGCAAACGTAAAAAATCAGCAGGGGATCAAATACGCTAGTGTGTAAAAGTATTTACCCCCTTCCCGATTTATTTTTTTGCATATTTTTCACACTTAAAATGATTCAGATAAACAAATACATTTTAATATTACAGTTTTTAAATGAGGATTTCATTTATTAAGGAAAAAAAAAAAAACACAGTACAAACCTGCCTGGCCCTATGTGTAAAAGTAATTCCCCTGCCCCACTGCAGTGATGCAAGTGGCTATGATGAGGCAAAACAGGATAGCACCCAAATTATTGCCTTTGGTCTATCAAAAAAGGTGCTGGAGAGAATGAATAAGAGAAATGTGGATTGAGATATTAAACAACAAATACTCCATGGTGTAGAATCAATAAGGTGTATGATATATTTTTAGTCTCCAGTAAATTGGCGCCGATTATTAGGACTGTAAAAGGGAAAAGGCCGTCATCCAGGTAAATTCCCCAGAAATTAAGTTATGTGTAATAAAATGTAATGACACAGGGAAAAAGTACTGAACACGGTAACTGAAACGTATTTAACCACTTGCCGACCGCCTCACGCCTATATACGTGAGCAGAGCGGCACGGGCAGGCAAAATCACGTACCTGAAACGTGATTGCCTTCCCGCGGGTGGGGGGTCCAATCGGACCCCCCCCCCGGTGCCAGCTGCGGTCGGCATTTGGTTAGGAGCGATGACAGACGAGGGGGAGGCCATCCGATCGTGGCCCCCCCCTCGCAATCGCTCCCAGCCAATGAGAAACATCCCCTGCCTCTGTATAGTACACAGAGGCAGAGGATGTGATGTCATCTCTCCTCGGTCTGGCAGTTTCCGTTCCAGCGCCGAGGAGAGATGACATGTAAGTGCACAAACACTCACACACACACACAGTAGAACATGCCAGGCATATATTACACCCCCGATACCCCCCCGATCCCCCCCCAATCACCCCCCCCCTGTCACAAACTGACACCAAGCAGGTTTTTTTTTTTTTTTTTTTTTTTTCCCTGATTACTGCATAGTGTCAGTTTGTGACAGTTAGCAGTGGTGGGACAGTTTGTATTACCCCCTGTAGGTCTAGGGTACCCCCCCTTACCCCCCCTAATAAAGTTTCAACCCCTTGATCACCCCCCGTCACCAGTGTCGCTAAGCGATCATTTTTCTGATCGCTGTATTAGTGTCGCTGGTGACGGTAGTTAGGGACGTAAATATTGAGGTTCGCCGTCAGTGTTTTATAGCGACAGGGACCCCCATATACTACCTAATAAATGTTTTAACCCCTTGATGGCCCCCTAGTTAACCCTTTCACCACTGATCACCGTATAACCGTTACGGGTGACGCTGGTTAGTTCGTTTATTTTTTATAGTGTCAGGGCACCCGCCGTTTATTACCGAATAAAGGTTTAGCCCCCTGTAGGTCTAGGGTACCCCCCTTACCCCCCTAATAAAGTTTTAACCCCTTGATCACCCCCTGTCGCCAGTGTCGCTAAGCGATCATTTTTCTGATCGCTGTATTAGTGTCGCTGGTGACGGTAGTTAGGGACGTAAATATTTAGGTTCGCCGTCAGTGTTTTATAGCGACAGGGACCCCCATATACTATCTGATAAATGTTTTAACCCCTTGATGGCCCCCTAGTTAACCCTTTCACCACTGATCACCGTATAACCGTTACGGGTGACGCTGGTTAGTTCGTTTATTTTTTATAGTGTCAGGGCACCCGAATAAAGGTTTAGCCCCCTGATCGCCCGGCGGTGATATGCGTCGCCCTAGGCAGCGTCAGATTAGCGCCAGTACCGCGAACACCCACGCACGCACCGTACACGCACCGTACACCTCCCTTAGTGGTATAGTATCTGAACGCATCAATATCTGATCCGATCAGATCTATACTAGCGTCCCCAGCAGTTTAGGGTTCCCAAAAACGCAGTGTTAGCGGGATCAGCCCAGATACCTGCTAGCACCTGCGTTTTGCCCCTCCGCCCGGCCCAGCCCAGTCCAGCCCACCCAAGTGCAGTATCGATCGATCACTGACACTTTTCTTTGTAGCGTTTTGGTGAACTGGCAGGCACCAGCGGCGTAGTACACCCCGGTCGTAGTCAAACCAGCACTGCAGTAACACTTGGTGAATGTTTTGAACGCTACCATGCACTAGTTGAGTATTAGCGTAGCGTACAGCATTGCACAGACTAGGCACACTTTCACAGGGTCTCCCAAGATGCCATCGCATTTTGAGAGACTCGAACCTGGAACCGGTTACAGTTATAAAAGTTACAGTTACAAAAAAAAAGTGTAAAAAAAAAAAAAAAACACAAACAAAAATTAAAAAAAATAGTTGTCGTTTTATTGTTCTCTCTCTCTCTATTGTTCTGCTCTTTTTTACTGTATTCTATTCTGAAATGTTTTATTGTTATTGTTATTGTTATTATGTTTTATCATGTTTGTTTTTCAGGTATGTAATTATTTATACTTTACCGTTTACTGTGCTTTATTGTTAACCATTTTTTTGTCTTCAGGTACGCCATTCACGACTTTGAGTGGTTATACCAGAATGATGCCTGCAGGTTTAGGTATCATCTTGGTATCATTCTTTTTAGCCAGCGGTCGGCTTTCATGTAAAAGCAATCCTAGCGGCTAATTAGCCTCTAGACTGCTTTTACAAGCAGTTGGAGGGAATGCCCCCCCCCCCCCACCGTCTTCCGTGTTTTTCTCTGGCTCTCCTGTCTCAACAGGGAACCTGAGAATGCAGCCGGTGATTCAGCCAGCTGACCATAGAGCTGATCAGAGACCAGAGTGGCTCCAAACATCTCTATGGCCTAAGAAACCGGAAGCTACGAGCATTTTATGACTTAGATTTCGCCGGATGTAAATAGCGCCATTGGGAAATTGGGGAAGCATTTTATCACACCGATCTTGGTGTGGTCAGATGCTTTGAGGGCAGAGGAGAGATCTAGGGTCTAATAGACCCCAATTTTTTCAAAAAAGAGTACCTGTCACTACCTATTGCTATCATAGGGGATATTTACATTCCCTGAGATAACAATAAAAATGATTAAAAAAAAAAAAAAAATGAAAGGAACAGTTTAAAAATAAGATAAAAAAGCAAAAAAAAATAAAGAAAAAAAATAAATAAAAAAAAGCACCCCTGTCGCCCCCTGCTCTCGCGCTAAGGCGAACGCAAGCGGCGGTCTGGCGTCAAACGTAAACAGCAATTGCACCATGCATGTGAGGTATCACCGCGAAGGTCAGATCGAGGGCAGTAATTTTAGCAGTAGACCTCCTCTGTAAATCTAAAGTGGTAACCTGTAAAGGCTTTTAAAGGCTTTTAAAAATGTAGTAATTTTGTTGCCACTGCACGTTTGTGCGCAATTTTAAAGCATGTCATGTTTGGTATCCATGTACTCGGCCTAAGATCATCTTTTTTATTTCATCAAACATTTGGGCAATATAGTGTGTTTTAGTGCATTAAAATTTAAAAAAGTGTGTTTTTTCCCCAAAAAATGCGTTTGAAAATCGCTGCCCAAATACTGTGTGAAAAAAAAAAATGAAACACCCACCATTTTAATCTGTAGGGCAATTGCTTTAAAATAATATATAATGTTTGGGGGTTCAAAGTAATTTTCTTGCAAAAAAAAATAATTTTTTCATGTAAACAATAAGTGTCAGAAAGGGCTTTGTCTTCAAGTGGTTAGAAGAGTGGGTGATGTGTGACATAAGCTTCTAAATGTTGTGCATAAAATGCCAGGACAGTTCAACCCCCCCCCAAATGACCCCATTTTGGAAAGTAGACACCCCAAGCTATTTGCTGAGAGGCATGTCGAGTCCATGGAATATTTTATATTGTGACACAAGTTGCGGGAAAGAGACAATTTTTTTTTTTTTGCACAAAGTTGTCACTAAATGATATATTGCTCAAACATGCCATGGGAATATGTGAAATTACACCCCAAAATAAATTCTGTTGCTTCTCCGGAGTACGGGGATACCACATGTGTGGGACTTTTTGGGAGCCTAGCCGCGCACGGGACCCCGAAATCCAAGCACCGCCCTCAGGCTTTCTAAGGCCGTAAATTTTTGATTTCACTCCTCACTACCTATCACAGTTTCGGAGGCCATGGAATGCCCAGGTGGCACAAACCCCCCCCCCCAAATTACCCCATTTTGGAAAGTAGACACCCCAAGCTATTTGCTGAGAGGTATAGTGAGTATTTTGCAGACCTCACTTTTTGTCACAAAGTTTTGAAAATTGAAAAAAAAATTTTTTTTTTCTGGTCTTTCTTCATTTTCAAAAACAAATGACAGCTGCAAAATACTCACCATGCCTCTCAGCAAATAGCTTGGGGTGTCTACTTTCCAAAATGGGGTCATTTGGGGGGGTTTTGTGCCATCTTGGCATTTTATGGCCTTCAAAACTGTGATAGGTAGTGAGGAGTAAAATCAAAAATGTATGCCCTTAGAAATCCTGAAGGTGGTGCTGGGTTTTCGGGGCCCCGTACGCGGCTAGGCTCCCAAAAAGTGCCACACATGTGGTATCCCCGTACTCAGGAGAAGCAGCTGAATGTATTTTGGGGTGCAATTCCACATATGCCCTTGGCCTGTGTGAGCAATATATCATTTAGTGACAACTTTTTGTAATTTTTTTTTTTTTCTTTTTTTTGTCATTATTCAATCACTTGGGACAAAAAAAATAAATATTCAATGGGTTCAACATGCCTCTCAGCAATTTCCTTGGGGTGTCTACTTTCCAAAATGGGGTCATTTGGGGGGGTTTTGTACTGCCCTGCCATTTTAGCACCTCAAGAAATGACATAGGCAGTCAGAAACTAAAAGCTGTGTAAATTCCAGAAAATGTACCCTAGTTTGTAGACGCTATAACTTTTGCGCAAACCAATAAATATACGCTTATTGACATTTTTTTTACCAAAGACATGTGGCCGAATACATTTTGGCCTAAACGTATGACTAAAATTTAGTTTATTGGATTTTTTTTATAACAAAAAGTAGAAAATATTTTTTTTCAAAATTTTCAGTCTTTTTCCGTTTATAGCGCAAAAAATAAAAACGGCAGAGGTGATCAAATATCATCAAAAGAAAGCTCTATTTGTGGGAAGAAAAGGACGCAAATTTCGTTTGGGTAGAGCATTGCATGACCGCGCAATTAGCAGTTAAAGCGACGTAGTGCCGAATTGTAAAAAGTGCTCTGGTCAGGAAGGGGGTAAATCCTTCCGGGGCTGAAGTGGTTAATACTTCGCACAAAATCCTTTGTTAATAATGAGAGCTTCAAGATGCCTCCTGTATGTAGAAACTAGTCGCATGCATTTCTCAGGTGTGATTTTTCCCCATTCTTCCACACAGTCTTCAAATCTTGAAGGTTCCGTAGGCCTTTTCTATGAACTCTGATCTTTTAGTTATTTCCATATATTTTCTATTGGATTCAAGTCAGGTGATTGGCTGATTAAATCTAGCAGCTTTATTTTCTTGGAAACCAATTGAGAGTTTCCTTGGCTTTGTGTTTGGGATCATTGTCTTGCTGAAATGTCCACCCTTGTTTCATCTTAATCATCCTGGTAGATGGCAGCAGATTTTTATCAAGAATGTCTTGGTACATTTTTCCATTCATCCTTCAATGACATGAAGTTTGCCAGTACCGTATGCTGAACAGCCCCACACCATGATGTTCCCACCTTCAAACTTCACTGTTGGTATGGTGTTTTTGGGGTGATGTGCAGTGCCATTTGACCTCAAAACATGGTGTGTATTACGGTATCCAAAGTGTTAAATTTTGGTCTCATCTGACCAGACTACATTCTGCCATTTTTCACAGGCTTGTCTAAATGTTGTGCAGCAAACTTTAAACAAGCTTCAACAAGCTTTTTCTTCACCAATGAAGCCTTGCGTGGTGAGCATGCATACAGGCCATGGCGATTGAGTGCACTACTTATTGTTTTCTTTGAACCAACTGTACCTGCTTATTTGAGGCTTGACAAACCCCAGACGCCAGGTCACAATTGCAAGTTTTGACCTGGCGCCTGGGCTGCCGCCTGAATGCTCCCCGCACCCAGTAAAAAATTAAAGTTACACCCAAGCACATAAAATCACCCCCCCCTCCCAAAAAAAAAAAAAAAAGGGTTTGAGGCCCCCCACCCTCACATATACGAACACCTATGCCTGAAAATGTTGATTGCGATCCACGTTGCATATTGCTGCGCACACCGTAATGAGAGCAATAATTCTAACACCAAATCTCCTTTTTAACGCTAAACTGATGACTTTTAAAGTGTCACCTATGGAAAAATAAAGGGTACTGACATGTTTAAGGCTTGACATGTTGGGTATCTATTTACTCTACGGCTTTTATATTTTAACAAAAAATTGGTTCATTTATTGTGATTTTGTGCCCCCTAAAATTAACTTTTATTTATTTATTTTTTTTTTACTGAAATGTTGTGCGTTTCCTAGACCTTTGCGGTGATATTGCGTGACATGAAAAATTTTAACTACCACTATTTTATTCTCTAGGAAGTCTGCTTTCAGAAAATATATGTTTGGGAGATTTATGTAATCTTCAGGCCTAAAATGATTTTTAAAATGTGTCCAAAAAATGCAAAAATGGCTTTGGCTGTGAAAGGGTTAAAGGATAAAGGATAACTTCACCTTCGGGCACATGTTAAATCCGTAAGATTTGTTAGTTTAAAAAAAAAATTGGCTCCTATCATTTTTAGTTGGCTCCTAGGCTCAAAGCAAATTTGTCAAGCCCTGTTCTAATTCAAGGTCTTTCTGAAGCTCTCCGCAAGTGGTCCTTGGCTTTTGGACAACTCTTCTGATAATTCTTTTCACTCTTCTGTCAGAAATCTTCCGAGGAGCACCTGGTCGTGGCCAGTTTTCGGTGAAATTATGTTCTTTCCACTTCTGGATTATAGCCCCAACAGTGCTCACTGGAACATTCATTCAGAAGTATAGAAATCCTTCTGTAAACAATGCCATTACTATGTTTTGCAACAATAAGATCGCAAAAGTCTTGAGATAGCTCTTTGCTTTTACCCATCATGAGAGGTTTCTTGTGTGACACCTTGGTAATGGCGACACCTTTTTAACGGCCATCAGTTGAGACTGATTTCAGCTGATGTCTTGGCTTTCCATGCCTTTTTGCATCTTCCCTTTCCTAATGCGTTCAATACTTTTTTTCTGTGTCAATCCATTTAATTAGCCATAACTTCATTTCTGAACAGATTTGTTTCTTTGTATGTATAGATTGTATGGGTTTTTACAAACGTGTGATGAAAATTTCATGTCAATAGCACCTTTAGAAATACCTAGAAAAATAAATACTTATTTTACCCGCTGTATTGTCTTTTAACCGCTTAACCCATGTACAAATACTGCGGCAGGGCAGCCCTTAAGTGCAAAATCACGTACAAGATTTTTTTCTTGTGGTTTGGGGCATGCATGTGCCGCTGGCGACCCACTCCTGCTGTGATTCGACACAGCGGGTCTGCTGGGAACCCGGCGATCAATCCGAGAGAGGCAGAACGGCGGTCTAAACAAGGCAGATCGCCGTTCTGCTAGTGAGGAAGACAGAGATCTTGTGTTTCTGCTAAGCAGGGAAATCTGTCTTCCTACAGTTAAACCACCCCCCACACAGCAAGAAAGCATTCCCAGGGAACCCATTTACCTTATAAAACTTTTGCACAAACCAATATATACGCTTATTAGGATTTTATTTACCAAAAACATGTAGCAAAATACATATTGGCCTAAATTGATAAAGAAATTAGATTTTTTACATTTTTTTTATTGGATGTGTGTTATAGCAGAAATTTTTCAAAATTGTCAGTCTTTTTTGTTTATAGCGCAAAAAATAAAAACCACAGAAGTGATCAAATACCAACAAAAGAAATCTTTTTCCCACAAATAGAACATCCATTTATTTGGGTACTGTGTCGCACGACCGTGCAATTGTCAGTTAAAGCGACGCAGTGCCCTTTCGCAAAAAATGGTCTGGTCAGGAAGGGGGGTGAACCTTCTGGAGCTGCAGTGGTTAAACACTTTTGGGAGTGATGTTAGGCGTGGACAGTTGTAGTATTTTCTAATATTTTTGTGTTGAAATAGCAGCGCAAAGAGTTATTTCTGATGAATACTTGATCTTCTATTTGAAGAAAAACAACTACACTGTGTAGTTTTGAAGAAGAAAAAAAAAAAAGACAGAAAAAAATGTGGGAGAAATTTGTTCTCTGCACAACCAAGGATTAAGTATCCAAGCGCCAAAGATACTAGCAAAACGCTGAGGCGTGATGTTGAAGGTGGGGTTATACAGGGTGTTGGCTTAAAATTTGTGTATTCCAACATAATGAAGGCAGCAGTACAACTCCACTCTAAGATTATCTACAAATACTACTTCCTCTGTGTACGATAAAATTGTTAATTTCTTATATTATTCAAGTACAGTATATGGACTACAGCAACTCTAGTACTTTCAAGCACCACACAAACAAAAGGCAGAAAGACTTACCAACAGGGTGGTCCATCTTACTGGGAGATGGGTCATCCACTTGGCTCTGTATAACATTTGAGAAGAAATGATGACGCGATTGTCCATGAATTTAAAATTGGAGACAATTTAGCTCAAGTATTGTTTTTACAACTGTCATAAATATGGACTACAGTACAATTAATCATAGAACAGACATTTTAGGAGGAAGTGGGAGTATAACTACAAAAATAAGGGATTTTGACTAACCAGTAAATTCCATATCTTGGAATACAGTACAGAACACAGGCTAAGACCCTGGGTTATAGGGTCATACCTTCAGATGACTTAACACTGAAAATGCTTTTGAAAGACATACCTATTGTTTGCCTCCCCTATAACCCTGCCCCACTCTGAGTCCTCAGGTTTGTAGCAAGCAATGTAGAGTAGAGTAACCAAGGAATGAAAGGCAGGGGGCCTGTGTCATGTACTGTAGTGCAAGATATGAAATTTACAGGCAAGTCAAAACTCCTCTAATCCTAATCGTACAGGACTCAGGCAAAGACCCTTTTATAGACACTGGGGCGTTCTAAGCAATGAATGAGAAAGGTGGACAGCAACTAGGTAAACAAGTCCAACAACAAAGGTCAACAGACCCAACAAGTGCTGCTGCAAGAGCCTTGCAGCGGAAAGGTTCATCTGCAGAAGAATCAGCTGCAGAATAATCCACAATGCTGGCTATGACTGGCAATGCTAACCGGTGTATTCTGAAGGCGGGGAAGTCTCCCCACAATACAAAGGCACAGAGGGAGGATATTCCCACCCACAATGAATGTGAGTATTGTAAATGGAGTCATTTTTTTTTCATTCAACTAGCAGGTTGAACAGAAAAAAAAAAAAAATGAATCATTGATAGACTACGCTGGAATGCAGGGTGTCCCTTCCATGGTCTTGAGAACAGGACAAATAGGGGATCTGTTGATTGAAGCTGTAGCTTTAAGGGGAGAGTGAAGCCAAAGGTATTTGAAAAAGAATGAACAAGGTAGAGACCTACCTAAAAGGCCTAATTGTAGGAAGGCCAGAATGTGAGGCACAATCTCTGGGATTTGAGTGATTGTGTTAATACCAGGAAAAGGAGGATTTCCAGGTATGGTAATAGATCTTCCTAGAAGTGGCTTTTCTAGGTTTTAGCAAGGTAGGAATAACAGACTCTGAGACCCATGGAGATGAAAGTTCTTGCCTGTTGGGAAGAGGTAAGGGATTATCTGCTAGAAGCTGTATGTCTGTGTACCAGGTCCTTCTGGGCCAGTTTGGTGCAATTAGAGTCATCACTTTCCTCTTTTGCTCTATCATTTTGACCAGACAAGGCAGAATTGGCACTGGTGGGTAGGTATCTCAGAGAGGCAATTACCAACCTTGCAAATTCACTGCAAAATTCTGAAATTTGGAGATATTTGTCGAGGGATTTTAAGCCCAGAATAGGACAAATATCCCCATTGGGCTTTTAGTACCATAAATAAGTGTGAATGGAATCCTTTGAACCTGTCTTGCGGAAGTACTGGCACAACTACTCACAGGGACAAGAGATGGTTTAGGACAGTTTGCAAATCTGATTGTCCTTGGGCAATTTTTGGTTGCTTTGAGTGAAAAAAAAAAAAGGTAAGGGGGTAGAGTTTGGGACTCAATTTTGTAGCCCTTTGAAATAAACAATTGAACACACAGGTCTGGGATGTCTGTGACCCAGGGAGAGGCAAACTGTAATAGACACAACCCCCCCCCCCCCCACCCTGATTGGGAAGAGGGCTTTGGAGGAAAACTTGGTGGGCTGTGGGAGTAGGTTCATAGGGGAATACCCAAGGGGGGAGTGTCCAAAAACTTTGCCAGCATCTTATCACCTGATGGTAAAGGAGTATAACCAAAGGTCTGCATGTCCTGTATGATTAAGATTGTGCACTTTAAAAATAGTCACACAGTGATCTAGCATATATGTTAAAAGTGTATGTTGGTGTGGGGGAGGGGGGTCATAAGATTTACTTATGCTTTAAACTAAAATCCTACTACACAAACCACAACTATAAAGCTTACCAGTAATCCCATGTTTGAAAACTGCTTGGACAAGGGATTTATCCAGGAATCACTGTTCCCTCCTTTAAGGGAACCCTGCAAGAGAGATGACATTTACTCTTGTAAGAACAAAAACATGCCAAAATAATATGCATATAGAACTTTTTTTTTTACAAAGTGCAAGTTAAACTTTTATCCATTTTTAGTAAAACTAACCAGGTCTTTTTAGCTTGGGTTTAAGTGGTTGTCTAAAGTCGGTGTTGTCAAACACAACCAGATAAAAGCAAAAAGTGCAACAGATTTGAGCATCTCTTGCAACAATCGGGAGATGTAAGGTTTAATAAAGGATGAATAACTAGAGCTTTGAACAGAGGCACCTATTGTACAAGAATATTTTCTGTCAAGTTTGGTCCCTTTCACACAGGTATTCCATTTGTCAGTTTTTCATCCGTCTTTTGCACTCCTATGGGCAAACAGATGGAAATGGACTTCGTCAGCTTACATCCACTTTTCATCTGCTTCCGTTAGGCCTTGTTCACACCATGTGCAGAGACCATCTGCTTTGAAGGCGATCAAAAGTCAATTAGGAACTTGGGGCTGATTCTCACCAAAGTCTGCATATTCTTTTCATCAAGGATGGGTTTACCATGGTCACACATTTTTTCCACCCACTGGTAACTAGAGTACAAGCAAATTACAAGACTGCTACCTAAATATGCAAAAAAAAAAAATGTAATTGTGTCTGTGGTGTGGAAAGAACAAAAATTTAAAACCATAGCGAAGGGCCTGGTGCAACATTTTAAATTATCTCTTTGAAATAACATATGAATAAAAAATATACTATTAAGGTATTTCATTTCTAAAGGATCATGATTTTTTTCTGACCTGGCCAGTTATAAATGGACAAGGCAACAATGATAAGTCTAGTACCCACTTCACTCACAACTCTAGACCAATGTTTCTCAACTCCAGTCCTCAAGGTGCCCCAACAGGTCATGTTTTCAGGCTTACCATTATTTTGATCAGGTGATTTGATCAGTTTCACTGCCTTAGTAATTACCACAGCCGTTTCATCTAAGGAGAATACTGAAAACATGACCTGTTGGGGCACCCTGAGGACTGGAGTTGAGAAACACTGCTCTAGACAACCCCCTAGTTGATCTTCCTCAGAAGAAAAATCAATTCCGTATAAATCTATCAGCCAAGCGGCAACTTTCATCTTGATCTTTTGCAACCAACAGGCATTTCAACAGAGGGGAAAACTGATATGAAAAGTTTAAAATTTCCCCATGCAGGTTTAAAAGCATACATACAATAAGTGTGCAATATAATATATTTACCTAACCAAAATGGGTGGAAAAATGTGACCATAAAATCCGTTGATCTATAAATAATTTGACACAAGAATTGTACAACTTTCACCCTGGATTGAGAGATTTTTTCAACTGAATCCAATTAGAAACACGAGTGAGGCCTGGTTAACACTAGTACAATTTCAGATGTGACTGGAGTCGCACAGAATCACATGACATTGGAAATCACATTATTGTCTATTGTGCCCATTCACATCATTGCAGTACAGCATGGCGTGTTTTTGTAAACTTGTGGTCCTGTGCTACCTTGGTGTGCCTGCAGCATGATTTTGGCCCAGTAGATTTCAAAGGAAACACACCAAAAAAAAGTGCAAAGCGTTTTTTTGATGCATTTTTGCAGGTTGTTGAGGAACTGGCACCCACCGGCGTCCTAACCACCAATGACTCATTCCTGCTGTCAGCCAGAAGAGCAATTGATAAGTACCCTTTCATACATAAACAAAGGAGCCAGTACGTGCGAAAAAAAACAGCAAGCCCCGTGCGCCCACTCCCCCCCCCCCCCCCACTCAAAATCCATACCAGGCCCTTAGCGTACGATGTGAATAAGAGGGACCCCACACGATAAACCCATCTTAAGAATGGAGATCCCATGCAAAAAAAAAAAAAAGAAAACAAATGCTGCCGCGCCCCCCCCCAATCCATGCCAGACCCTTAACTCCGAGCATGCAGCCTGGAAGGCCAGGAAACTGTGGGGATGAGTGTGCTCCCCCCCATGGCCAACAACATGCCCTTAACATAAGGGGGGCAGGGGGTTACCTTGTCCCCTTGTTGATGAAGGAAAGGGCCTCTTCTCTACAACCCTGGCCCAGTGGTTCTGGGGGTCTGTGGGCAGGTGGCTTATAAGAATCTGGAAGCCCCCATATTCCACCCATCATCCTCCCCATGTAAATGAATAAGGGGTATATAGTACCTCTACTCATTCAGCAAAAAAAAAAAAGTGTAGGTCATAAATAACTTTGAAAGAATTTTGCTGCATCTGTTAGAAAAGTTCTAAAAAATTACCTGTTGACCCTGCCAGAAATCTTGTGCACTGAGAAATCTTGTGCATCTTCCTGTGCTGCATTCTCATCAGTTGCATTGTTCCCAGTTCTGCGCTAAGAAACACCCCCCCCCAACATTATGAAGAAAGGGGAGGGAGGTACTCTGTAGTTTTACCCAATATAAATCTGTCTTATTAAAATACAATTCCTCCCTCCATGCTGCCAAACAAGCCTACTTTGTCACCCTCATTAATACTTTGTCCTCATCATCTCTTCTCTACTTTTAACCCTCTACTTTCTCCACCACTGTCTCCACTCAGTAATGCCCACACTGCTCACGAGATTGGCAATCACTTCAAAAACAAGATTGATACAACTCGTGGGGGACTCCACTGCACAGACATCTAACCCACTTAACATACACTGTACAAATCCGCTCTTTTGACCTTGCTACTACAGAAGAGGTCTCTAAATTTTTCTCAAAAGCCCGCCTTACCGCCTGTCTCCTGTTCCCTCACATCTACTACGGTCACTCTTCTTCTTCACTGGCACCTTCCCCCCTCCCCTCTAAAACATGCCCTGATCACCCCCATACTTAAGATCTCAGTGGACCACACAGCTTGAACAACTTAAGGCCTTGCTTCCATTTGTGTCAAAACTTTTAGAACACTTAGTCTACAACCGTCTGAGCACCTACTTCACTGACCACAACCTTCTTGACCCCTTACAGTCTGGCTTTCACTTACTATACTCCACTGAAACTGCATTACTGAAACTCACTAATGACCTAACTGCAAAACCCAATAGCCACTACTCCATACTCATACTACTTGATCTCTCTGCGGCCTTTGATACTGTTGACCATCCCCGCCTCCTCAAAAAAAACCCTGCTCTCTTGGCCTTCAAGACTCTGCTCTCTCCTGGCTCTCCTCCTACCTATCACAGCGCTCATTCAGTGTGACCTATAATTAGGTTTACTCCTCTCCACTTCCTCTTTCTTTAGGGATACCTCAAGGGTCTGTCCTTGGACCTCTTCTCCATTTATACCTCCTCCCTTGGTCAGGTAATAAACTCCCAGGGCTTCCAGTATCACCTCTATGCTGACGGCACACAAATCTCTCTACTCCTCACCTCACTCCTTCAGTCTCATCTCGCATTACTGTAAAGGAAATTTTTAAGTTCTGGATATAATTGTATTCTATTTTGTATATATTGCACACTGTGCTCGGTACCAATAATGTTTTCTTTACATATTTGCATTCTTTCGAGTCCTGATTAGAATTAGCCTGCCTAGATTATGCCCCTTGTTACCATGAAAGTACAATTGTAATATTAATCTGATACCTACGTAATCATGTGTATAAAAACCTTCAATTGCATCATAATAAAAACAGAACAGTTATTTGGAAAGATGCTGGGTGTATCTTGTGTGTCTGTTCCCAACTGCAGTAGTTATTAATTTGGAACTACTAAATCAATATGAGTGTAGGAGTTGCCCATCTATAAAATATCCAGAACAATTACTAGCTGATATGTCAGCATGCATGTCACCCCCCCCCCCCCCCCACTTCATCAAGATTAATATTACAACCATCAGTCCCTCCCTTCATGCCAGGGTGCTAGGTGTAATCCTGGAATCTGACCTGTCCTTTCAGCCCCAAATCCAATCACTGTCCAAATCTTGCAGACTTCCCCTCCAAAACATCTCCAAAATACGCCCCTTTATAACCATTGACACCACTAAGCACCTTAACTCAACTCCCTTGTTATCTCTCGCCTTGACTATTGTAAATCCCTCCTTATTGGCCTACCTCTCCGCAAGCTATCCCCTCTTCAGTCTATCATGAATGCCGCTGCCAGACTCATCCACCTTACCAACCATTCAGTGTCCGCCACACCTCTCTGCCAATTGCTCCACTGGCTTCCCATTGCCAAACAAGTAGAATTCAAAACACTAACAATAACATACAAAGCCATTTACAATTTTTCCCCGAGCTACATCACCAATCTTATCTCCAATTATCACCCAAAACGTCCTCTCAGCTCCTCCCAAGACCTTCTGCTCTCTAGCTCCCTTGTCTCCTCCTCCCATGCTCGTCTCCAGAACTTATCCAGAGCCTCTCCCATCCTCTGGAACTCACTGCCTCAATCTGTCCGGTTATCTTCTACTCTGCCCACTTTTAAATGATCCCCAAAATCTCATCTCTTCAGGGAGGCCTATCGTGCCTTCAGCTTACAACCGAATCTTTTACTTCCCTCATCAGCTCATCCCTCACAGTCACTACCTTTTGTTTCATCAGCCCCTCCCTCTTAAATTGTAAGCTTGCAGGAGCAGGGGCCGTCAAACCCTCTTGTACTGAATTGTACTGTTGGCGTATTGTCTCCCTTTATATTGTAAAAAGCTGCGCAAACTGTTGGCGCTATATAAATCCTGTATAATAATATTCCTGTCCTTAGGTGACATTGCTGCTCACCCATAAAAACAGTACAATGAGTAAGCATTATACATTAGGACAGTAAGTGTATTACTGGCAGGATCACCAAGTGGTACACTGCAATAGTTAATACATTTGTTTTGGGGTTTAGATATGCTTATAACAGTTTTATGTACAAAGTAGTGACATGCAAACAAGATGGTTATGGATATGGCAATTATCAGTAAGTACTTTGTTACCAAACACCTACATGTGAATACATCCTAAAAATAAGTTAAATTATTCTTGATGTCTTCATTATGTTTCTTATTGTATACTCTATGGATTGTACAATAATATTTTTAATGATAAATATGGGGTAAATTAAGGTACATTTAAAGTACCTTGGTTTTGCTCGTTTAGGAGCACTTTGTATGTATAGTCTTTTGGATAATACCTCTTGAGAAAATATGTGACTCCAACTTTTATAATTTCAATGATTTACCTTAATCTGTGGTTTCTTTCCTCCTTGGCCCCACCCTGCTGAGTTGTGGGAGGAGCCACTTCCCTGAGATCCTGCACTGTTCCAGACACCACCCTCTTCTTCCTCATCCCAACTGCTGTGACGTGTCCCTGTCACAGGTGCTTCACTCTCTCCCCAGCCATCTTGCATAGATTTTGTACCTGTGCATAATTTTATTAGAGGATACATTAACATAGTAAGAAATGCACAAATATTTGATAAAAAATAAAATCACCACAATATTGTATAGCAGAGAGAGTAAAAAATGACATTCCTTACAATATCAAATCAATTTCCATTCAGCAACTGTCATGGTCTACATAAGGATCACCTGGGTCCTGATGTGGAACTGAATTTGTCTTTTGTGTTTTTAAGCATGCTATCCTGCACTTTAGCAACCAGTAAGGACATGGTATGTAGAATTACTAGTTTCCACAGTGTTGCTATAGAGGTCCTGGACACACTCAACAGTAGCAATTTGATTTAAATATCTTTAGTTGGAGGAGGTAACAAATCAGGGATCTCTTCCACATTAATGGCCGTAGTACAGTGAATAATTACTTTTGGGAAGTTCCAGAAAGATTAGAATAGTTAACGCTCCCAGAAAAAGAGCATCATGGTCCCTTAACTATTCTTAAAACCCCAACAAGCCTCTAGCATCAGTTGGTAAAATGTTTACAGTGTAGTGGGGATTCTGTACCAGTGGGAAACGATTTTGTATCATCATTCCTTAAATTTACTATTGAGTGTTTGCAAAGATAAAACATTCTTGTTGTCCTGGTGTAAATTTTGTTGGTAAAATCTTTTCCCCATGATGTACAGTGGGGTAAAATACTTCTGGGAGAGTATTTAGTTTTTGTATATTAAAGAATGAACAGGTTATAAAAATCTGCACATGTTCACAAAGGGGGGGTGAGAGTTTAATTTAGATCTTTTCTGGAATGGAAGACAAAAAAAAGGGTAGAGTTGGTATCAACTGTAGTGGTGGGTCTGTTACAACGATGAGCAGGCATGTTCGGACATCCTGCTGGTAAGCTGTCAAAGCAGACAGCAAACCATAGGAGGTGGAGGCATTTCCTGCTCCATGCATATACATTTACTGCATATGTACAGCTGCAGGGAATACCTCCCTATTAGTGTTGGGCGAACATTGGCTGTTGATCAAAGGGCTTCCCCGCTGACAGCTGAATAAAAATAAAAATATTTGCCAGTAAAAATAGTAAAAAAAAAAAAAAAAAAAAAAAAACACAGCGTGGGGTCCCCCCCCCCCATCCATACCAGACCTTTGGGTTTGGTATGGATTTTAAGGGGAACTGAAAAAAAAAATCTATACTATACCCTTATCTGAGCATGCAGCCTGGCTGGTCAGGAAAGGGAGAGAAGGGGCTGTGAGCATGCTGGGTCGGTGATGTCACAAGGGGACAGTGCCACCAGGTGACGTTGCTCGGTGGCTCTGCCCTTACCTATATAAGAACTGTCAAACAGCAAGCCAGCCTTTCGGCGGTTTGTCTTCATGGTGGCCAGAGCCTTTTTTTTTTTTTTTTTTTTCGGGATCAGCAGTGCCTTGACAGCAGATCATTTTTTCTTTTTCGGGTGGGCGGGCATCATGATTAATGATGGATCTAAATTGAGGGACATGTTTTTTTTTAAATTTTTTAAACCACTTCCCTATCAGGCCATTGTTAAATGACGTCCGCAAAAACACCCTGCCATCCCAGGTGGACATCATATGACGGCCTCATGTTCCAGTAGGCTACTGCGGGCCCCCGGGGGCCCTGCAGCGCGGCAATCAGGTGTCCTTCGGGACACAGCCCCTCCCCAATCAGGGTAAAGAGACAATAAAATTGGCTCTTTACGACATGACCGGCTGTGTCCAATCACAGCCGGTCACAAGTATCCTGCTCGTAATTGCCCCCGGGGGCGTGCGGCGTGGCGATTGGGGATGAGGCGTGTCCCTCAGACACAGCCCTTTACCCGATCATGGTAAACAATGAAATTGGCTCTTTACCACATGGCCTGTACCACATGTATTCTGCTCGCGATCGCCGCTCGTGCACGTCCCCGGGGCATGCAGCGTGGCGATCGGGGGCGAGGCGTGCCCCTCAGACACAGACCATTCCCGATCAGGGTAAAGAGCCAATAAAATTATCTCTTTACCACGTGACTGGCTGTGTCCAATCACAGCTGGTCACAAATGTCAACAAATGCTGTAGCACTGTCTCCAGGTTCTCCTCCTCAGAGTGTGAGGAGACCTGGCTTAAAAAGTGCAGGGATGTCCCTGATTGCCCCCCAAATAAAGAGGACCTGTCACAGCCCATCAGGAGTACCTGTCACCAGTCTATCAGGAGTACCCGTCACCAGCCCATCTGAATACCCATCACCAGCTCATCAGAGTATCAGAGTACCCGAGTACCTGTCACCAGCCCATCAGCATACCCGAGTACTAGAGTTGCACGATTTTGGCTAAAATGAGAATCACAATTTTTTTTGCTTAGAATAAAGATCACAATTCTCGCGGTGTAACATCTTCTTTCACATTATACAAAAAAAAAAAAAAAAAAAATGGGCTAACTTTACTGTTTAGTTTGTTTTTTTAATTCATTAAACTGTATTGCGTTTGAAAGACCGCTGCACAAATACGGTGTGACATAAAATAGTGCAACAACCACCATTTTATTCTCTAGGATCTCTGCTAAAAAAAAATATCATCATGTTTGGGTGGTCCAAGTAATTTCCTAGCAGAAAATGATGATTTTAGTTTTGGTCTTTAAATGGTTAAACTTCCTTCATTTACACGCTGGAGTTCTTTCCTTTGATGAAAGAACGAAAAGATTGTGATTTTGATTCTTAATCAGGCAGCGCTACCGAGTACCTGCCACCAGCCCATCAGAGTACCCAAGGACCTGCCACCAGCCCATCAGAGTACCCGAGGACCTGCCACCAGCCCATCAGAGTACCCGAGGACCTATCTCCAGCTCATCAGAGTACCCCGGGTACCTGTCACCAGTTGGGGTGTTTTCAGAATGGGTCATTTTGTGGGTAATTTCATTGTCCTGGTGCTCCAGGACCTTCAAAAGTGTGATAGGTAGTCAGGAAACTAAATGTGTAATTTATTCTCCTAGAACACCTGATGGTGCTCCCTGCATGTTGGACATCTCTATGTGGCTGGGCTGTGTAAAAGTCTCACACATGTGGTATCGCCATACTCAGGAGTGGCAGAATATTTTTTGGGGTGTCATTTTTGCTATGTACATGCTATGTGTTAAAAAAAATTAATAATTTGACAACTTTGTGTAAAAAAAAAAAAAAATAAAAAAAATAAAGTAGTTCATTTTATTTCCACATTTTTCAAAAAAACCCCACAACATTCAAATGACTCATAATGCCTCAGATTATACGTTAGGGTCTTTTCTTTCCAAAATAGGGTCATTCTGTGGTTAATTCCACTGTCCTGGTGCTCCAGGGCCTTCAAAAATGTATTAGATTGTTAGGAAATTGTACGTGTAATTTATGCTCCTGAAACACCTGATGGTGCTCCCTGCATGTTGGGCCTCTCTATGTGGCCAGTTTGTTAAAAAGTCTCACACATGGTATCGCCATACTTGGGACAAGTAGCAGAATGTATTTTGGGGTGTAAATTTTGCTATGTATATGCTGTGTTTTAGAAATATCTTAGGACCCAGTTCACACCACATGCAGTCCAGTGCATTTTTTTTTCTGCATTAAGGGCCAGGTCACACCACATACAGTCCAGTGCATTTTTGTTCTGCATCAAAAACGCATGGAAAGTAGGTTATATTTTCAATGGCATAGTTCACACCAGTGCTTGCAGTTCCAGAAAAAAAAGTAGAGCATGCTGCATTTTTTCTGCACTGGACTCTACTGGACCGCTGAAAAACGTATAAAAAAGGCACTGGAACGCACCTAAATGCACCAAAAACGCACTGCAACACACTTGTCCTTATTTAAGGTTAAGAAAAAGAGGGGGGAAGCACTGGACTGCATCAAAAACGCACTGGAACGCATCAAAAAGGCGCATGCAGAAAAGCACCTGGACCGCATCCGGACTGCGTTTCTATGATGTGAACTGGCCCCAAAAACGCATGGAAAGTAGGTGATATGGTTTTCAATGGCATAGTGCACACCAGTGCTTGCAGTTCCAGTGCTTTCCCGTTCCAGAAAAAAAAGTAGAACATGCTGCATTTTTTCTGCACTGGACTGTACTGGAACGCTGTAAAACGCATCAGAAATGCACTGGAATTCCCTTAAATCGCACTGCAACACACTTGTTCTTATTTAAGGTTAAGAAAAAAAAAAGAGAAGGGGGAGCACTGGACTGCATCAAAAACTGGAACGCATCAAAAATGCGCATGCAGAAAAGCACCTGAAACGCATCAGGACTGCATTTCTATGGTGTGAACAGGCCCTTATAAATTGACCACCTTGGTGTAAAAAAAAAAATTTTTCATTTTCTTTCCACGTTTTTTGAAGACTTTTGGGAAAAAAATTAACCATTCAAAAGACTCATTATGGCTCATAGAATATATGTTGGGGTGTTTGCTTTCCAAAGTGAGGTAATTTTTTGGGTAATTCCATTGTCCCTGTGCTCCAGGGCCTTCAAAAGTGTGATAGGTCTTTAGGAAATTAGATGTGTAATTTAGGCTACTAGAATGCCTGATGATGCTCCCCTGCATGTTGGACCTCTCTATGTGGCCAGGCTGTGAAAAAGTCTCACATGTGGTATCGCCATGCTCGGGTCAAGTAGCAGAATGTATTTTCGGGTGTAATTGGAAGAATGCATATGCTGTGTGTGAGAAATAACTTTTTATGATAATTTTGTGTAAAAAAAAATAGTAATTTCTTCAATTTCCATTTTCCCAAGAATTGTGGGAAAAAATTACAACTTCAAAAAAACTCACCATGCCTCTTACTAAATACCTTTTCAAAAAGGGGACATTTGGGGGGTCGTACTTTCCTGACATTTCAGGGCCTCAAGAGATAGGCCGTCAGTACACCAAGTGTGATCAATTTTCAATGATTTGCACCATAGGTTGTAGCCTCTAATTTTCACACAGACCAAATAATATACACTTATTTGGGTTATTTTTTACCAAAGATATGTAGCAGTGTAACATTTTATGAACAAAAATTACTTATTTGCAAAAAAATTTCATAGAAACTCAAAAAAAAAAAAAAAAAAGTTTTTTTTTTTTTAATTTTCACTTTTTTCACTTATGTCACAAAAAAATTAAAAACCCAGTGGGGATTAAATGCCACCAAAAGAAAGTTCTATTTGTGTGAAAAAAATGATAAAAATTATGTTTGGGTACAGTGTTGCATAACTGAGTAACTGCCATTCAAAATGCAAGAGCTTTAAAGGCTGAAAATTGCTCTGGGCAGGAAGGGTGTATAAGTGCCCTGTATTGAAGTGGTTAATAAAGGGATTGTCAAAAACTGTTATTACTTTTTGGTAAATGGGGGTACTATGAACCCCATAAGCCTTCACATAAGCCCTCTGCCCACAGCCCAGGGTTGTGGGGAAGACACCCATCCTCCATCTTTCCTGTCCTGCCAGGCTGTGTACTCGAATAAATGTCTGGTATGGATTTGGGGGGGGGGGTAAACTTTGCCGTGGGGTTCCCCTTAAAATCTAGACGGGGGACTCCACACTGTTATTCTAATATTTTTCTATTGCTGGCAATTTATTGCTTTATCAAGTTCGGCTCCCATAGGTTTCGATAGGGTTCACCGTTCGGGTCAGAACTTCTTCTCTGTTCAGGAGTTCTGGTGCAAACCAAACAGGGGGGTGGTCAGCCCATTTCTACCACCTATGACTGGCTGTTGGCTTCAATAGCGCCCCAGAATAGCCTGAGCTCATCCCTAGTCTGTTAGGGTTCCATTTTCCTCTTGCATGAGCCATCTAGATGAGGATAGAAAGTCTAGGACTCTGGATTTCACTTTGTTATGCAAAATCAGAGTCCCTCATGATGTAAGATGAGCGGTTTAAGGGAGAAATGTCGTACTGGGGACACAGATAGTTACATTAATATTAGAAGGTTTCCTAATTTATGGCAAATGAGACCAGGGATAGCCGAGGAGAGAGAGTGTGGCCTCTTGCTTCTCACCCATCATTTTCTTTTTTGTGGTAACGCCAGTTGGGAGATTTGGGCAGAGAAGCTTTATAGTATAGATAGAAATTTGCAAACCAGTTGCTACCTTACACTAATTAACCACTTCCCACTCGGCCCATAGCAGATGACGGCCGGGCGGTGGTTGTTATCCTGACTGGGCGTCATGACGTCCAGCAGGATAACATGCCACGGCACGCATCGCGGCGATCGGTGGAGCGGTGTGTTAGTCTGACACACCGCTCCACCGATCTTAGTAAAAAGCCCCCAGCAGAGGCTCTTTACCACGTGATCAGCCGCGTCCAATCACGGCTGATCACGAGGTCAATAGGAAGAGCCGTTGATCGGCTTTTCCTCACTCGCGTCTGACAGACGCGAGCAGAGGAGAGCCGATCGGCTGCTCTCCTGACAGGGGGGGGGTCTGCGCCGATTGTTTATCAGCGCAGCCCCCCTCAGATGACCACACTGGACCACCAGGGATCGCCACTAGGACCACTAGGGAAGGGGGCAACATGTGGATGGCCAGGTATGTACCCCATGGCCATCCACATGTGCCCAATGTGCCCAATCTGTGCCAATTGGTGCCCACAAATGGGCACTGATTGGCACCATTATATTGCAGTGATGATCAGCAATGCCACCCGTGTCATCAGTGCCACCTGTCAGTGCCAACATAAGTACCTATCAGTGCCAACATAAGTACCTATCAGTGCCACCCATAAGTACCCAGTGCCACCTACGAGTGCCCAGTGCCGCCTATGAGTGCCCCTCTGTGCCGTATACCAGTACTGCCATATCAGTGCCCGTCAGTGTCGCCATATCAGTGCCCGTCAGTGCCGCCATATCAGTGCCCGTCAGTGCCGCCATATCAGTGCCCGTCAGTGCCGCCATATCAGTGCCCGTCAGTGCCGCCATATCAGTGCCCGTCAGTGCCGCCATTGAAGAAAACATACTTATTTACAAAAAATTTTAACAGAAACAAACAAAAAACAAAACTTGTTTTTTTTCAAAATTTTCGGTCTTTTTATTTGTTGCGCAAAAAATAAAAA
Source organism: Lithobates clamitans (assembly GCA_037952925.1). Taxonomy (NCBI): domain Eukaryota; kingdom Metazoa; phylum Chordata; class Amphibia; order Anura; family Ranidae; genus Lithobates; species Lithobates clamitans. The sequence goes on along the minus strand of JBBGZY010000618.1, from coordinate 389,705 downwards.
CCACAGAGGTGATCAAATACCACCAAAAGAAAGCTCTATTTGTGGGAACAAAATGATAAAAAAATTGAGTACAGTGTAGCATGACCGCGCAATTGTCAAATTGCGACAGCGCTGAAAGCTGAAAATTGGCCTGGGCAGGAAGGTGTCTAAGTGCCTGGTATTGAAGTGGTTACAGATTAGTAACATTTAAAATTAAGAATTGTGAAAAATAGGATTTTTATAACAGCTTACCTGTAAAATCCTTTTCTTTGAAGTACATCACGGGACACAGAGCCATAGTAGTTACTATGTGGGTTATAGGCCACCTTGGTCACTGACACACCCTAAATTAAAAAGTGCACTCCCTATATAACCCCTCCCACTGGTGGGAGTACCTCAGTTTTGTAGCAAAGCAATACACGTGTATACCAAGAAGGGAGGGACCTCTATGTCCCCTGATGTACTTCAAAGAAAAGGATTTTACAGGTAAGCTATTATAAAAATCCTATTTTCTTATCGTACATCACGGGACACAGAGCCATAGTAGTTACTATGTGGGATGTCCCATAGCAATGCTAACTGAAGGGAGGGAGACACAAAGTAGGGCACCAAGAGACTAGATGACTTATACTGCAGCACACTGCGCCCAAAGGAGATATCCTCATGCCTTTTACATCTGCTTGATAGAATCTGGTAATGTATGGACTGAAGACCAAGGCCTTGCAGATCTGAGCCATGGAGGATTTGTGATGCACTGCCCAAGAAGCACGCTTTAATATGAAAAGGAGGACGTCACACGCCAGCACGATGGGGGACAGCTTAAAGCCGGCTTATCTGACAGTGTCTGCTGCCAGAGCCGGAGGGTGGAACTCGTTCTCTGCAGTGTGACTGGTAAGTTCTACCACACACTGCACTATTCCAATTTTTTCACTTCTATTCTCAAGTCTACTCATCTGTTACACAGCAATACATTGGTTTCCTATTCAGAGAAAAAAAGAAAAAATTTGACGGTTTGACCCGATTGTCCCTATTTATAATCCATCTAATTTAATTGGATGATTTATATTCTGATCTCAATTATTTTACTTCTCTAGGTCATACTTGAATATGCACTTTATCTCTTAAATTCTGTAATCTCATTATTTATATTTTTTCATCCATCCCCTCAATTTTTTTTTAATCCCTATATACATATATATAAATTTTGTTTTATCTACTAGCAATTTGAACAATCCCCTGCAATTACCACAATCAGGTGTTTTGAAGATCGCCACCCACCTACAGGCTTTGTTAAAGAGTTTAAAGTATTTGATAATCTTCTGGGGCCATTGACTGCTCTTTGCTTGCCTTAATAATTAACTAATTTACATTATATAATCCAATAGCCCGTTTCATATATTGCATTTTGCCCTATCCACAGTTTTACCTTTGTGTCCCCTGTGATTGCACCATACGGCCAAGTCAGAGTTCCAGTGTTAGTGGATGTTTGTGCGGGGACTGACCGAGGCTGGGGTTACACAGGGGTAAGCACTCTCTCCGTGCTATTTCAAAGTGGACACTGCGCTTGTTTATGTTGAAAACTTTGTCTTTTTTTTTCCATTTTCATGATTTATGATGTGTGTTGTTTATATGTTGTTCTCTAATTTTAGAATTATAAGAGTGTTGGATGATATCACTTCTCGGCTTGCATATCCCTTGAAAAAGCGACACAGCGAAACATGTCGGGCTAGTATGCAACCATATCATCTCTCAAAACGAAATGCACTCGATTTCTGTCTGACCGCTGTAACTATATAGACATTTGCAATATTTGTGAACTATGTATAATCTATTTGATTTTAACCCTGAATGTTAAATTAAAAATTTGTTTTTTTTATAATTTTCCTCTGTTTATTCTCCTTGCACCGTTAAAATCCCTTCCTTCCTTTTCTTTGCTATTTATACTTACTCTCAGGGATGTGGTGCCTATCTATTTGGGTGTTTCACCACTAATCGGAACCAAAGTCTTGTTATTCAAAGGAGGAATTTTCCTCTTTAAACCATAAGCTTAAACAATCACTTGACAAAGCCATTTAGAAATAGTAGATTTTGATGCTGCCTGTCCTCTTTTAGAACTGTCTGGCAACACAAACAAAACATCTGTTTTACGAATCTGAGTGGTCACTTTCAATAGACCTTGACCACTCACCACATCGAGAATGTAGTGGCCTTTCCTCCACAGAAAACAAGGTTCTGGAAAAAAATGAAGGCAGAACAATATCCTGGTTTAAATGAAAACCCAATATTACCTTCGGTAGGAATTCAGTAGGTAGGAAAGAGCAGCCAACTCTGATACTCGTCTTGCAAAAGATATGGCAACCAAAAAAAATTATTTTTCCCCTGTCAAGAGGACCAAGGGAATTAATTAAGTCCGCAGGGTTCAGGGGTGACCAAACTGGAGGATTTAATCTGAGTTACCCCATGAATAAAGATACGAACCAGAGAGTGAGAAGCAAGTGGTTGTTGAAAAGAAAGAACGATAAGGCCGACATCTGGCCTTTGATATTACTCAAGGCCAGCTTCATTTCTAATTCTATCTGTAGGAATTCAAGGATCCTACCTATGACATATTTCCTGGGGTGCCAACCCCTGGATTCACACCAGGAGACATATGCCTTCCAGATTCTATAGTATATGATTCTGGAGGCTGGCCTCCTAGCATTAACCAAGTAGAAACTACTGAAGCTAACAGCCCACAAACTTTCAGAATGTGGGTCTCAATAGCCAAACCGCTAAATTTAGCGTTTGTAAGGTAGGATGGAATACCGTACCTTGCGAGAGAAGGTCTGACCATAGTGGTAGGGTTCAAGGGTCCCCTACCGCCATCATTACAATCTCGGCAAACCAAAATCTCCTGGGCCACAAGCATCACCTCCTTCCCTTCTTGCTTGAACCTGCCAGAAGGTGCAAAGCAGGAGAAAAGGAGGGAATGCATAGATCAGTGAAAAACTGATCCCACGGAAAAAACAAAGGCATCTGTTCCATATGCCATCGGATCTCTTGTCCTCGACATAAAGTTGTCGAACTTATTGTTGAAACTGGACGCAAACAGAACCACATCCGGAACTCCGCATCTTTGGCTTATTGACAGAAAGATGTCGGGGTGAAGGGACCATTCTCCCGGGAACAATTGTTGGCGACTTAAGTAGTCCGCCTGCCAATTCTCTATCCCTGGAATGAAAATTGCTGATAGGCAAGGAATGACGATTTCTGCCCAAGATAGAATATGATTCACCTCTTTCTGGGCCGCACGACTTCTCGTGCCCCCTTGGTAAATGATATAGGCCACAGCTGTGGCACTGTCGGATTGGATCCTGACAGGACAATCCTGAAGTTTGAGCGTCCAGGCCTCGGGGGCCAGGCGTACTACTCGAATCTCTAGAATATTGATGGGCAAGGTCATCTCTGATTTGGACCATTTCCTTTGGACAGATGCTTCTTCCAGGACTGCACCTCAGCCCAGAAGGCTGGCATTTGTTACCACCTTCCAGGTAACTGGTAGAAAGGATTTTCCCTTTTGAAGATAATTGGATATCAACCATCAATTGAGGCACTGACACACTTTGGAGGAAAAACGCATTGGGAAGTCTAGAGCTTGGACCTTCTTGTTCCAAGTTGACAGGATACTGTTTTGCAGCAGTCTTGAATGAAACTATGCATAAGGAATGGCCTCGAAACAGCCACCATCTTTCCCAACAACTTCATGCAAAGTCGAATAGAAGGATTCTTCTTTGTTTTAATCAACTGAATCAGTTCCCTTATGGAACTGATCCCTTCCTGGGGAAAAAAATACCCTCTTCTGAGCTGTATCTATGATCAACCCCAAGTACTGCAATCTCCTTGATGGTTTTAAGGAAGATTTCTCTAGGTTGAGAATCCAACCTAGGTATTCCAGGTAGCAGACTGTGGTGACCAAGTTTTGGATTAAGCATGCTAACGATTGACCTATCAAGAGAAGTTCATTTAAATAGGCTAGTATTGCTATACCTTGAGCCCTTAACCTGGCTAAAGGAGGAGCCAGGACCTTTGTAAACACTCGAGGTGCAGTAGCTAGACCGAAAGACAGAGCTACAAACTGTAAATTAAGATTTTCTACCTTGAAGCATAGAAATTTCTGGTGAGCGGGGAAAATTAGCACATAGAGATAAGCATCCTTGATGTCGATTGACGCCAGAAGTCCCCCCCCCCCCCCCCTGTAGGATGGAGACTACTGATCGGATTGACTCCATGTGAAAAGAACGGATATCCAAAAAACGGTTTAGATGTTTGAGATCTAAAATGGGTCTGACATCCCTGTTTGGTTTTGGAACCATGAATAGGTTTGAATAAAACCCTAAACCTTGGCTCTTCCAAGGGGACCACCAATATCACTCTGAGACAAGAGATGTCCAAAGCTAGAAAGAGAGACTTCTTTTTCACTGGATCTCCGGGAAGTTTCATCTGAGAAAACAAGGTGACGGGAACTCTCGGAACTCTAGTTTGTAACCTAGAGAAATTGAGGAAGCCACCCATCTGTCTTGACATTGTTCCTGCCAGACCCTTGAAAACTGTAGAAGCTTTCCCCCCACTCGAGTGAGTAGGGGCGCCCCTTCATAAGGAGGCTTTAGTATTTTGTTTTGTGGGTTTCCTCCCCCAGGTCCTCTTTGGCCCTGGGACTGACCCTGAGGTTTACCTCTTGAACCTGACGGTGGAGGCCCTTGTGACAGCCTGGAGGCTGATGCCCCCGGAACTGGAGAAGAAGCAAGTTTAAAAGAAAAAAAAATGCATAAAACTTCTTCTTGACCGGTAAAAAGGGAACTTTCCCTGTTAGAAATCCTTTGGATATACTTATCCAGATCGTCTCCAAATAACCGTTCACCATGAAAAGGGAAACTGGTCAAGAGCTTTTTGCATGGCGCTTCGGCTGACCAATTTTTCAACCATAGGATTCTACACACATGTAACAGCCCTAGCATGAGCCGTGAAGCCTGGAGAATAGAATCTCTTATAGCCTTTACTGTAGAACACAACGCTTCTGATATCCCGGCCAAAAACTTTTCCTTCATAGGATAAAGCATTGAAAAACTTTTTTCGGAGGAAAAAAAAAAAAAAAAAAAAAAAAAAAAAAAAAACTATCTGGGTGCTCTTACTCAGAATAAGCTTTCTTAGCCATCAATGGATAGGGAAAACATGCAGACTGGGGAGGCTTTTTGGTGTCCTCAAACCAGAAGTGGGCTCATCAACTGACTGCATTACTAGCAGAGAAAAATGTGGAGTAGACCAATTCAGTGAGAGACTGTACCAATAACCTTTCCTGTGAACCTGATACTTCAGTATGAGGTTCTACGGAAGAGGAGACATCAGCCTCTTCCTGGTTCTTTGGGAGAAAATCGTCATCTCTCGCTCCTTGTTTCACAGCAAGAGGGTCCTGAGCAATGGACAGGAACCTGCTACGCTTAGTCCCACTCTGGGATGCGATTAAGCATCAATTTTTGCTTCAAGCCAAGAATGGTTGAAGAGAAAACCTCCTTAGTAATACACACAGGGGCTGCAGTGTTAAGAGCAGCTGCAACACTTGCCCCTTCTGATGGCTCACTCTGACCAGCCATATTACTGTCAGGGGAGGATGCCATCTTTACTGGGATGGATCTAGGCTTCCGTGTGACTGTAAAAAGTCTTTCTAGAGCCCTTTTTGAGGTGTTTTTCACCCCCCTTCTGCCATAGCCTGATGCGCAAAGCAGAGGTACAATCAGAAGGAATGCATCCACTGCTTGAGCAATAGTCCAGCTCTGTCACTGCTATTAATGCTCAGCCTGATGCAGTAGTAAATGTGTCAAAGGAATGCCTGTGTCACCAAACTCTTATATGCAAACAAAACATCTGTTTTACCTTGCTCTTGTGTCCCTCCGCAGCTTGCAACAGCACAATGGTGCCTTTTAAAACATACCTTCCCGTGCTGGACGTTGGAGGATGCCAACGCCACGCTAAGCCCCGTCATCTACGGCCCTTCCCCTCTTTTTTAAAAAAAAATAGCTTTTTCACGAGCAAGCACGGGCTCCTGATCCTATGGGATCCAAGGCCACTGAGCGGCGTGCCTTTTTAAAAAAAAAAAAAAAACTTGCAACGCTTTTTTCCCCAAAGAGTGGAAGAAAACCAGCACAGGGAGGCGTCTGGTGGGGAGAAGAATCTGCAGCTTCCAAGACACAGTGTGGGCTCTCTGAGAAGCATGAGATGGTAATTGCTCAATACAGCTCCTAGTGGTGACACACAGGCATGACAACATTTACATTCAAAGGAGACATTCATAAGAAAATTTAAATAAATTCTTAGAAAACTCCACTTACCTTACCGCAGGGTTTTCTGTGATAAACCAACAGACCCAATCTTCACCCTTCACGGTGGGTTCCGTTAAATCTTCAGGAGGTGGGGATCCTCGAGGAAACCCACAATCCTGGACCTGTAATAGCACCACCGCCAGTAAAAACTTTATGGCCTTAATACCAAAAAGTACTGGATCCCAGGGTCTTGCTCTCTAAAAGAGAAGCGTTACAGGCAAGACCTTGTTTCTTCGGACACGAGGCCCGGGTACCATTCAATTCGGCCAAAAAGACACCTTGAATGGATCCGGCTGCATGACTAGCCCCAGCAAGGATTGCTCCAGTGGAGCTCAGCACAGCATATCTTTACTAGTGACCAACACCTTAAGACACTGGCGAAAAAACTGAGGTACTCCCACCAGTCGGAGGGGTTATATAGGGAGTGCACTTTTTAATTTAGGGCGTGCCAGTGTCCATCACCTGAAGGTGGCCTATATTCCACATAGTAACTACTATGGCTCTGTGTCCCGTGGATGTACGATAAAAAACAACAATAGATATTGCAAATTTATTATGTACCACATGTTCAACCACCACTAACATGGTATGCTCTAACACATATACAGTACCACTGATAACCAGCCCCTACCACTAAATTGGTATAATTATGGATTAAAATTTCTGATTAAAAAAAAGTTAACATTACCACTTGAAAAAAATATATTTAACATCACCCACGTATTTTTAAGCAACACGTTTTCATGTGACGAGAGGGGCTGAGTTGTTACTCAATACGTTTTAACAGGAGATCATGGGTGTGGTTAAAAAAACAATGATTTGGGCAATATAGTATATACATATGATTTCTATTCCTTACAACATATAGTTAAATCAGTATGTATTATTGCTTATCTTTCTGTGTGATAGCAACACTTAGGACAAATGTATTATATTGTGCATGTGGTGATCTGTCCAAATGGTTACTGTATCAGATTAAAATGTAATGTGATCTTATATGCTACCAATTTCAAAATATGAATGAAAGATCATGTCGATTTTTTTTTTTTTTCTCTTAGTTGGTTAGCTTTTTTTTTTCTTTTTTCTGCCAGTGGGGTCCTCAGCATTCACCACATGCACAATATTCTATATTTGTAGAAAATGTTAATTATTCTGTATGATAGCAACAATGTAAACTGATTTAACTATATGTGAAAAAGAGAAATTGTATGTAGTTATGTGTTCTTATATTAATGATTTTATATATACCGTATTTATCGGCGTATAACACGCACTTTTTTCCCCTTAAAATCAGGGGGAAATCGCGGGTGCGTGTTATACGCCAATCCCCTGCGATCCCCCCGCTGACAGATCTAAAAAAAAAATCGCTAACCGCGATTTGAAAATGGCGCCGCTGGCGCCGAAATACACAGAGCTGGTCCTCGGCTCCACTCGACGCTGCCCGAACCTAGCTGAGTGTACTTGGCTAGGTTCGGATAGCTCATGCCCATCCCAGGCGGGACTACGAGTGGAGCCGAAAGTGAACGAGAGCCGCCGAGAAGAGCCGAGGACCGGCTCTGTGTATTTCGGCGCCATTTTCAAATCGCGGTCGGCGATTTTTAAGCCCAGGATGGCAGGGGATCACTGGGGAAGGCTGCACTGGGGAAGGCTGCACTGACAAGGCCGCACTGACAAGGCCGCACTGACAAGGCCGCACTGACAAGGCCGCACTCGGGAAGGATGCACTGGGGAAGGATGCACTGGGGAAGGATGCACTGGGGAAGGCTGCAATGATGGACATTTAAATGTAAGTTTTTTTCCCTTAAACTTCCCTCCTAAAAGTTTTTTTTCCTTAAAAATTCCCTCCTAAATTGGGGTGCGTGTTATACGCCGATAAATACGGTAATATGAGTTTACACCTTAAATGATTTTGTCCGAATCATTTTAATTAACAGCTCCCTTGAACTCCTGATGAAGCCTTGTGCAAAATGCGTTAACTCAGTGGTGATTGAACATATACAATATATTTTGCAAGGATGCAATGAATTTTACATTTACAAGTACAAGTTTTACTGATCAATGGATTTTAAATCGTTGCAAGCTTAAAGTGAAACCACAAAAGTCCCTTTTTGTATTATATGATGTTCATTATTATAGTCTTTTCCAGGATGTGGTGCTGCCAAAGTTCCCATCAATTCTACACGCGAGATATCCATGTAAAGAAATTATCTGTGGTTCATACAATCTGGCATTAGGCCCTGAAGGATTTTAGCCAGTAAATTGCCTGGCTTGTTCCAGAAATCAAAGGTGGTTATGCTCCCTTTAAATAAGTTGACTATGGATATTATCTTTGTAATATGGGAAGAGAGGAGGTTAAATCTGGCAATTTTTGCCCTGCTTTAGTTAGGCTCAATGTTTTATTAACGTGCATTTATGAATAGGCCATCTCAAAAGCCGGTTTAAATTGTTGTATGAAAACAACTATTTAGTTCATTAGCCATATCAATGTAGATCATTGCACCTATGGTAACCGCTGTGCTGTTTTACACACACTTAAACCAGATATATCAAAATGTAACCAAGAAGTCATCTCTCAAACACGTAAATTTAATTTTGCCCTGAAATTTTAAGGCTCCATGCACACAGGGCTTAAAAAAAAATGTAAATTCTCTTGGCAGAAAAAAAACAACTCCTATAGAGCGTTTTTCTACACATGTTTAGGTGCATTTAGGAGTGTTTACCGTTTTTCTGCCAGAACACTCCAATCAAAAACGCAAAACCAGAAAGGATTTTAATCCTCCCTCTAAAAACCGAGCTTAAAATAAACCTTCAAACATCTTAATGTGCATGAACACATAGAACAACATTGAGTTGCTTCTACAGGCAAATTACAAAACTCCTGCATAAGCAGTGTTTTTCCAAGCCAATTGGTGCATGGACCCTGAATGTGACTGGTGATACAGCAAGTGAAAACAGAGGTTTTGTCACAGCACCAACTTCAGGTAACAGATCCACGGTTTTCAATCTGGGTGAACTTTCTGTCTTTAAGCAGCAGAGTCAACCTTTCCAGCATTTTACTTGCTTACATACACACACATACATACACATATATATATATATACATACATACATACTGCACGATTCTGGCCAAAATGAGAATCACAATTTTTTTGCTTAGAATAAAAAGATCACACGATTCTTGCAACGTAAAATCTTTCACATTATACAAAAAAGAAAAAAAAAGGGGGCTAACTTTACTGGTTATTTTTTTTTAATAACTGTAGGGTGTCAACTAAAAAAATATAATATATATATATATATATATATATATATATATATATATATATATATATATATATATATATGTTTGGGGGTTCAGTAATTTTCTAGCAAAAAAAAAAAAAAAAGATTTTAACTTGAAACCAACAAATGTCAAAAAAAAGGTTTTACCTGTTACAATGTTTATACTTAAGTTCAACTGATAAAGGATGTTTTGTTTGTTGGCAGACTGCCCGGTTTTTCTCTTTCTTTCTTTCTTTTGAGGGCTGTGGCTTTAGAAGAGCAGAGAGAATTCTTTGCATAGAAAGAATTGTGAAACACTTTAGTCAAGATCACGATAACAATTCTTGACGATTAATTGTGCAGCTCTATATATATATATATATATATATATATATATATATATATATATATATATATATATATATATATATATACATATATACATACATACATACATACACACACACACACACACACATATATATATATATATATATATATATATATAAACATATATACACAGTAGCTCACAAAAGTGAGTAAACCCCTCACATTTTTGTAAATATTTTATTATTTCTTCTATTATATCTTTTCATATGACAACATTAAGGACACTTTGCTACAATGTAAAGTAGTGAGTGTAAAGCTTGTATACCTGTGTAAATTTGCTGTCCTCTTAAAAACACACAGCCATTAATCTCTAAAACGCTGGCAACAAAAGTGAGTACACCCCTAGGTGAAAATGTCCAAATTGGTTTCAATTATCCATTTTCCCTCCCCAATGTCTGGTCACTGGAAGTTCAACATGGCACCTCATGGCAAAGAACTGAGGATCTGAAAAATTAGGATTGTTGCTCTACATAAAGATGGCCTAGGTGATAAAAAGATTGCCAAGACCCTGAAACTGAGCTGCAGTACGGAGGCCAAGAATATACAGCGGTTGAACAGGACAGGTTCAATTCAGAACAGGCCTTGCCATGGTCGACCAAAGAAGTTGAGTGCATGTGCTCAGCGTCATATCCAGAGGTTGTCTTTGGGAAATAGACGTATGAGTGCTGCCAGCATTGCTGCAGAGTTTGAAGGGTCAGCCTGTCAGTGCTCAGACCATATACCGCACACTGCATCAAATTGGTCTGCATGGCTGTCGTCCCAGAAGGGAGCCTCTTCTAAAGATGATGCACAAGAAAGCCCACAGTTTGCTGAAGACAAGCAGACCAAGGACATGGATTACTGGAACCATGTCTTGTGGTCTGATGAGACCAGAATAAACTTATTTGGTTCAGATGGTGTCAAGCGTGTGTGGCGGCAACCAGGTGAGGAGTACAAAGACAGGTGCGTTTTGCCTACAGTCAAGCATGGTGGTGGGAGTGTCATGGTCTGGGGCTGCATGAGTGCTGCCGCCACTCGGGAGATACAGTTCATTGAGGGAAACATGAATGCCAACATGTACTTTGACATACTGAAGCAGAGCACGATTCCCCCTCCCTTCGCAGACTGGGCCCGCAGGGCAGTATTCCAACATGATAGCGACCCCATACACACCTCCAAGACTACCACTGCCTTGCTAAAGAAGCTGATGGTAAAGTTGGTGGACTGGCCAAGCATGTCTCCAGACCTAAACCTTATTGAGCATCTGTGGGGCATCCTCAAATGAAAGGTGGAGGAGCGCAAGGTCTCGAACATCCACGCTCTCCGTGATGTCATCATGGAGGCGTGGAAGAGGACTCCAGTGGCAACCTGTGAAGCTCTGGTGAACTCCATTCCCAAGAGGGTCAGGCAGTGCTGGAAAATAATGGTGGCCACACAAAATATTGACACTTTGGGCCTTTGACAATTTGGACATTTTCACTTAGGGGTGTACTCACTTTTGTTGCCAGCAGTTTAGACATGAATGGCTGTGTGTTATATTTTGAGGGGACAGTAAATTTACAATGTTATACAAGCTGTACACTCACTACTTTATATTGTAGCAAAGTGTCATTTCTTCAGTGTTGTGAAAAGATATAATAAAATATTTACAAAAATGTGAGGGGTGTACTAATACTGTGTGTATATATATTATATATATATATATATATATTATACACACACACACATATACACACACACACACATACAATATATATATATATATATATATATACATATATATATATATATATACATATATATATATATATATATATATATATTATACATATACATATATATATATATATATATATATATATATATATATATATATATATATACACATATACATATATACATACACATATACATATACATATACATACACACACACACACACACACACACACACATACACACACAGTATCTCACAAAAGAGAACCCCCCTCACATTTTTGTAGATGCTTCATACATAAATACACACACACAGTTTTGAAAAAGTACTCATAGCCCTTGACATTTTCCACATTTTGTCATGTATTTTACTGGGATTGTATGTGTTGGTTTTCCCAATACTTTTTACAAATATCTGAACAGTGTGGCATACATTTGTATTCAGCCCCTTTACTTTGATACCCCCTAACTAAAATCTAGTGGAACCAACTGCCTTCAGAAGTCATGTAATTAGAAAATAGAGGTTACCTGTATGTAATTTAATCTCTGTATGAATACAGCTGTTCTCTGAAGCCCTCAGACATTTGCTAGAAAACCTTAGCGAACAAACAGCATCATGAAGACCAAGGAACACACCATACAGGTCAAGAATGAAGTTGTGGAGAAGTTTAAAGCAGGGTTAAGTTATAAAAAAAATATCCCAAGCTTTGAACATCTCACAGAGCACTGTTCAATCCATCATCCAAAAATGGAAAGAGTATGGCACAGCTGCAAATCTACCAAGACATGGCCATGCACCTAAACTGACAGGCCTGGCAAGGAGAGTGTTAAAGAAGTTGTAAAGTCTCAAGGTTTTTCACCTTAATGCATTCTATGCATTAAGGTGAAAAACCTTCTGTGCTGCAGCTGCCCCCCAGAGCCCCCCTTTTTCTTACCTGAACCCGATAATTCCAGCGACGAGAACGAGCCCAGCAGCTCCATCCGCCATCTGGGGTGCATTGGAGAGATTGATAGCAGCAGGAGCCATTGGCTTCCGCTGCTGTTAATCAAATCCAGTGACATGGGAGCGGGGTGGGGTGGGGCAGAGCGTTCTCCTTGCCCGGCCTGTCAGTTTAGGTGGATGGCTATGTCCTGGTAGGTTTGCAGTTAAGTGCTACTTTGTGCTGGTCTATCACATAAAATCCCAATAAAGTAAATTTACATTTTTGGTTGTAACATGACAAAATGTGGAAAACTTCAAGGGGTATAAATACTTTTTCAAGGCACTGTATATGCACACACAGTCATGGCCAAAACTATTGTCACCCCTGCATTTCTGTCAGATAATACACCACTTTTGACAGAAAATTGTTGCAATTACAAATGTTAAACATAAGAATGCCTAATTTCTTTTGTTTGTATTGGTATGACACAAAAAAAGTGGAGAAACAAAAAAGCCAAATCTGACACATTACACGCAAAACTCCAAAAATGGACTGAACAAAATTATTGGTACCCTCAATTTGTGCATGGATGCCATTTTTGCTCAGTTTCTTTCTTTTTGTTGAATCATGAACACTGACCTTAACTGAGGCAGGTGAAGCCTGCAGTTCTTTAGATGTTGTTCTGGGTTCTTTTATGACCTACTGGATGAGTTGTTGTGGTCGAGTAATTTTGGAAGTCTGGCCACTGCTGGGAATGCTCACCATTGTTCCAAGTTTTCTCAATTTGTGGATAATGGCTCTCACATGGTTTGCTGGAGTCCCAAAACCTAAAGCCTAGTACACACGATCAGAATATCATACAAAAAATACAGATTTGGAAGTGATCATATGATAATCTGAGTCGTTGTACACAGCTTTCGTCCCAAATTATCCAAAGGGACAAAACACAATAATGTTTATTGTACGAGACAAGATCGTACAATTTTTGTTTAATTAGGACAGTTCTCGTCTGGAAATACAATACAAATACATTACTTCCGAATTTTTATACTGTCGCACGAGAATTTTCGCACTTTAGTAACCTATTTGTTTTCGATATGGAGACTAGCATGCAAAAAAACAAAACAAAAAAAAAAATAGACAGACGATCTCATTGTGTTTACTATGCGTAAGATATTGCTTTTTAACCTATTCCAGGCTGATACATGTCAATTACTTTGTTTCTCATCTGTTCTTTAATTTCTTTAGATTGTGGCATGTGTTGCTTTTTGAGATTTTTTTGCATGCTATATTTGATCAAATAGCTTCCATTTAAGTGATATTGATTCAACGGGTCTGGCAGTAATCAGGCCTAGGTGTGGCAAGTGACATTTAACTCCACTTTTGAAAAATGTGGTTAATTACAGTTCATTCATGATTTAGCAAGTGGTGTGTCTATATGTGCACAGGTCAGCTCTTAGACTGTGCACTGCTTATACTTGATCTATTAGTTGGAAACACTACAGAGGTGCCCCTAGCAACACTGTGTGTCTTCAACACTTTATACAGGATTTATATAGCGCTTTACAAAATTAAGGGGTTACAAAATTAAGGCAAGTATTTGCAACAAAAGTATCTTTTTTTAACCTAAGTAGTCGAGACAGTTTAGTTTTTTGATGGCTAGCTTGAAAGTGTGCTGGAGACTCATTTTGCCCTGTGACATGCACCTTTTTTCTTTTTGATCTTTGTAAATGGGTTTGAGCAGCTGCCAATGCCTTAACCCCGGGTTCACACTGATGAGATGCGGGAAACGCACAAGATTCACTGCGTTTCCCTGCATAGTAATTGCACAGAAACGCAGTGCGATTGCCAGGTGCGAGTGCTATTTTCGTGCAGCACGCCTCATGTGAGTGCATACTTGTTTTTAATAAAATGGTTGTGAGATACTACACTTAGAGGTGCCTGTCTCTTCTCTCCTTTGTTTACAGTAATAAGAGCTTGCTTCAACTCTTGAACCGGCAGCCCATGTGAACTCGTCTCCCCCTTTTTCTTCCCATTGGACTTTTTTTTTTAGAACTTTTAAGAACTGGTATATAACCATCACTAGCCACAATAATCGCCACGCTATCTTTGGCGCAGTGTTTTTTTTTCCCTCTTATGGTGTACCAGACATCCCTCCACTCCAGAGTGAGGGCGCCCATCATTGTGAATAGGGGTCTGGGGAAAGCTTGGCGACCTTTGTGCCAAAAGAGAAGAGCTGAGCTTAAGTTTTGGAGTTGAAGCCTGGTTAGAGCAGACAGGTTCTCTGCTTTTAGAGGAGCTAGGGAATCCAGAGGAGGGGGGTTTTAGGATCTTCAGCTCTGAAGTAAAAACTTCCCACCTGTGATTTCTGATGAATTGGTCAAGTGCCTCATCAAACAAATGTTTTCCTTGGAAAGGCAGGTGTCTCTTGCAGGCAGCTTCAGCTGTCCAAGCATTTAGCCATAAGATTTTGTGCGTGTAAATTTAGATTAGTCATTCTGGAAATTTGTCTCATGACATGCTCTAGGGCATCCACACAAAAAAGTATGCCAGAAAGCATCTGCTGTATTTGCTCTATAATAGTACAATCCTGAAATACAAGGCCCTGTTGGCTGTTCATTTCTCTACAATTGAAAATATTGAAATTAATGTGAAAGCTGGTTGCACGGCTGGGCATGGAAAATTAAAGAGCTTTTATGTTCATTTCAAATTTTCTATCTGCAGAACCTTTGAAAGAAATACCATCTGCAATAGGAATAATAAGTGGTTTAGGACAGGGACAGGATGATAAACCATAGGAAAAGCCCTGTTCTTTCTTTTTCCACTGGTTAAAGTTCCATAAAAATTTTGGGAGGAGTGAAAATCCTTTCAGGATTGATCCAATTGTCACAAACTGCACAATCTTTCTGTTCATGAACAGGAAATGTTTTGCAGGTCTCTTTGTACCCAAAGAGGCATGGTGATACAGACAAGAGTCAGGTTGCACAATGCCATGGCTTTTGCGGACAAAGGTATTTAGCTTTTCAATGTTAGCAAGCATGTTGCATGAAGCTCCCTCTTTAATAAATTGAGTTTGGGGAAGGGAAGAAAATACTGCCTCAATATCCTCCCTTCATGTCTGCATGCTCTAGGACTGGCATAACGGGATCAAACTCAGGGTGAGAAATGGGAGTAAGAGCGGGGGGGGGGGGGGCCCTAGACGAAGATCGCTGCATTGTAATCTGCACAAGGACATGTGACAGATGCAGAGAATTCAGTTTTATTCAAATAGGCTATTTGTTGCGTGCCTAAAATAAAGCTAGAACCAAATGCTAAGACCAATGTTTGTCACTCTGGGGTTGAGTGTTGTGGGCTTTCGGCACAGTGTGTGTTCTCCTGCAATTTTGCATTGACTCCCTTTCCCATGGTCTCCCAATTGCTACAACTCACAGAAAAGGGTGTGAAGTATAGTGTAAGCATATCAGTCAAGAGTACATGGTAACCCAGTTGTAGACCGCCCTGTATCTGATCTGCATGGCAAAATGGATCAAGTAACTGCATCAGTACCTTACAACTGCTCCAATTGGAAGTGGTGATAAAGTGTGCAAACAGTGGTGTGATGTAACACCTGAGATTAGGCTCCTAGTGCAATGTTTGAAAAGATAAATACATTCTGAACATAGCCCCATTTTCAGGAAGGAAGCATTATAGGTGTCAGCATGAAGAAGTGTGTCCCAAAGGCCAGATAAAGGCAAGCAGGAGAGGAGATGACCAGGGAGCATGTCCTCTAAAGGTTTACCAGCTTTCAATCACATAAAGGTAAACACCTACAACCAATGGTGTATGACTTATCTGCCAGTGTCCCGGACTGTACGATTAAGATTTTTTTATTTTTTTTTCCAAGTTTCAGCTGTGGTTATTTTTCACTTATTAGTGGGTTCTGTGCTCTATCAGCAAGTCTTTTGAAACTGGACAATACTAAGGAAGGCTCAGAACAGTGCTGCAAATTGGCATGGTTGGGTGGATCTATTGCCTAGGGACATTGGCTCCAAAAAATCTTAAATAGTAACCACTTTTGTTGAAAAAAAAAAAAAAAAAAAACACATTTCCCCCTGGGTGATCTATGTACATTGCAGGGATTTTAACAAACTTCGTTGTAGATTCCTACTTTTTGTTGTTCTGACGAAAATCCCTGAGTGTTTGTCTGTGTCCATGTGGTAAAGTGAATGTAAATGGGAGTGGTTGCATAATGATCAATCTGCTGCAGCACCTGCAGAGCACTAGTGAGGAAAGCTGCTGGGCCTGCATCCATTTAGACGTGAATTCCTATTAGGAGTATCTCACCAAAAATGAAATTTTTGCTGCAGGGGATGCCCAAAATCTGACTTGTATCTTAGTGCAGATTTCTGTAAAAATTGGTGAGCTAATCGCACAAGCAGGAAATTATGTTTCTGGGGAGCAGAAAGTTAAAGTGGAAGTTGCCATTTTCCCTTAATATTGATCTCCACTATCTATAACTGCAAATCAGCCTATAAGAAAACATATTGGACAAGTTCTAATAAGTATGTGGTATCCATAATATGTCTAGTATACCTAGAATAGGGCCCACAGGGAGTAGAGAGAAATGCTATAGTACCTTAATTCCGAACTGGTGCTTTAGGATAGTAATTCCAAAAGGTAGGATATAGTTCAGAAGCGCATAATAATTGGCGTTACCACTTAGTGTCTAATGGTCCTAATTGCAACACCTAAGGAAACAATGGATGGCCATAGTAAGAGAAGGCTGGTACACCAACATAGGTGTGTATATAATTAGGCACTGTCCCACCGTGCGTGCGCACAAGGATTCACCCAGGATGGGTCAGCCCTAGTGCCCTCCACGTACGAGCAGCTGCGATGAGATGGGGGGAGGGGGGGACTGGAGATCCAGTGTCGCCAACCTGTCGTGGGCAGCTGCATACCAGCCCCCCAGTGGTGGATAGATCTTCCACCATAACGGAGGTAGGGCACCTTCCCCACAGCCTGGGCGCCCACACATCCTAACTGAGCACCGCATAACTATCCAAGAGTGACACCCAGAGGTCAGGGGTAAGTACTGCGGCAGTCTGGCAAATGGCCACAACTGTGGAATAATTGAATGCCAGTGAAAAGAACACAAAATACTTACAACAGGGAACCTACAGGGTGCTACCACTCAAAAACTGTGTAGGAGCCCTGTATATAATCAAAACAGAAAAATAAAATACCACATAATGCATCTAAATGTCATCTTCAATTCAATGCAAAACACCCCCAACCAAAAACACTGTCTACATATAAGATTTCGCGCTCAACAGTTTCCTACATCACATCTACAGATCTACTTGGTTGACATCCTATCTCGCCAATTGTACCATAAAAAGAACAGATCTATATTATAAGAATGGTTTAAATGATGATAAAACTTAATTTATTATACTTATAAAGGAAATTCTGCGCTATCTGGATGTTAGCATGAGTGCCTGCCTCATTGCAATGACACAAAATAAATAAAATGTTTGTGTGGAAAAGAATATTAATTTTTACCATAAAGCATGTAATCAAAACATCATAAACCTTATAATCAAAATATATACTAGAATATATAAAGAGCCTAATGCCGCGCACACGCGATCGGACATTACGACAACAAAATCCATGGATTTTTTCCGACGGATGTTGGCTCAAACTTGTCTTGCATACACAAATCTTGGCTCAAATCTTGTCAGAAATTCTGAACCTCAAGAACGCGGTGACGTACAACACGTACGACAAGCCAAGAAAAATGAAGTTCAATAGCTAGTACGGCTCTTCTGCTTGATTCCGAGCATGCATGGAAATTTGTGCGTCGGAATTGTGTACACACAATCGGAATTTACGACAACGGATTTTGTGGTCAGAAAATTTGAGATCCAGATCTCAAATTTTGTGTGACGGAAATTCAGATAGGAAATGTCCGATGGAGCCTACACACGGTCGGAATTTCCAACAACAAGCTCCCATCGAACATTTTCCGTCGGAAAATCCGACCGTGTGTACGGAGTGTTAATAAATGAACAAATAAAGTCTTATCGTGCAAACTCCAAACATTTCATACAATATAGGATCTAAAACTACATATATCAAATATAGTAATCCAAATGCATGCAAAAATAATTAAAGTGATCCGGTGACAAAAAGTGCTACGTGCAGATATCAAAATTTCATATGAATAATATCATTAAAGTCTTTTCCAAAATTATTCACAGCTTGTGCTGGTGATACAACTCGTGTTCACTCAGGTGCTCCCCCCTTATGTGTGACCTGCTGCTCAGTATTGCCGTTTCCAGATTCACATAAAAAAAACTTTATAGTGTGATACCGTTTTTTTAAACAATATATACTTTTATTAATAAACCGTAACCCCACTGTCAGGGTACTCACATTTGCTGGGTGCTTCAGTGCACAGCTCTATTGAAAGCCAAAAAAATGTGAAAATGCCGAAATAGTGTGTCTCTCCATTCTGAGAGAAATCAGCTGTCTCATGCATCATCCTGTCCCGTTATCAACTTTGGCGTTTTGCATTATTTTATGTCATTGCAATAAGGCACTCATGCTAACAACCAGATAGCGCAGCATTGCCTTTATAAGTATTGCTTTTACACGGTCGTATGGGACATGATCAGTACTAGCAGCTGTCCTGAGAGGAGGTCTTACATATTTACATATGGTGGCGCGCAAAATTTGTTTTAGAAAACTTAATTTATTCCTGGGGGTTTTGTAGCCTCAATTCTATCCATAGGGACTCCTTTTGGAGAATGCGTTTAATCCCTGTCTCTGCCACGTGGATCCTTGGATACAACTTCTAATATAATAAAATCGGGTAGAGACCCAGGTGGCGGCTAACCAGGGTAATCATTTTGGCATTGTGGGAATAGACGTGGTCATATATTCTTTGGCTAAATTGGCAAAATGTTTTGCCAACATAGAACACCCTACACCTACACGACATCAGGTACACAATCCCTCGTGTTTCACAGCTTGCATGGAAGCGGGGGCAGAATATACCTCCTACATTTGGTAAACGGAATTGTGTGCCTGTCCAAACCCAGGGACAGTATTTACATTGTTCACATACGGATATCCCACGGGTTATCACTGTGGTATTTTTGTTGGGAACATATTGACTTGCTGTGATTTTATTCCCTATTGATGTAGTTTTACAAAATACTATTTCTGGGTTGTCCCTCACATACTTGTTGATGGTTGCATCCTCACTTAGGAGGTGCCAATGTTTTTGCAAACAATTTCGTAAATCCTGGTGCTGTGCAGAATATCTAGTAACAAACTTGGTAGTTTGGTGCACTTTGTTAGGGGTTTGTTTGAGATATAAAAAGGAATTTCTACTTCGATCAAGTGCTATATTATAAGCCTTCCTCAAGAGGATCTTGCTGTACCCCCGCTGGAGGAGGCATAGGCGTAATTCTGCTGCTTGGGTTTTGAAGTCTGATTCATATGTAAAGTTATGTCATAGGCGAATGTACTGGGCATAGGGAATACTACGAAGGAGTGATGCAGAATGTCCACTTTGTGCATGTAATAAGGTATTACCTGCAGTATTTTTACGATACAACTTGGTGGCCAGACAGTTGTGTGTCCTTATAAATGAGTAAATCTAAGAAGGGTATAGTCTCCCTGTGCCAATTGACTGTGAATTTTAGATTATAGTTGGTGGTGTTGAGGTGCATAAATTCTTGAAGTAATTCCACCGTACCAGTCCAAATTAGTAAAATGTCAACTATACCTGAACCAGCAATTTGCTTGGTCTTGCTTGGTTTATCAACCACAACCTACGACACGACGGAGTCATTATGGTGGTGGGTACTCGCAAACGCCAAACATTAAAAAGAATCCAGATAATTCCCTAGATTCTCCCACGTATTCCCAATCACATGGTGCACACAAACAAGGTGACGGTCTGCAAATCCGGAAACAACCCGCCATACATACATGGGTCCTATAGCAGCCAATGATGCACACAAATACCACTATCCAATACACCAATTTACCAAGGAGGAGGCGCTGACATTAGATATTCTAATTTACCTCCTACCCCCATGCTTCAGATTAATCCAACACTTTTTCCAACATCTGAAACCAACAGACAGATAACACTAGACACTTACATGACTCGCCCTGGTCTCCCTTTAGG
Organism: Lithobates clamitans; assembly: GCA_037952925.1. NCBI lineage: Eukaryota > Metazoa > Chordata > Amphibia > Anura > Ranidae > Lithobates > Lithobates clamitans. Next base: position 368,916 of record JBBGZY010000618.1, on the reverse strand, counting down.
GAATGTACCCCCAATCCAACAATGATGAACTCAGTGTTATCAACTTAACCCCTATCCGATTTCTCAGGATGAACTTGCAGTTCTCAAGTTGGGTTTGAATTTCTGTCCTATAAGTAAGATTGACAAATATGAAACTATTAAGGATTTATATCGCTTTGCTATGAAACGTACATATAGGCATATCTTTGATGCTGATGGGAAGAGAACGAGGGATGAAAAAGAACTCTGAGAAAATTAAAAACTTCACTATGCAGGACTTTAGAGACCTAAGGGACCTGGTACTCCTACTAGAGGAAAGTGGGGAATATAATGAAAATCCCAACCAAGAAACTGAGACCAACAAACCTGGTGAACCACAGTTTCGAATCAAATCAATTCCCTGACTTAATGACCAGTCCCCAAATTTCAGCTTTTATCATTGCTATGGTCAGTAAAATTAAGCGGTTACCTATTTTGACCAATATGTAAAATCTTACTATCCAACGACAGGCTCTAGTACAACTACACGCAAGACAGGACACAGTAACAAAACCTTCAGATAAGGGTGGCAACATAGTGCTTATGACGCAGGAACAATATGAAACAATGTGTTTCAATACTTTGAATAATAGGGAATGGTATCAGCAGATTACAGCAGAAGTTGCATCCCAATTCCAATATGAATTTAAACAGCTAACTTATACCGCCTACATGGACACCGATTGACAAAGAAACCTGTGATTATCTGAATACACCCTTTCCAAGAGAGGCTGTTTTCTATTCCATTCCCAAGATACACAAAAGTTTAATGGCACCACCAGGAAGACTGATAGTGTCAGGGATAGGATCCATCACTGAAAACGCCAGTAAACTGGTGGACTTTTTCCTGGTGCCCCATGTTACTAGACTCCCCTCCTATGTCAAGGATACTCTGGACCTTCTCAAACGTCTGGATGGTTTAACCATTTCCCCCTGGCTCATGACTACTACTAGGTGTAGACATAGCCAAAACCTTTTTAACCACTTAGCAACCGGCCCATAGCCGAATGACGGCTTCAGGGCGGTTGCTTAACCCCGGGAGGGCGTACTATGACGTCCTCCCAGAATCCCGCTCTCGCGCGCCCCCGAGAACATCCGTGACGGACCCGGCGTGCCACGGATCACGGTAAACGGCCGCAATCAAATGTAAACAAACCGGCGTTATGATGATGCCGGTTCATCCCTCCCCTCTGTGTACTAGGGATCAATCTACAATCAACCACCAAATACAGGAAGACACCAATTCAACTACAACACTTAGCATGCGCCCTGATCAACACCAGATCTGCAGTCAAGCACAGACAGGAAGTCCACGGCTTCACCCAAAACAACAGATTGCTTCTTCATCACGGAAAGCTGGATAACACCCGACTGCAACACCATCCTAACAGAATTGGTGCCTGAGAACTACAGTATTCTAACTGAGCATAGAATAGGAAAAAAAGGAGGTCTAGCAGTGATCTTCAAAACTCACCTTGCGCTCATCAAACCAACTCTACAGAACTCAGTGCCTTTCATGGAGACACTTACTCTACATCTTCAAACACCCCAAGACACCATTCACATAATGCTATGCTACAGACCTACCAGGACCAAAGACAAAATCTCTTTATACCCTTCACCAAATTCATTTCAATACACATCCTGAAAACAAAAAACTTTCTGGTACTCGGGGATTTCAACCTCTGGGCAAACTCCACCCAAGACCCCATCGCCACCGCCTGAATTAACCAACTGGAAGAACTAGGTCTTCAGCAACTGATAAATGCTCCCACGCATGGCTCAGGACACATTCTGGACCTCATCTTCAAACAAAATATGGACATCAACATACTCAACAATGTACCGCTACCATGGACGGAATACAACGCTACCAAATTTAAAATCGCCACCAATACCACCCTTCAAAAACCGAAACACTCAATAACACACTGGACCAGATCTCAGAAGAAACTACACTCGGAACTCTTCAAAATCACATTATCAAACAAAATAGCAATGCTAAATTTAAACCACTCAACGGAACAAACACTCAACTTATTAAAAAAGGCATTACTACAAACAGCAGATTCAGTCGCTCCAAAACGTAGAGCACCCATTCGCAAAAAAAAATTCAGGATGGTTTAATGGGACCCTTACTTTACCAAAGCAGGAACGCAGAAGAGCTGAAAGAGCCTGGAGAAAAAATTCTACAAAGGAAAACCTCACAAACTACAAAGCACTCAGAAATATCACAAAGCAATCTTCAAAGTAAAAAAAGAAAATTTCTCAAACACCATCTCAAAAGCCTTAAACCGCCCTCGTGAACTTTTCAAACTAGTCGCTCAGACTATGAACCCTACCTGCCCAGAGCCCCCAGCAAACGAATCTCAAGAATTCTGCAATGAGTTATCGGATTTCTTTATCGACAAAATCGACAACATTCAGTAATTCAACAGAAAAAAAACAACCAACCTCATTCAACTAAAGGAAAAAGAGGAAATCGATACGAACATCACACAATCACCGAATTTTTCACTGATCCCGAATACCACTGACACCACCAAAAACATCATCAGAAGCCTCCGATTGTGGTCCACTGTGTCGAACGCTGCACTGAGGTTCAGCAGTACTCTACTCATCCGCCTCACAGAAGTAGCAGGAGTCACAGATTCAGATCTACCATGGTTCACATCCTTCTTAGAAAATCGTTCACAGACAGTGAAACTAGGAGCCTTCACCCCTGAAACTCGCACAATTTCTTATGGAATCCCTCAAGGATCACCCCTATCACCCTGGCTCTTCAACATCTACCTCTGTCCACTCTTCAATATCATCAGAAAATCGGACCTAGGCTTCCACTCATACGCTGATGACACTCAACTCTACTTTTGCATCACCGGACAAAAAGACCAATATCAGAAACTAGAAAAATGCCTCGCATTGATAGATGACTGAAAGACCACGAGCGCCCTCAAACTCAATAGATCCAAAACGGAGCTTCTTCTCCTCCACGCAAACCGAAATACAAAAACTAAGACCCCATGGACACCACCCACCATCCTTGGACAGACCATCTCCCCAAGCACCAAAGCTAAAAAAGTCTTGGAGTCATCTTCGACTCAGATGTTGATGGATGCACAAATAGGATCAGTAGTCAGCGGATCTCACCATCTTCTCCGCCTGCTACGTAGACTCATTCCCTTCATTCCAGAGGAGGACAAAGCAGCAGTAGTTGGAACAATCATCAATTCCCAACTCGACTACGCAAACTCCCTCTACATAGTACTACCTAAATACCAGATCGCACGCCTACAAGTCACCCAAAAAACAGCAGCAAGACTGGTAAAGGGAAAAAAAACCTGGGAATCCATCTCCCCATACCTGAGGACCTTACATTGGCTAACCGTAAAGGATCAGATCACATTCAAGACCCTCTGCCTCACCCACAAATGCACACAAGGAAATGCTCCTCAATACCTATGCGAGAAAATAAAACAGTACACACCAAATCGAAGTCTCCGATCAACTAACCAAAACAACCTCCTCATTCCCAAGTGCCGCTACAAATCAAAGGGAGAACGAAGATTTGCAGTACAAGGACCACGGCTATGGAACGCTCTACCCTCTAACATCCTCAAGGAAGAAAACCATCAGGCCCTTAGAAAAAAACTCAAGACCCACCTCTTCTAAGAAACAGGACAACACAGGACAGATCTAGCGCCTTGAGGCGATTCAGTTCCCATTTGTATACAAGACATTCATTCAACCTATTGTCTACACCATAGTCTGCCACCTATGAGGTGATAGTTAGTAGACTAGGTTTTTTTCTACCATCACCTCATAGGTGGCAGACTATGGTGTAGACAAGAGGTTGAATGAATGTCTTGTATAGCGCTACAAATGGGAACTGAATCGCCTCAAGGCGCTAGATCTGTCCTGTTTCTTAGAAAAGATGGGTCTTGAGTTTTTTTCTGAAGGCCCGATGGTTTTCTTCCATGAGGATGTTAGTGGGTAGAGCTTTCCATAGCCGTGGTCCTTGGACTGCAAATCTTCATTCTCCCTTTGATTTGTAGTGGCACTTGGGAATGAGGAGGAGGTTTTGGTTAGTTGATCGGAGACTTCGATTGGGTGTGTAGTGTTTTATTTTCTTGCATAGGTATTGAGGAGCGTTTCCTTGTGTGCATTTGTGGGTAAGGCAGAGGGTCTTGAATGTGATCCGATCCTTTACGGTTAGCCAATATAAGGTCCTCAGGGATGGGGAGATGGATTCCCAGGTTTTTTTTCCCTTTACCAGTCTTGCTGCTGTGTTTTGGATGACTTGTAGGCATGCGATCTGGTATTTAGGTAGTCCTATGTAGAGGGAGTTTGCGTAGTCGAGTCGGGAATTGATGATTGTTGCAACTACTGCTGCTTTGTCGTCCTCTGGAATGAAGGGGATGAGTCTACGTAGCAGGCGGAGAAGATGGTGAGATCCGCTGACTACTGATCCGATTTGTGCATCTATATATCTATCTAATCTATCTATATCTATATATTTTTTTTTTTTACCTTCCCTTTTTTTTAACCTCCTTTCATTCATTTATACCTCATTTATACCTTCATTTATACCTCTAATTTCCAGATAATTTCCTGTGCTTCTTCCTAAGAAGCAAGATCCTTCTTGCTCAAACCCGTCAAGACCTACAACGCAGTTGTTCCAGACTGTTGGCAGTTATCCTCATGGTATATCTAGGTCCCATGGAAAGGTTTCTTATATAAATCTGGATGTAAATTCACCCATGTATTGGTGGTTTAATTTTTGTATTATGCGTTTTTAAATATTTGTTAATAAATTCTTTATAAATTGTATATTTGATGTTTGAGGTGTGACTCTATAAAAGTCCCATGGGCCATTTTGCTTTTTGTTGTGTGCCTACTATTGGGGACTGAGCACTATCTCTACCCATATCACATCAGTTCTCTTGTTGCTTGTTAGATCTACTCATTTATAAGGACACATACAACTGTCTCGCCACCAAGTTGTATCGTAAAAATACTGCAGGTAATACCATATGCATGAATAAAGTGGACATCCTGCATCACTTGTTCGTAGTATTCCCTATGCCCCGTACATTTGCCTACGACGTAACTGTACCCAAGCAGCGGGAATTACGCCTACGCCTCCTCCACCAGGGGTATAGCAAGACCCTCTTGAGGAAGGCTTATAATAAAGCACTTGATCAAAGTAGAAATTCCTTTTTATACCTCAACCAAACCCCTAACAAAGTACAAACTACCAAGTTTATTACTAGATATTCTGCACAGCACCAGGGTTTACGGAACTGTTTGCAAAAACCTTGGCACTTCCTAAGTGAGGATGCAACCATCAACAAGTATGTGAGGGACACCCCAGAAATAGTATTTTGTAAAACTACCTCAATAGGGAATAGAATCACAGCAAGTCGATATGTTCCCAAAAAAATACCAGTCATAACCCGTGGGATATCCATATGTGAACAATGTAAATACTGTCTCTGGGTTGGGACAGGCACACAATTCCATTTACCAAATGGAGATATTCTGCCCCCACTTCCATGCAAGCAGTGAAACAAGGGGAGATTGTGTACCTGATGTTGAGTAGGTGTGGGGCGTGGTTTGACACCTCGTTTGTTCAATTTATTGTATTAGAAGTGGTATCCGAGGATCCACGTGGCGGAGACTGGGATAAACACATTCTCCAAAAAGGAGAACCTATGAATAGAGAGACTTAAGGCTACAAAACCCCCAGGAATAAATGAAGTTTTATCATTTAAACCATTCCTATAATATAGATATGTTCTTTGTATGGTACAATTGGCGAGATAGGATGGGGACAATCATTAGACCATCCTATCATCTCAACCAAGTAGATCTGTAGATGCGATGTAGGAAACTATTGAGAGCCAAGGCGTATAAGGGTAGATAATGTTTTTAGTTGGGGTGTTTGAATTGAAGAGGACATTTAGATGTATTATGTTTTATTTTATTTTTCCGTTTTGATTATGTACAGGGCTCCTACACAGTTTTTGGGTGCTAGCACCCTGTAGGTTCCCTGTTGTAAGTGTTTTGTATTCTTTACACTGGAACTCTATTGTCCCAGAGTTATGGTCATTTGCCAGACTGCCGCAGTACTCCCCCCCCCGACCTCTGGGTGTCACTCTAGGGCAGTTATGCGGTGCTCAGTTAGGATGTGCGGCCGCTCGGGCCGTGGGGACTGTGCCCTGCCTCCATTGTGGTGGAGGATCCATCCACCGCTGGGGGGCTGGTGCACAGCTGCCCATGGCAGGTTGGCGACACTAGATCTCCAGTGTCTCCCCATCTCATCGCAACTGCTTGTACGCGGCGGGCGCTAGGACCGACCCACCTTGGTTGAATCCTGGACTGGGTGACGTCAGATGCGAATGATCCCGGCCAGGACACACAAATATCTAGGAGAGCAGCGTTAGTGCTATAGGTGCCCCGAGGGAGACGGACGCCCCCTTCACACCTCTCTCTCTCTCCACGTTCTGTTACAGCACTGGACATAGAGGGATCCCTTCTGGTACCATACCTATTTATATACACAGCTATGTTGCTGTACTTCATCCCATACTTGTATCCTTAGGTGTTGCAATTAGGACCATTAGACACTAAGTGGTGACGCCAATTATTATGTGCTTCTGAACTATATCTTACCTTACTAATTACTATCCTAAAGCAGCAGTTCAGAATTAAGGCATTTCTCTGTACTCATGTGGGCCCTATTCTAGGGCACTAGACATATTATGGATACCAATAAACGTGTATTTGCACGAATAAATGTCCAAACAAATTATAAAAACTCAGAAACATATTCCTTAAAGTTACATCCAAATCAAACCACGGATCCCGTCAGCACACCTCGTGAGACCTCTCCCCCAACGTATCGAACTCACCAGAAGGGTTATCAAAAAATGCCTGTATAAGGGATCCTCTCTTGAATCCAGGACCATCATTCCATCTGAATGTTACTCAGAACAGAAAAAGTGCACATAGCGCAATACTGTTTCAAAGTTTATTAGACCAATCCCCCCTTACAGATGTACACTTACAAGAATATAAATTATATTCAGCATGAACGTAATTCGATTTAATCACTGATAAAACAGTTCAGCTCTAGTTCTACATTCATTCCTTTAGAATGCAAAGTGTCGGTTAAATATATCCACTTGGTTTCACATTTTGAAAGATCTCTATTTGTTCCTCTCTAAACTGCCAGCGTTTTTTTCTATACCCCAAAATTTTAAGCATGATGGATCTCTGTTATGTTTACGTTGAAAATGCATACATTCGCTGTGGTCTTTGTATCCTATTTTAAAATGTATATGTTCAGATACTCTTTTACCCAATGTTGTTTTTGTGTGACCTATATACATAAGGCCGCACGGACATTGGAGGGCGTATACAACATGGGTTGAATTGCATGAAATAAAATCCCTAATCTCAAACGACCTTCCATTTGCCGATGACCTGAATTGAGTTAATCCTCTTAAATGTGTGTGTACCTGTCTACATGATAGACATTTTCGGCATGAGTAAAAACCTGCCTTGTCCCAAAACACTGAAGGCCTAAGTAACTTTACTCAATGCTTTATCCATACTTAATATTGGCCAGTATTTCCTGAATATGGCCTCTACCTCCTAAAGCATTGAGTAAAGTACTACCTAGAGATCCAGTGTTTATTTATAGAAAAGGTCCATTGTTTGGAAAAAAATGTAGAAGAAAATATTAGAGCCCCATCTAGGCCTTGTTGTTGATGTTTTGGGACAAGGCAGGTTTTTTACTCATGCCAAAAATGTCTATCATGTAGACAGGTACACACACATTTAGGAGGATTAACTCAATACATGTCATTGGCAAATGGATGGTCCATTGAGATTAGGGATTTTATTTCATGCAATTCAACCTATGTTGTACACTCCTTCCAATAATAGGTCACACAAAAAGAACATTGGGTAAGAGAGTATCCGAACATATAAATAATATTAAAATAGGATACAAAGACCACAGGGTATCTATGCATTTTCGACGTAAACATAACAGAGATCCATAATGCTTAAAATTTTTGGGTATAGGAAAAACGCTGCTAGTTTGGAGAGGAACAAATAGAGTCAGAGATCTTTTAAAATGCAAAACGAAGTGGATTTATTTAACCAACACTTTGCATCCTAAAGGAATGAATGTAGAACTAGATATGAACTGTTTTATCAGTGATTAATAGATTAGGCTGTTTGAAATAGGTTAGACTGCTTTTTACTAATATTTTTAATATTTTATCTTATCCAAGATTTTATAGATTTTCATATATTTTTTAATGAGTATAATGTTAATGCAATTTTAATATGAGAGCAATTTATCATAAGATAGATGTATGTATGTGATCTAATATCTGTCACAATTTTGAGTTTGATAAGATCGGTTAACTGATGTGTAGTATTGTAGCACATACACTGTACGATCGGGTAACTCCGATCGATATCGGATATAATTAAATTTTGTGACATTACTACAGAATAAGGTAGCGTTCATTAGGCCATATAGATTGAACAACGAAAGTGGCAATGAAAAAGTATGATGTGCCAAAATGTATCTGAAAATATAATTTATAGTTTATTTGTGCCCACTCACTGATCAGGTGAGTTCGTTTGCAGAGATAGTTTGAATGAACTCTGTTGAGAGGCAGGGACAGAGCCAATGCTCTGCTCTCACTCTATAAATGAAGTAAGTTGCGCTGTGTAGCCAAGCCCACGGATGAAGGAATGACGAAACCCACCAGGGCGTGACCACGCGGCTGTTCAAGGTAGAAGCAGGTGTTGTCTGTACCCGGGTCCCACCATGTTCTGAGAGATACGGGGAGCATTGAGATATAGACATACCGAGCGAACCGAACTATGTTCATGCTTTTTATGATTAATATTCTTGTAAGTGTACATCTGTAAGGGGGGATTGGTTTAATAAACTTTGAAACAGTATTACACTATGTGCACTCCTTCGGTTATGAGTAACGTTCAGATGAAATGATGGTGTTGGATTAGAGAAAGGATTCTTATAAGGCATTTTTTCATAATCCTTTTAAAGATGAGTTCAACAGCTTAGTGGAGAGGTCTCACGAGGTGTGGTAACAGGATCCGTGGATTGATTTGGATGCAACTCTAAGGAATACGCTTCTAAGGACTGAGTCTTTATAATTTGTTCGGGCATTTATTTGTGCAAATACAAGTTTATTGGAGACACACTGGGTGGAAGGTTTCTTTTCCCATGTAGTGCTGCTAATGCTATAGGATATTTTATTCATTCATTTTAAGATATTTTAAGGCATACAAGTTTAATCATTGTGCAATTTATAGAAGGTGCAATTGTGTTCATTTAGAACAATTTTGAAACATTGTTCAACATTATTAGTTATATCTATGTGCGCTGGGAGAGAGGTATCTTTGAACCAAGGTGCTATGTGCTAGTTTTATATTATGAATACCACATACTTATTAGAACTTGTCCAATATGTTTTCTTATAGGCCTTTTTGCAGTTATAGATAGTGGAGATTAAGGGAAAATTGCAACTTCCACTTTACTATGCAAGTATCATATTGATCAAACCATACCCCCATTTAGTGATGCTTATGATTATACTGATATCCAATATACATTTTATATTTTCCTAGTTACCGTGTGTGTCCCCACATCTTGGCTTATGAGCGGCTGCTGTAGAGGGGCCCTCATGGGTATACTGGGTCAGTACTGTTTGTTACCTGTGGTACAAGTGAGTGCTTATTTAATATAGAATATAATATGTGCATATTTTTCCTCTTTTCTTTCTTGTATGTTGTATTCTAATGTATATATGTTCTTATTCGAATAGCTATATTCAAGTTCCTGAAGAAGCGACTTCTTGGTCGATAAACATGTTGAGCAGAACTTTTTTTATACTAGGAGGACAAGTGGAACCCCTAATTGAGAGGAGTATATATGTGGATGCATTTATATGAATTGTTACACAATATATGGTATTATACCCCACTAGGGGAACCACAGGGAGTCCTACCTAAATTTTAGATGTCCTATGTGTTGCCATTTTTTGTAATGTGAAATATAGTTTTAATAAAGATTATTAAATTGTTATAAATTTTATACGTGCCTTTAAAGTGCACAAATTTTTTCGTTAACCCAATTGTTTTCCCCCTTAATATGATTTTTAATACCACCTGTTTTTTATAAGTAAAAGGGTTTTAACTTTATCAGTTATGTAAAAGCAGTATGAAGATGCAATTTTTGGAGAAAAGCTGACAGTCAGGCTTGGGCAGTCGAACACCTGTAGCTGGAAGAGGGATTCAGAGAGGCCTGGAATGAGGAAAGCTGGGACTGTGTCGATCCCCACTGCTGAGACTTGGAGTACAGTGAACCAGGATTGCATCGATCTAAACAGGCTGAGCGTGGTTAGCCTTGTGACACTTTTACTGCAGCACTGGTATGTGTTATATCACGCCATGTGTTATAAAACACTTAAAGTGATACTAAAATGCACTCTGTTTAAGGTACATTATCTCTTCTATTTCTGTATATGTCACGTGACCCAGCTTTTTTCCAGCCTGTGTTCAACCACTTCACCCCCAAACCATTTGCCTAGCAAAAGACCAGAGCACTTTTTGCGATTCTGCATTACGTTGTTTTAACTGACAATTGCACGGTCCTGCAACATGGCTCCCAAACAAAATTGACATTGTTTTTTCCCCCACAAACAGAGCTTTCTTTTGGTGGTATTTGATCACCTCTGCGGTTATTTTTTGCGCTATAAACAAAAAAAAGCGACAATTTCGAAAAAAAAACGCATTTTTTTTTACTTTTTGCTATAATAAATATCCCCCAAAAATATATAAAAAAAAACCCTTTTTTTCCTCAGTTTAGGCCGATACATATTCTTCTACATATTTTTGGTAAAAAAAATTACAATAAGCGTTTGATTGGTTTGCGCAAAAGTTATAGCATCTACAAAATAGGGGATAGTTTTATGGCATTTTTATTATTTTTTTTTTACTAGTAATGGCGGCGATCAGCGATTTTTATCGTGACTGCGGCATTATGGCAGACAGATCGGACACTTTTGGCGCTATTTTGGGACCATTCACATTTATACAGCAATCAGTGCGATTAAAAATGCATTGATTACTGTGTAAATGTGACTGGCAGTGAAGGGGTTAACCACTAGGGGGCGCTGTAGGGGTTAATTGTGTCCTAGGGAGCGATTCCAACTGTGGGGGGGATGGGCTGTGTGTGACACGACACTGATCACCGCTTCAGATTACAGGAAGCTGTGATCAGTGTCAGTGTTACTAGGCAGAATGCTTGTTTACATCAGCATTTCCCCATTCTTCCTCTCCGTGAGACAATTGCGGGTGTCCCCGCGGACATCGAGTCCGCGGGACCCCCGATCACTCTCATGGAGCTTGTGGTGGGCGCGCAAGCAGCTTCTTAAAGGGCAACGTACAGGTACGTTAATATGTCTGTATGTGCCCTTCTGCCAATGTATAGCAGCGTGAGCCGGTCGGCAAGCTGTTAAGAATAAGAGGGAGGTGAAGCCTTCATCAAGATGAATATCCAACCCTTATTGTCTTCAGCTGGTAAGTGGGCATGGAGGAGGAGGGAGGGAATGGGCTGTCATTTACCACTGTGTATATATGCGATGTGTGACTCTATAACAAAAACCATAGTTTATTTATAGGAGAGCAACAGGCTTGCATAATATGTTGGCCAAGAATGTGACTGAACCCCCTAGGAGACCACTCACCTTTTTAAATTGTACAGGGTTCTATAGATGTAACAGATGCAAAGCCTGTCAAACAGGGATAGAACTAGGAGATCTGACAGTTTTTCTTCTGTAGTTACAGGGAAAAATTGTGATAATCAAACAAATTCATTACATAACTAAACATGTCACTTATTTCTTAATGTCCCAATGCAATCTTCAATATGTGGGTAGGACAACTAGGAAACTACCCACAAAAATAGGAGAACATATTACCCAACATAAAAAATGGATAAAAAAAAGGCACATAACAGGGAACCCCACCCTCCTTCGGTTCTGGGGCAGAAATAGGCCTCTCAAACATAGGAGGAGTACTGACATGGTCAAAAAAGCCTCCCAGATGGAGACCCAGAGGATCTATAGGCTTCAATCTCTCTAGCCCCAGGGGTTGAACATCGCTACAGAACTGAACTGCTTTACAGCGAATATAGGATTTGTCCCCCTGACATTTTTTACAGTTCTAATACTGATTTTCTGAAATCTTGGCAAGGTTCATAAGGTTTATATCCAGTAGTGGTCTTATTTTCACTTTTTTATGTCTATATTGTATTGCAAAATTCTTCACACATCATACAGTAAACATTTTTACAATCAACCAGGTTCATTTCTATAGGTCTACTTCTATAGTCTCCCCCCACATACCAGGTCCATAAGGAACCTGAATCAGGATCATCCATTAAATGTTTTATACGTTTTTCATACACATTTTTAGATGTATTAATTTGGGCTATGCTACCATATAGGCTATGGATCACCATCGGTTATATGATGAGGGTCCCTCAATTCCCCCCCCCATTTGATAAAACTAATTGTAGGATTAAAATGGAGGGTGCACCATCATTATTTTACCACAAGATGGTAGTGGTGATTGTCAATCTAGTTTATATAGATAGCAGTACGATTTTCCATTTAATGTGCTCATATTTTTATTTTCATTTTTATTGTGTATACTACACAAAAGTTGTCAAATTTAGTTGCGTTAGGACATCAGAGTGTGTAAAGTCTGAGCAGATTTAGGTTTTAAACCCACTTTAGGCATTTGCATAATCTAGCTCGGGGTAGGTAATCCCCGGCAATCAAGCGGCACTCAAAGCCTCCTCTTTTGCTGGCACTCAACTCCCTCCCCATTAGCAGAGGAGTGCAAGGAAGTGTCAGTGAGACACTAATGCACTCCAATTTCAGAGTTCCCCACGCTGCACCTGCACTGAGGGGGAGGCACTGCACCCCCACACATTTTAAAAGATGGGAAACGTTGCTGTAGCTGCGATCATCATGGGGAAGAGATTGGGTGCAGTACTGCTGGGGGGGGGGGGTCCTGTTTTCAGGAGGAGGACTGTCTTGGCCACTGCTAAAGCCAATCACAGTCCTGCTAGTTCACCATCTGGAGGAAGATGACCCGCTTGGTTGCCACAACCATTCTCAGAAAGAACTCACTGTGATTGAGAAAACCACAAGCAGGTGACAGTTTGTGGAATTATTGTTGATCTTCTAGGAACTTTGTTGAAATTATTACTGAACCTTTTTGTTACTTACTACTGAACCCCTGCACTCTGTGTCCCTTTAAGCCACAGCCAGTATTCAGGGCAATGAAAATCACACCCAACCACTTTTTCTCAGCTGCAGGGGGCCCAACTTATGAGCTTGCATACAGGCCCACTGCTGTCAGAAAATGCCCCTGACCTGAGCTCATCATTGAGCATCCATTCCACATGCTTGTATGCGACATCACATTCATCCTATACATCACATACAAACATGGTGGGCTGGATGCGAGAGGGAGATCAGCAGGATGAGTGTGCCAGGACAGGTAGATGTGTCTCATCTCTGCTTCCTTTCACCACTCGGTATATCACGCATATCATAGATGAGCAGAGGGTACAGCGGTGGGGAAAATGAGCAGGAGGGTACAGCGGTGGGGAAAATGAGCAGGAGGGTACAGCGGTGGGGAAAATGAGCAGGAGGGTACAGCGGTGGGGAAAATGAGCAGGAGGGTACAGCGGTGGGGAAAATGAGCAGGAGGGTACAGCGGTGGGGAAAATGAACAGGAGGGTACAGCGGTGGGGAAAATGAGCAGGAGGGTACAGTGCTGAGGCAGATGTGCAGGGGAGTACAGTGGCAGGGTAGTACAGTGGTGGGGCAGATGTGTGGGGGTGTACAGCGGTGGGGCAAATGAGTGGGGGGTGTACAGCGATGGGGCAGATGAGTGGGGGGTGTACAGCGGTGGGGCAGATGAGTGGGGGGTGTACAGCGGTGGGGCAGATGAGTGGGGGGTGTACAGCGGTGGGGCAGATGAGTGGGGGGTGTACAGCGGTGGGGCAGGTGAGTGGGGGGTGTACAGCGGTGGGGCAGGTGAGTGGGGGGTGTACAGCGGTGGGGCAGGTGAGTGGGGGGTGTACAGCGGTGGGGCAGGTGAGTGGGGGGTGTACAGCGGTGGGGCAGATGAGTGGGGGGTGTACAGCGGTGGGGCAGTTGAGTGGGGGGTGTACAGCGGTGGGGCAGTTGAGTGGGGGGTGTACAGCGGTGGGGCAGTTGAGTGGGGGGTGTACAGCGGTGGGGCAGTTGAGTGGGGGGTGTACAGCGGTGGGGCAGTTGAGTGGGGGGTGTACAGCGGTGAGGCAGATGTGCAGGGTAGTACAGCGGTGGGGCAGATGTGCAGGGTAGTACAGCGGTGGGGCAGATGTGCAGGGTAGTACAGCGGTGGGGCAGATGTGCAGGGTAGTACAGCGGTGGGGCAGATGTGCAGGGTAGTACAGCGGTGGGGCAGATGTGCAGGGTAGTACAGCGGTGGGGCAGATGTGCAGGGTAGTACAGCGGTGGGGCAGATGTGCAGGGTAGTACAGCGGTGGGGCAGATGTGCAGGGTAGTACAGCGGTGGGGCAGATGTGCAGGGTAGTACAGCGGTGGGGCAGATGTGCAGGGTAGTACAGCGGTGGGGCAGATGTGCAGGGGGGTACCGTGGTGGGGGGGGGTAGCGTGGTGGGGCAGGTGAGCAGGGGGGGTACCGTGGTGGGGCAGATGAACAGGGGGGTAAAGTGGTGAAATGGATTTGCAGGGGGGGGGGCAGTGATCTGAGGCGTGAGAGTGCAGGATGTTAATTTCTCACTATTAAAGTAGTTTACAGCATTTACTTTATAAAAAATCCTTTTCGTGATTGAGAGTGTGAAGTTGACTTTTTTTGTTATAAAATCGGCATGCTCAGTTTCTTTAAAAACATTTTTCGGCACACTATGCTCAAAAGGTTGCCTACCCCTGGTCTAGGCTCATGTTCTCCATTTTGGAGGAGACCAACCAATTGGAAATTTTTTTCCATTATAAATAGAAAAAAGAAATGGTGGCTCTTCACTACCTTAGAATGCCATCACATTGAAACCTATGTCGGAGCGGGGGTGTGTCACTTCCAGGTCCCAAATGACATCATTTTCGGGCTGGCTAGTCAGAACAAGGCTAGGACTGCATACCAGCCCTGGAGAAGCCATTCGATATCACCACAAGCTGTACACACTAGTTCCGGTGCATAGGCACTAATACATGTGAGTGCAATTCCTTTTTGTCATGTTTTTACCAATAAAAGACTACACTGTTACTTTTTAAATCTTGCCTCCTGCAGGGTCACTTTTCTTTATAAGTTTTCCACTCTAATGGAGTGGAGCTTCTTATCAGGGGGATCAGGGGGATCCCGGACATTTTGTGGTTTCACAAGCCTGTTTTGACCTACCTGTAAAAAAGGGGTCAAACACCTCTGGCGAGTAGTGTACAGCCACCATTTGTGCACAAGCAGTGAAGATTAAGAGTATCTAACAACTGAAGCAACTACTGGTACTGTCACACTGGACTTTATTCCATTTTTAAACTTAGATATTGCTTAAAAGCGGAGTTCCACCCAACTTTACAAGGTGGTCTTAAACTAAAGACCACCCCTCATTTCTGCCTCACCCACAAATGCACACAAGGAAACGCTCCTCAATACCTATGCGAGAAAATAAAACACTACACACCCAATCGAAGTCTCCGATCAACTAACCAAAACCTCCTCCTCATTCCCAAGTGCCGATACAAATCAAAGGGAGAACGAAGATTCGCAGTCAAAGGACCACGGCTATGGAACGCTTTACCCACCAACATGCTCATGGAAGAAAACCATCGGGCCTTCACAAAAAAACTCAAGACCCACCTCTTCTAAGAAACAGGACAACACAGGACGGATCTAGCACCTTGAGGCGATTCAGTTCGCATTTGTAGCGCTATACAACCTCTTGTCTACACCATAGTCTGCCACCTATGAGGTGATAGTAGAAAAAAACCTAGTCTACTAACTGTAAGTTGATAGATATATAGATATATAGATATTTTAATATAATTGAATAGGATTTTTTCATCATACCTACCTGTAAAATTGTTTTGAGTACATCACGGGACATAGTTAGGTTAATAGTCATTACCTACCGGGGTTATACGCCATTTTTTAGGCAAATGGACACTGGTAGACAGTCTTAGGCAGTTAGTTATCCCCTATATAACCCCCTCCCATACAGGAAGTACAGTATTTATCGGCGTATAACGTGCACCCTAATTTTAAGAGGGATGTGTCAGGAGAAAAACAAATTTTAAATAACAGACTTTGAAGCAACATAAGAGTAAGGTGCCCATTAATACAGCCTGATCAGTGCCAATCTGCAGCCCCACCATTGCCCATCTGCAGCCTTGCCATTGCCCATCATTGTAGTCTGATCAATGCCCATTTTCAGACTCAGCAGTGCCCATCATTGCAGCCTGCTCAGTGCCTGTTAATGTAGCCAGTGCAGATGTAGACAGAGCCAGATCTCTTGTGTACTCGGCTCAGCTTGGCACTCGGCTCGCAATCTGGGACATGTGACATGCTAGGAGCTGTCCAGGAGGTGGGACTGGGCTTGACTGCGAGCAGAGTACACAGGAGATCCTGGCTCTGTCTAATCTGGCGGCGCTCGTCCCCTCCGAGGCAGGACTATGTCGGCGTATAACACGCACTTACGATTTCCCCCCATATTTTCAGGGGGAAAAAAGTGCGTGTTATACGCCCATAAATATGGTACTTCAGTTTTGTAGCAAGCACTGAATCCTCAAAAAGAGGGGATGGACCTCTGTGTCCCATGATGTACTCAAAAGTATTTTTACAGGTAAGTATGACAAAAAAATCCTATTTTCTTTATCATACATCATGGGACACAGAGTTAGGCTAAAATTCATTACCTCCTGGAACGTCCCAGAGAAATAGCTTTGAGGGGAGGGAGACACCCGGCCAAACAATAGCCATCAGAACTTATACAGCAGCTCGCAGTACACTGAGGCCAAAAGCCGAATCCTCGGCTGCTCGAACATCCACCTGATAAAATTTTGTGAACTTATGTACTGAAGACCAGGTAGCAGCCTTACAAATCTGAGCCACAGATAACCAATAGCGAAAAGCACAGGAGGTTCCTACACCCCTCGTAGAATGAGTTCTCACCCTAAAAGCGAGGAGCCTTATGTTTCAGACCATAGGCCTGAATGACCAACTGGCGGACCCAACTGGCAATGGAAGCTGCCTGCCCCTTATTGGGTCCTTCTGGTAAAACAAAAAGAGGAGTCTGATCCTCAGATCTCCGCAGATCTAGACAAATAAACTGACTGCCCGGACAACGTCCAAGGAATGCAGTCTCTTTTCCACCGAACAAGGCTAAGAGAAAAAAGGCGGCAAAACAATGTCCTGATTTAAATGAAAGGCCAACACCACCTTTGTTAAGAAGGATGGAATAGGACGTAGCACTACCTTGTCGTGGTGAAGAATTAGGTATGGTTCCTTACATGAAAGGGCCGCAAATTCGGACACCCTTCTAGCCGAGGTGATGGCCATCAGGAAGGCAAGCTTGCATGACAGCAAGACTAATGGAATTTCCTTGATAGGCTCAAATGGTTGTTTCTGAAACGCAGACCGCACGAAATTTAAGTCCCAAGGACAAATAGGTGACCTAATGTGGGGAAGCAAATGAGCTGCCCCCTGCATAAAGGTTCAGACCAGCGAATGGGAGGCTGAAGGCCTTTGGAAGAACACTGACAGGGCTGAAATCTGACCTATGATTGTACTCAAAGCCAATCTGATTTCCACAGCTGCTGTAGAAAAGAGAATTCTCCCAATCACATATTTCCGAAGAAGCCATTTTCTGGCTTCACACCAAGCAATACAAGTCTTCCAGACCTTATGATAGATCTTCCTAGTGACTGCTTTCCTAGCATTCACTAGGGTGGACACCACTGGTCCTGAGATGACACGATCCTTCAGCACCCTGGCTTCAATAGCCATGCCCTCAAATTTAGAGACTGTAATTTGGGGTGGAATATAGGACCTTGAGACAGTAGATCAGGACGGCGTGGAAACATCCATTTCCCATCTATTGCCAATCTCACAATCTCCGGGAACCAGTGCCTTCTAGGCGAGGCTGGTGCCACCAGAATGACTGAAACCCCCTCTCCCCGAATCCTGTGCAACAAATGTGGAAGGAGAGGAATCAGGGGGAAAGCATAAACCAGGGAGTACTCGCTCAATGGAACTACCAGAGCATCTGCTCCGATTGCCAGGGGATCTCTTGTTCGGGGCACAAACTGATGTAGCTTGTAGTTGAACCTGGATGCCAATAGATTGACATGTAGCCATCCACAACGCTGGCGAAATTCCTGAAACACCCTCGGGTGTAGGGACCAATCCCCTGGGCAGATCTGCTAGCGGCTGAGATTATCTGCCCTCCAGTTCTCTACCCCCGGGAAATGAACCGCCGATAAAGCCGGCACAGGTCCCTGTGCCCAGGCTAGTATGTAGTTCACCTCTTTCAGAGCTGAACAACTCCTGGTACCGCCCTGGTGGCTTATATAGACCACTGCAGTGGCATTGTTAGACTGAACCCTGATAGAGCAGTCCTGAAGCTCGTCCAAGAACGTAGGGCCAGACATACTGCCCGCAACTCTAGGAAGTTGATGGGCAGATTCTGTTCTGTCTTCCTGAGCTGTGAGCCCCTCTAGGGTCGCTCCCCAGCCCGAGAGACTGGCACCAGCTTAGGCTTAAGAGCGCCTGAGGAGATAATTACATGGGATAATCCAGGGCTTCGCCTCTCCTGTTCCAAGCCAAGATGTCTTGTTGTATTGGCCTGGAATGAAACTGGGCATAGGGCACTGCCTCGAAGGAGGACACCATCCTTCCTAGAAGACTTGTACTTGGTGCCCCTTTTCCGACGTGCCTGATCCTTCAGGGCGCAGATCCTTACGGGTGTCAAAAATACCCTTGCCTGGACCATATCTAGGATCAGACCTAAATACTTCAGACTTTGAGGTAGTTCTCAAGGTTGACTTTTCGGTATTTATGATCCAGCCTAAGCTTTCTAAATACCCTAGAGCCTGTAGTGAGTTATCTGAGCAAGAGGTCGTCAAGGTACCCGAGCACCAAGATTTCCTGGGCCCTTAAAGACCCAATACTGGTGCTAGGACCTTTGTGAATACCCGGGGTGCTGTGGCAAGCCCGAAGGGCAGAGCCACAAACTGGAAATTACGTTCCTCTACTGCAAATCGCAGGAACCTCTGATGAGGTTGAAAGATAGGTACGTGTAAATACATGTCCTTGATATCGATGGAGGCTAGAAAGTCTTCCATCTGGAGCGAGGCTACTACTAAGTGGACAGACTCCATCCAAAAGGATTTGCTTAACAGATACTGGTTTAGGGATGTTAGATCCAAAATGGGCCTTGTGTCTCTGTTTGGTTTTTGAACCATAAGCAGGTTCGAGTAAAATCCTGCGCACCTTTCAGATACAGGAACCTGTATAATCACTCCCTAATGCACTAAATGATCTAGTGCCTGATTAAGTATCTCTTTGGAGGATCCGAAAAAACACCAGATCTTAGAAACCTCCGAGGGGGAACCCCCCCGTAATTCCAGCTTGCAACTGTGGGATACTGTCGAGGTGACCCACTCGTCCTGAACCACTGTTCTCAAAATGTCCACAAAGTGCAGCAGCCTTAGAGTTCGGGGCGTCCTCTCAAAAGGAGGGCTTGGTGCCGCCGTTTAGAAGAGTTTTGGACCCAAGGTTTCTTCTGACCCTGCGGCTTGCCCTTGTTTCTAACACCCTGTTGGCCGCGAAACCTTGGTGCTGAGATTACCTGAGGAAGTGGTCCCTGAGGTTTTCAACGAGGGACGCCTGGTCTTTCTCTCTTCACAGGAAGTAGAGAACTTTTCACTCCGGAAAGCTTTTGGACATACTTGTCCAAATCGTCACCAAACATTCCCCATGAAAGGGGAATTCTGCCAAAAAACTTCATACAAGGAAGCTCGACTGACCAGTTCTTAAGCCACAAAAGTCTGTGCATGTGTACAGACAGGAGAACCAAAATGAGAAACCTGCTTTATTGAATCCTTTAAGGCATCAACAGCAAAACACAGCGCTCAAGGTATATCTGCTCTGCTTTCAGCAGGATCATCCTCCTGGTTAGACCCGTCAGGCCACCTGACCTGATCCTTTAAGGACTGGCAGACTCCAATTGCTGCAACAGCTGGCTGAAGAGCTGAACTGGCCAAGGAAAAGAAAGCCTTTAATAGAGACTCCAGTTTCTTGTCAACAGGGTCCTTCAAGCCCTGTGCATTGCCCACCGGACAAGTTAAGTTCTTGTTTAAGAAAGACTGCCGCATCTACGGCTGGCATGCTCCACTTCTTAAACTTTTCCTCCATGGGATATAAAAGGGAAAACCTCTTAGGAGGAACGAAAATCCTGTCAGGATGTTCCCAATCAGCATACACCGCCTGTTCCAACAGTGGGTGCAAAGGGAAAGCATGTGAGGCCCGAGGACGTCTCAGGGACCCCAAAGAGGATCATGGGGGCTCAGAAACCTCTGCAGGAGGCAACTTAAAGGCAGATTGAACCATCTCAGTAAGAGTCTGGATCAAAAGCCTCTGCGACTGAGAGGCAGACACTAACTGGGCATCTTCTGGCCCAGATTGCTCAGAACCAGACTCATCTTGCCAGGTGCTCCACAGAATCCTTGGCATTTAGCTCTTCCCCATTTTCAACCCATTCCTGCTCCAAATTAGGAGACTCAGGCGAGGGGGATCTGTTACGCTTCTTGCCACCCTGCGGGATAAAGACAATCATGCCAGCAATTCTGTGCTCTAACATGGCTAGGGCTGAGGACAGTTCATCCCCGGGTGATAAAGGGTGAAGCAGCAGCGTTGACTGTAGGCACAATACCAGACAGGCGCAGCGGCTCAGATTGCCCGGAAGCCTCTGGTCTCTCAGGGTATCCAACACTAGGGATACGACTAGGCTCCTCAGTAGCTACTGACAACATAGGTGTGCCTTTCCCTGTAGTGTTAACCCCAATCCTCTTTTTTGAAGACAAGGGGGTACCTGGGTTTAATATTTACATACCCCTTAATAGGGCTCACCAAGCCCCTATGCAACAATCCTGCTAAGCACCTTAGCCTGCCAAGCAACACCTAGTAAATCACGTGACCCGGGTAAGGAGAAATGAACAGCTGAAAGTGTCTGGTTCAGAGCCTGCTCCGTGTCCCACAACTGCCCTCTGGAAGCACTGCATGTTTGGCATACATAGCTCAAATCAGCTGGCTGTGCGTCGGGACGTTCCGCACATGCGTGGGCGTGGCTGTATTAGCATATGACGTGAATCGTCGTGCACCCAGACTACGCAATGCCTGTGGCGAAGCAACTGCAAACTCCTGAGCACTCTGGCGAACGCACGTTACATAGTTAGTCAGGTTGAAAAAAAAGACACAAGTCCATCCAGTTCAACTTTAACCAACCGCCTAACGCAGATATACTGCGGCATAATGGCACGGGCAGGCAAAATCACGTACCTGGTACCCGGTGCCCAAGACGGTCGGCATCGTAAGGAGAGCGATTAATGCTGAGGGGGAGGCCACTCATTCGTGACCACCCCCTCGTGATCGCTCCCAACGAATGAAAAATCTTCCTCTGCTGATGTAATGTAAACAGCGGCAGACAAAGTGATGTCATCTCTCCTCGGGAAGCCTTTTCGTTCCGGCTCCCGAGGAGAGATAACATCCAAGTAAGTCTGCACAACACTACACTGACAGTAGAACATGTAGGCACACTTTTCACCCCCCTGCACCCCCTGTCACAGTGACACCAATAGCAGTTTTTTTTTTTTTTTAGATTACTGCATTGGTGTCATTTTGTGACAGTTATAAGTGGTAGGGCAGTTAGTGTTAGGCACCTTTAGGTATAGGGTACCCCCCCTAACCCCCCCAATAAAGTTTTAACCCCTTGATCACCCCATCGCCAGTGTCACTAAGCGATTGTTTTTCTGATTGCTGCATTAGTGTCACAGGTGACGCTAGTTAGGGAGGTAAGTATTCAGGGTTCGCCGTCAGCATATTATAGCATCAGGGACCCCCCGTATACTACTTAATAAAAGGTTTTAACCCCCAGATTGCCCCCTAGTTAACCCTTGCACCAGTGATCTCCGTATAACTGTTACGGGTGACGCTGGTTGGTTAGTTTATTTTTTATAGTGTCAAGGCACCCGCCGTTTATTACCTAATAAAGGTTTAACTCCCTGATCACCCAGCGGGTGATACAAGTTAGGTTTTAGGGTCAGATAGGGTCTGCGTCGCCCCAGGCAGGGGCAGATTCGTGCCAGTAGCGCTAACACCCTCGTACGCAGCATACACCTCCATTAGTGGTATAGTATCTGAACGGATCAATATCTGATCAGATCTATACTAGCATCCCCAGCAGTTTAGGGTTCCCAAAAATGCAGTGTTAGCAGGATCAGCCCAGATACCTGCTAGCACCTGCGTTTTCCCCCTCCGCCCGGCCAAGCCCACCCAAGTGCAGTATCAATCGATCACTGTCACTTACTAAACACATAACTGCAGCGTTCGCAGAGTAAGGCCTGATCCCTTCGATCGCTAACAGTTTTTTTGGTAGCGTTTCAATCAGTCGCTAACAGTCAGGAGCTTTTTTACCTGCGAGTCTCACTACTGTACCACTAAATTTAGAGCTCAAAATGGCAAAATCGAAGGTACAGTAGTGAAGAGGCCTACACGTTTGAGCATGACAGATAGTTTAGAGGAAGTCACTCATCTGTCAGATTCAGGCTCAAAATACGATCCTGTAGACAGCGGCTCCATGACAGATAGCTCTGACGACGGAGTTGTGGTCCCTGCCTAGGTCAGGCGTACCCGACCCCAATCTTCTTCTGTTGTTGAGGTGCAGGAACCGCAGGTCCCTCGTATGGAGCAGAGCAGTACTAGCAAGCACCAGCGGCCTAGTACACCCTGGTCATAGTCAAACCAGCACTGCAGTAACAGTTGGTGACGTGGCGAGTCCCATAAGTGCAGTTCAAGCTGGTGAGGTGGCAAGCACAAGTAGTGTCCCGCTGCCACCAAGAAGACAAACACAGGCCCGTCGTGCCCATAGTGCCCTTTCTGCTGCATTTCGCCAATCCTAATTGGGAACCCACCACTTCTGCAGCACCCGTACTTCCCCCATTCATATCCCCAACCAAATGCAGTTGGCTGTATGAGAGGCATATTCTTTATGTTCTCCCGAGTACCCCTACCCAACGAACCCCCCCAAAAAAATGTTGTGTCTGCAGCAAGCGCGGATATAGGCGTGACACCCGCTATTATTGTCCCTCCTGTCCTGACAATCCTGGTCTTTGCATTGGTGAATGTTTTGAACGCTACCATACACTAGTTGAGTATTAGCGTAGGGTACAGCATTGCACAGACTAGGCACACTTTCACAGGGTCTCCCAAGATGCCATCGCATTTTGAGAGACCCGAACCTGGAACCGATTACAGTTATAAAAGTTACAGGTTACAAAAAAAGTGTAAAAATATAAAAATAAAAAAAGTAAAAAAACAAAAAAAATAAAATAAAAAAACAAAAATAGTTTTTATTGTTCTCTATTGTTCTGCTCTTTTTTACTGCATTCTATTCTGCAATGTTTTATTGTTATGTTTTATCCTGTTTGCTTTTCAGGTATGTAATTTTTTTATACTTTACTGTTTACTGTGTTTTATTGTTAACCATTTTTTTTGTTTTCAGGTACGCCATTCAGCTGCAGCGTGGATTTATTTATCTTGACAGCAACAGTGTTTGCTCCCACGATACATAAAGCCGTGACTCCAGCACTGTCGGAGGCGATATATGCCGAAGCATGGGGGCAGCAGGGGCAGAGGAGCAATTTACTCCTAACTTTTGGGGCAATTGCCCCCCAAGCTTCGGCATATATAAATGGTGCATGTATGCTCATCATTAAAAGTGGGTGGATGAAGGGAAGTATTCTAATGGTGGGCATACCCACCGATCAATCTCTTTTTTGTTCAGCCCACAGGCTGCATAAAAAAAAAAAAAAAAAATAGATTACAATATATGCCCAACAAGGACCAGCAACGTACTGGTATGTTGCTGGACTTTGAGTGGTTATACCAGAATAATGCATGCAGGTTTAGGTATCATCTTGGTATCATTCTTTTCAGCCAGCAGTCGGCTTTCATGTAAAAGCAATTCTAGCGGCTAATTTGCTTCTAGACTGCTTTTACAAGCAGTGGGAAGGAATGCCCCCCCCCCCCCCAACGTCTTCCATGTTTTACTCTGGCTCTCCTTTCCCAACAGGGAACCTGAGAATGCAGCCGGTGGTTACGCCAGCTGACCATAGAGCTGATCAGAGACCAGAATGGATCCAATCATCTCTATGGCCTATTTCATGACTTAGATTTCGCCGGATGTAAACAGCGCCATTGGGAAATTGGGAAAGCATTTTATCACACTGATCTTCGTGTGGTCAGATGCTTTGAGGGCAGAGGAGAGATCTAGGGTAATAGACTCAATTTTTTTCAAAAAAGAGTGTACCTGTCACTACCTATTGCTATCATAGGGGATATTTACATTCCCTGACATAACAATAAAAATGATAAAAAGAAATAAAAATGAAAGGAAGTGTTTAAAAATAAGATAAAAAAGCAAAAAAAAGCTAAGCAAAAAAAAGCACCCCTGTCCCCCCCTGCTCTCGCGCAAAGGCGAACGTAAGCGCTGATCTGGCGCCAAATGTAAATAGCAATTGCACCATGCATGAGAGGTATCACCGTGAAGGTCAGATTGAGGGCAGTAATTTTAGCAGTAGACCTCCTCTGTAAATCTAAAGTGGTAACCTGTAAAGGCTTTTAAAAATGTATGTAGTTTGTCGCCACTGCACGTTTGTGCGCAATTTCAAAGCATGTCGTGTTTGGTATCCAGGTACTCAGCCTAAGATCATCTTTTTTATTTCATCAAACATTTGAGCAATATAGTGTGTTTTAGAGCGTTAAAATTTAAAA
Source organism: Lithobates clamitans (assembly GCA_037952925.1). NCBI lineage: Eukaryota > Metazoa > Chordata > Amphibia > Anura > Ranidae > Lithobates > Lithobates clamitans. The sequence continues at coordinate 343,719 of JBBGZY010000618.1, read as the reverse complement.
AAAGTGTTTTTTCACTGTGTGGGGAAAAAAAATGAAACACCCACCATTTTAATCTGTAGGGCCTTTGCTTAAAAAATATATATATGTTTGGGGGTTCAAAGTAATTTTCTTTAAAAAAAATATTTTTTCATGTAAACAAATAGTGTCAGAAAGGGCTTTGTCTTCAAGTGGTTAGAAGAGTGGGTGATGTGTGACATAAGCTTTTAATGTTGTGCATAAAATGCCAGGACAGTTCAACCCCCCCCAAATGACCCCATTTTGGAAAGTAGACACCCCAAGCTATTTGCTGAGAGGCATGTCGAGTCCATGGAATATTTTATAATGTGACACAAGTTGCGGGAAAAATACTTTTTTTTTTTTTTGCACGAAGTTGTCACTAAATGATATATTGCTCAAACATGCCATGGGCATATGTGGAATTACACCCCAAAATACATTCCGTTGCTTCTTCTGAGTATGGGGATACCACATGTGCGAGACTTTTTGGGAGCCTACCCGCGTACGGGACCCCGAAAACCAAGCACCGCCTTCAGACTTTCTAAGGGTGTAAATTTTTGATTTCACTCCTCACTGCCTATTACAGTTTCGGTGACCATGGAATGCCCAGATGGCACAAACCCCCCACAAATGACCCCATTTTGGAAAGTAGACACCCCAAGCTGTATGATGAGTATTTTGCACACCTCGCTTTTTGTCACAAAGTTTTGAAAATTGAAAAAAAAAAAAATACATTTTCTTTTCTTTCTTCATTTTCAAAAACAAATGAGCTGCATAATACTCACCATGCCTCTCAGCAAATAGCTTGGGGTGTCTACTTTCCAAAATTGTGTCATTTGGGGGGGGTTTGTGCCATCTTGGCATTTTTTGGCCTTCGAAACTGTGATAGGTAGTGAGGAGTGAAATCAAAAATTTACACCCTTAGAAATCCTGAAAGCAGCAATTGGTTTTCGGGGCCTTGTACGCAACTAGGCTCCCGAAAAGTCCCACACATGTGGTATCCCCATACTCAGGAGAAGCAGCAGAATGTATTTTGGGATGCAATTTCACATATGCCCATAGAATGTTTGAGCAATATATAATTTAGTGACAACTTTGTGCAAAAAAAAAGTTTGTCATTTTCCCGCAACTTGTGGCAAAATATAAAATATTCCATGGACTCCTTGGGGTGTCTACTTTGCAAAATGGGGTAATTTGGGTGGTTTTGTACTGCCCTGCCATTTTAGCACCTCAAGAAATGATAGGCCGTCAAACTGAAAGCTGTGGAAATTCCAGAAAATGTACCCTAGTTTGTAGACGCTATAACTTTTGCGCAAACCAATAAATATATGCTTAGACATTATTTTTTTTACCAAAGACATGTGGCTGAATACATTTTGGACTAAATGTATGAGTAAAATTGAGATTATTGGATTTTTTTATAACAAAGTAGAAAATTTTTTTTTTTCAAAACTTTTGGTCTTTTTCCGATTATAGTGCATAAAATAAAAAAAGCAGAGGTGATCAATGCCATTAAAAGAAATCTCTATTTGCAAGAAAAAAGGACGCAAATTTTGTTTGGGTACAGCATTGCATGACCGCGCAATTAGCAGTTAAAAAGACGCAGTGCCAAATTGTAAAAAGTGCTCTGGTCAGGAAGGGGGTAAAACCTTCCGGGGCTGAAGTGGTTAAAAACAAAAAATAAAAAATCTTACAATCCAATATACCCAATTTTATACCCACATTTGATCCAGAGAAAGGCAAAAAAAACCCCAGCAGAGCCTGCTCCAATTTGCTACAGTAGGGGAAAAAATTCCTTCCAAATCCCCCAAGAGGCAATCGGATTTTCTCTGGATCAACTTTACCTATAAATGTTAGTAACCAGTTATATTATGTACATTTAGGAAAGTATCCAGGCCTTTCTTAAAGCAATCTACTGAGCTGGCCAGAACCACCTCTGGCAGGAGTCCATTCCACATTTTCACAGCTCTTACTGTAAAGAAACCCTTCCATATTGGGAGATGAAATCTCTTTTCCTCTGGACGTAAAGAGTGCCCCCGTGTCCTCTGTCTTGACCGTAAAGAGAATAATACCACCAAGTTCACTATATGGACCCCTTATATATTTGAACATGTTGATCATATCCCCCCTTATTCTCCTCTTCTCAAGAGTGAATACATTCAGTTCCTCTAATCTTTCCTCATACCTGAGCTCCTCCATGCCTCTTATCAGTTTGGTTGCGCTTCTCTGCACTTTCTCCAGTTCCCCAATATCCTTTTTGAGGACTGGTGCCCAAAACTGAACTGCATATTCTAGATGAGGTCTTACTAATGATTTGAACAGGGGCAAAATTATATCTCTCTCTGGAGTCCATACCTCTCTTAATACAAGAAAGGACTGCTCGCTTTGGAAACCGCAGCTTGGCATTGCATGTTATTATTGAGCTTATGATCTACCAAAACCCCCAGATCCTTTACCACGGATTCCCCCAGTTGTACTCCCCCTAGCATGTATAATGCATGCATATCCTTAGCCCCCAAATGCATAACTTTACATTTCTCAACATTAAACCTCATCTGTCACATAGTCGCCCAATTAGACAGTGCATTGAGGTCGGCTTGTAAATTGGAGACATCCTGTAAGGACGTTATTCCACTGCATAACTTGGTGTCATCTGCAGAGACAGAAATCTTACTTTTGATCCCAGACCCAATATCATTTATAAAGGTATTAAAAAGTAAGGGTCCCAGCACTGAACCTTGGGGTACACCACTGATAACCTTAGACCATTCAGAGTAAGAATTATTAACCACTACTATCTGAATTCTGTCTTTTAGCCAGTTTTCTATCCATTTACAAACTGATATTTCCAAGCCTGTAGACTTTACCTAACACATGAGCTGCGTGTGGGGAACGGTGTTGAACGCTTTTGCAAAATCCAAGTATACCATGTCCACAGCCACCCCTCTGTCCAAGTTTTTACTTACCTCTTCATAAAAAGAAATCAGGTTTGTCTGACAACTTCTGTCTTTCATGAATCTATGCTGTCCGTTGTTTAAAATGTTTTTTTTTTTTTTTCAGCAAGAATTCATCTATGTGGTCTTTTATTAAACGGTCCAGTATCTTCCCGACTATAGAAGTTAAACTAACAGGTCTATAGTTACTTGGTAAAGACTTTGATCCCTTTTTAAATATAGGCACCGCATTTGCCCTGCGCCAATCCAGTGCTACTATTCCAATCATTAATGAGTCCCTAAAAATTAGATACAATGGCTTTGAAATGACAGAGCTTGATTCTTTTAGGATCCGTGGGTGGATGCCATCAGGTCCAGATGCTTTATCCACCTTTATTCTGTCTAAATATTTCTGGACCATATCACTTTTGAGCCATTGTGGATCATTCGGGGCTGTGTCAATACCACCCCCATTATGGACATGAGCTCCCCCATGCTCTTTTGTATACACAGAGTTGAAGAAAGTATTTAATAAATTAGCCTTCTCTTTGTCCCCAGTCACCCACTCTAGATTATTTTGTAAAGGGCCTACATGCTCAGACCTGACCTTTTGACTATTAATACAGTGGCTTGCGAAAGTATTCGGCCCCCTTGAACTTTTCAACCTTTTGCCACATTTCGGGCTTCAAACATAAAGATATAAAATTTTAATTATTTGTGAAGAAATACCAACAAGTGGGACACAATTGTGAAGTGGAACAAAATCTATTGGATATTTTAAACTTTTTAGCAATTAAAAAACTGAAAAGTGGTGCGTGCAAAATTATTCGCCCCCTTTACTTTCAGTGCAGCAAACTCACTCCAGAAGTTCAGCGAGGATCTCTGAATGATCCAATGTTGTCCTAAATGACTGATGGTAATAAATAGAATCCACCTGTGTGTAATCAAGTCTCTGTATAAATGCACCTGCTCTGCGATAGTCTCAGGGTTCTGTTGAAAGCGCAGAGAGCATCATGAAGACCAAGGAACACACCAGGCAGGTCCGTAATACTGGTGGAGAAGTTTAAAGCCAGATTTGGATACAAAAAGATTTACCAAGCTTTAAACATCCCAAGGAGCACTGTGCAAGCGATCATTTTGAAATGGAAGGAGTATCAGACCACTGCAAATCTACCAAGACCTGGCTGTCCCTCTAAACTTTCAGCTCAGACAAGGAGAAGACTGATCAGAGATGCAGCCAAGAGGCCCATGATCACTCTGGATGAACTGCAGAGAACTACAGCTGAGGTGGGAGAGTCTGTCCATAGGACAACAATCAGTCGTACACTGCACAAATCTGGCCTTTATGGAAGTGTGACAAGAAGAAAGCCATTTCTCAAAGATATCCATAAAAAGTCTCGTCTAAAGTTTGCCACAAGCCACCTGGGAGACACACCAAACAAGTAGAAGAAGGTGCTCTGGTCCGATGAAACCAAAATCGAACTATTTGGCCACAATGCAAAACGATATGTTTGGCGTAAAAGCAACACAGCTCATCACACTCAACACACCATCCCCACTGTCAAACATGGTGGTGGCAGCATCATGGTTTGGGCCTCCTTTTCTTCAGCAGGGACAGGGAAGATGGTTAAAATTGAGGGGAAGATGGATGCAGCCAAATACAGGACCATTCTGGATGAAAACCTGTTGGAGTCTGCAAAAGACCTGAAACTGGGACGGAGATTTATCTTCCAACAAGATAATGATCCCAAACATACAGCAAAATCTACAAAGGAATGGTTCACAAATAAACGTATCCAGGTGTTAGAATGGCCAAGTCAAAGTCCAGACCTGAATCCAATCGAGAATCTGTGGAAAGAGCTGAAAACTGCTGTTCACAAACGCTCTCCATCCAACCTCACTGAGCTCGAGCTGTTTTGCAAGGAAGAATGGGCAAGAATTTCAGTCTCTCGATGTGCAAAACTGATAGAGACATACCCCAAGCGACTTGCAGCTGTAATCGCAGCAAAAGGTGGCTCTACAAAGTAATAACGCAAGGGGGCCGAATAATTTTGCACGCCCCACTTTTCATTTTTTTATTAGTTAAAAAAGTTTCAAAAATCCAAAAGATTTCGTTCCACTTCACAATTGTGTCCCACTTGTTGGTGATTCTTCACAAAAAATAAAAATTTTATATCTATGTTTGAAGCCTGAAATGTGGCAAAAGGTTGAAAAGTTCAAGGGGACCGAATACTTTCGCAAGCCACTGTATATTTGAAGAATTTTTGGGGGTTTGTCCTATCCTTTTGCAATCTGTCGTTCGTTTTGAATTTTTGCATCCTTGATTTCCTTTTTACATATTCTGTTAAATTCTTTGTAACATTTAAACACTAGTGTTCCTACATTTTTTATATTTTTTAAAAGCTCTTTTCTTATTGTTTATAGCTTTTCTAACTTTGGCCGTGAGCCATATAGGTTTTGTTTTTAGCCTTTTAAACTTATTGCCCATCGGAATATACTTTGCAGTGAGGTCCCAAACGGTCTTTTTGAAGAATTCCTATTTCTGTTCTGTGTTTATCAATGCAAATATTCCCTCCCAGTCTAAATCCTGGAGAGCATCCCTCATCCTTGGAAAATTTGCTCTCTTGAAGTTAAGTGTTTTTATCTTTCCCGTATGTATTTCTTGTTTATAGCCAACATCAAATGAAATCATGTTATGATCACTGCTACCCAGGTGTTCCTTTATCTGGACATTAGTAATAAGCTCTGTATGGTTTGAGATTATCAGGTCCAACAGAGCTTCATTCCTAGTTGGGGCCTCAATAAACTGGACCATAAAATTGTCCTGTAATAGGTTTATAAATGTTTGCCCTTTAACTGTCCCAGCAGTGCCATTATTCCAGTCAATTTATGGGTAGTTAAAAGTTCCCCATTATTATCACCATCCCAGCCCTTTCCATCTGTGCAAGGAGCTGAGTCTCCACCTCCTCGTTAACATTGGGTGGTCTATAACAGACTCCAATGTTTAACTTTGAACTACGCCCATCTATATGCAGTTCCACCCATAATGCGACCCATCACACTCTCCATCAACCAGGTCCTCTTTCACACTTGTTTTGAGATCACTTCTCACATAGAGACAGACCCCGCCACCTTTCTTTTTTACCCTGTCTCTCCGAAAGAGTGCATAGCCAGGAATATTAATAGCCCAGTCATGTGAGGATTGAAGAGAAGTTTCAGCAATACCGATTACATCATAGCTCTCCTCATGCACCAGAGCTTCCAACTCACCTATTTTGCTTGGCAGACTTCTGGCACTGGTGCACAAACACTTTAATGCATTATTACATTTTGCTCTGGAGTTTTTCATATCATTTTTAGTAGTACAAATGGCACTATAGTTTCCAATGCCTGTTTGCAACATGGGAAATTTCCAGTCACCTGCAATAACCCTCCCATCATCTATCCCCATTCCACCCTCCATTAATGTCTGACCCCTAAGTGACCTGTCTGCCCGATGTAATTCTAGTTCACCCTACCCCCTCAATCCTAGTTTAAATACTCCTCCAGCCTTCCCATAAACCTCTCCCCCAGCACAGCAGACCCCCTTCCATTCAAGTGCAAACAGTCTTTAGCATATAGGTTGCACCCCAATGAAAAGTCAGCCCAGTGCTCTAGAAACCCAAATCCATCCTCCCTACACCAGGTCTTTAGGCATGCATTCAGCTCTCTAATCACCCCCTGACTTTCCTGTGTTGCGCATGGCACAGACAATATTTCAGAGAATATCACCTTGAAGGTCCCTCCCTTCAACTTGCAGCCTAGTTCTTTAAATTGATTCTTAAGGAGCCTCCACCTTCCATGTATACTGTCATTGGTTCCAACGTGGACCAAGACAGCTGGGTCATGTCCAGCCCCTCCCAGTAATTTATCCACCCGGTCCACCACATGCCGAACTCTAGCACCAGGGAGACAGCAAACCATTCGGTTGAGGCGATTCCGGCGACAAATTATTCTATCAGTCCTTCTGATTATAGAATCCCCTATAACCACCAACTGTCTAGGCCTACCTGCACTCCCCACACCACCTCTACTAGATGGGCTGCTCTCCCGGCTGTTAGGGGTAGCAGTGACATCTAGGGCTGCCACATCTTCACCCAACTTGGCAAATTTGTTTTGATGCACAAATACAGGACTGGCCTTCCTTTTCTGTGAGCCCCTTCCACACCCTCTAACTACATTAACCCATCTTCCTAGCTGATAATTCTGACTTGCTCCTCCACATCAACCCTACTGACCACCTGCTCAGCGAGCAGAGGACCCCTTCCAAGGTTGTCCTTTCTGCCCAGTGTTGCAACTTGCTCCTCCAGATCTCTTATACGAGCAATAAGAAGGGCAACCTGCTCACATTTGTCATAGCGGTATCCATCCTGGAGCCCAATCTTGACCCATCACGGCGGGTTGCAGTCCCTTGAGGACTTTCAAGGACTGGGTACCATTTTCATGTTTTAGGTTCCACTCCTTGGACCTGTACCGTCTCAGCCAGACCGTGGCAAAGTACGTCATTTCCTCTTCCCCGCTGCCTTCTGGGACCTGTGTGTGTGTCCCAGAAGATGAGGTGGCCATTCAGAAAGTGCTGCACAACTCGCGCATGAAGGTTCCACTGCCGGTTTCCCTTAGTTGTAATGGCAGCACCTGCAGCCGAGCAGGTGGACAAATCGGCCTGGGGGGGGGGGCTGACATTGCGGGCTCCCTGTACAGGTAAGTGTCCTTATTAAAAGTCTTTAAAAAAAAAAAAAAAAAACTTTGAGGCTGGAACTCCGCATTAACCATATTGCATCTTCATTTATGGTATTCATGAGTGTATTTGGCATGTATGAGTACAGCTCATTAAGATTTGATCATTTTAAGGCACTGTTTTTTATATTTCATTTATGCATGTAAGCGCCATCGTTACATTGGTATTTACATAGGTGGAATGCTCAGGCTAGAAATACACCAATAACTGAGCATGTGCACTATCTGCCAACACTATTCTGATTTGGCACTGCGTCTGACAATTGCGCGGTCATGCGACGCTGTACCCAAAATTGACGTTCATTTTTTGCCCACAAATAGAGCTTTCTTTTGGTGGTATTGGTATTTGATGATCTCTGCGTTTTTGTTTTTTTGCGCTATAAACAAAAAAATAGCGACAATTTTGAAAAAAAAAAATATATATATTTTGTACTTTTTGCAATTAGAAATATCCCCCTTTTTAAAAAAAAAAAAAGCTATTTTTTTCTCTCAATTTAGGCCGATATGTATTCTACATATTTTTGGTAATAAAAATCGCAATAAGCATATATTATGTTGATTGGTTTGCCCAAAAGTTATAGCATCTACAAAATAGGGGCTGTATTTATGGCATTTTTATTATTGTTATTTATTTATTTTTTTAAAATAATTTTTATTCAAAATTTTTGAAAATAAAGTACATTGAACAATCATTGATATGTTATGTACACAGTGAAGAAAGACAAACAGAATGAGTTATACGAGTTATACCTGGAGGTATAAGAATATTGCCAAGCCCTACCCCTTCTCCTCCAGCACCCCAACTGGGATCAAACTGTGCTGGGAAAGACTGGGCAGCACCTACACTGAACAGCATAAATCAACAGTACCTAAGGTGTACGTAACAGGGTATGGTAGGGACGATTTTCTTTTAGTTTTGAGTTAAAGGACCTCCGTTTTAGAGAGGATATATAGGGAAGAAAGAGGGGCAAGGGGGAGAAATAGAGGGGACTGGAAAAGGTAAGAAAAAAAAAAAGGCAAGAGAAGAGAGGAGGAGAAAATAAAGTAAAAAGAAGGAAGAAAAAGCGGGGATTTAGGAACAAAGAGAACACTTTGCAACATTTCCAATAGTTGTCAAAAGTTGCGCAAGAGGTTTTTCTTATAGCTATAAGTCTTTCATACCGGTAGTTGAGGTTGACTTGTGCAAAAACTTCTGAGGGGTTAGGAGAGTAAGTACTTCTCCAGTGTCAGGCTATAACTAGTTTTGCAGTGATTAGAATGTGGACAACCACTATGCGTGATGTCAGAGGGTATTTGTCTATACCTAGGTGAAGGATTGCCAACGCTGGCTCTGGGGTTTGTAGTATTCCCGTGATATCAGCTAAAACACTAAAGATTTTCCTCCAGAAACTAGACAAAATTCTTGCATTGCCAAAATATGTGAAGAATTGTGCCAGAGACGCCACACTCTCTCCAACAAAGTGTGGCGTGAGAGGGAAACATTTTGGCTAGCAGATGGGGAGTTCTATACCATCTCGTTAGGACTTTGAGTGAGCTCCCAATGACTAATGCAATGTGAAGCAGCCTAATTGTATCGAAACGATGTTGTCCATTGTTCGTCAAAGACTTTGTTCAGGTCTTTTTCCCAGGACAATATGGTAGGAGATTTAATAAATTGTTGTTTAAATTGAAGCGTATTGTAGAGTGAGATGCCTTTGCAGTTATTATTGGTGGTTGTGTAAAAGTGGCACACTCTTGAATTAATTTTAATTGATGGGGGCTGATTTTTGGCTAGAAAGGAGGCGACACGTCTGTATACAAAAATGGCTTCAGCTAGGGGATGTTGTGTTTTGACTGTAGGGATACAAATGGTTTAGGGGATCCCTCTTCGAAAAGATCTACCCACTCCATACAGTTTTCTTTCCAAATGTTCACTGAGCAGTACGGGATAAGCATTTCTAATGTTTGGATTGGGAGTCTGATCGTGGATATTGAGCTGTCATGCTTTGATTGAGACAGTAAATGTCTCCACGCTAATAGTGAAGCTTGGGTTGTTGGAGGGAGGGTGGAAAGCGTGAATAGCTTCTTCGTATCTGCTAACAGTAAGAGTTTCATGTTGGGGGTTTTAGCAATGGCAGCTTCGAGTAGTCTTTTAGGTCTGGTAGACCCATCCCTCCTACCTTTCTATGTTGAATAAGGTTGTGTCTTTTCCCCTGCCAGAGATAATGTTTGAGAATCTTATTCAGTTCAGAGAAGTGAGTAGATTTGAATGGGACTGGTAGTGTACGAAATACGTATAACATATTTGGAAGGATCAGCATTTTGAAGGAAGCAATTTTTCCCACCCAAGATAATTTAGTTTTAGCTATGCGAGTTAGAATTTTACGAATGTCTGATAGGAGGGGTTTGATTTTGGTCTCTGCTAAAAGGGATGTTTCTGTTGTCAGTAGGGTACCTAGGTATGGGATCGAGTTTTCTGCCCAGGTGTAGGGAAGTAGTTTTAAGTGCATGCGAGCGTGGTGATTGATGCCAAGATCTAGAATTAAGGATTTGCTGAAGTTTACTTTATCGTATGACAAGGTGCTGAAGAGATTCAGGGTATCATGGGCGAAAGGCAGAGATATGGTGGAGTTGGTAAGGAGAAGAATATTGTCTGCGAAAAGGTTGATTACGTGCGATTTCTGTTGCAATTTGAAGCCTGATATATGGGGATGAGATCGGATGGCCTCAGCCAAGGGTTCCATCATTAGGTTGAAAATGAAGGGGGAGAGTGGGCAACCTTGACGGGTGCCATTCGAGATAATGCATTTTTTCGACAATAAGCCTGAGGTGAGGACCTGTGCTGAGGGATTTGAGTACAATGCGAGTACTGCGGAGAGAATTTGACCCTGGAATCCAAATTTCTGTAGCACCTCTTTCATGTATCCCCAGTTAACTCTATCAAACACCTTCTCTGCGTCAATAGAAAGGAGCAGAGAAGGCGTTTTACGAGATTCAGCGTAGTGAATAATATTTAGCAAACGTCTTGTGGCATTGGAAGCCTGGCGTTCTTTAGTAAATCCTGTTTGGTCTTGTCTCACCAATATTGGCATAATGTCGAAAAGTCTGTTTGCTAATAGTTTAGCATATAATTTGATGTCTACATTTAATAAAGAAATGGGGCGAAAGTTGGATGGCATGTCAGGGGATTTTCCAGGCTCTGTTGGGAAGGTGCCCGTGGACAAGGCTTCGTTGAATAAAGGAAGTAAGTTGGGAATTAGAGTGTGACTGAATGTTTTATAATATACGTTCGAAAGTCCATCTGGACCAGGGGCTTTACTTGTCGGTAGAGAATGTATAGCACGCTCAAGCTCTGCTAAGGAGAATGGGGCATTTAGTGATTGTAATTGAGATATAGAAAGAGAGGGTAAAGTGATTTTGGCCAGGAAGTTATCTATGTCCTCGCTGATCGGTTGAGGAGTTGTGGGATCATCTTTAAGATTGTAAAGACTTCCGGTTCCGGCGCTGCATGGAGTAGCTGTCTCTCCTTACAGCTCCCGCAATAAGGACGAAAATCTGCCTAGAAAACCGGCCCAGAAGCCCGAATCCACCCTCGGCTACCTCGGGCACTAGTACCCACTACATGGACCGCTTTGTGGAAGTCCGCGGCTCCCGCACCAATACGGCCCAGACGGCGCCGCCGGCCCAGCCGCAAATTGAGGCCCCGGCTTCGGCCTACACGGACCCGCACACAGGCGCGCAGCCAGCAGACATGGAAGTAAGTGGCAGCACAGCTCCACACACATCTCCCTAAGCCTCCCAAGCTCAGCCACAACATCAAGCCTCCTCTCCTCAAGCCCCCCTCTCTCAGGCCTTCCAAATATCAGTCCCCTCTCCACAGCAAGCAGGGGACCATACAACGGAGCACATAGCACAGGCAGTGGCAGCTCTCCTGTCCCCTATGATTTTAACATCTGTGGAAAAAGCTGTAAATGCGGGGATGAAACAAATTAAGGCCCAGCTAGGAGAACATAACACCAGGCTACATGAGCTAGAACACCGCTTATCAAGTATGGAAGAAGAGATGTACCAAGCCCAAGCCACAGAACAAGCGCAGGACAAGACAAACCAGTACATAATCCAAAAACTCGACGACTTGGAAAATAGGTCCAGAAGGAGCAATCTGCGATTCGTGGGGATACCCGAATCTCTACAATCATCTGCTTTATCAGACTTTTGCTCCCAACGCATCCCTGAGGCGCTAGGCCTAACAGGCCCCTGCACGGTAGAATGCGCCCACAGAATGGGACCATATAGCGAAGAACGCAAGAACCCTCGCCCCATCATTGCTAAATACCTGAACTACTCTGACAAAGCTCTTATTCTCCAAAAATTTAGACAAACCCGCACACTCCAAATTGATGGTGTGAAGGTTCTGATTTTTGCCGACTACCCCATTGAAGTCTCAAAAAAACGCAAAGCCTTCCAACAGATATGCACAGAACTCTTCAAGCAACATATTAAATTCACTCTAGCCTTCCCAGCCACCCTACACCTCAAGACACCCAGCTGTGACCAGCTATCCTTTCAGGATCCTCCAGAAGTGGAAGCCTACGTGCGGTCGTTACTCTCCAACGCTCAACAGCACACCCCCTCCAAAGGCACCCCAATCAACCGCACCCTGGACCAACGGAGCCCACACAAAGACTCTGCCAAACGCTTCAGATCCTCATTTCCGGACCAGCAATGCTTCACTCCCCGCTGAACTAAAACTTGCAACCGCCATTGCTGGCTTCCCAATCTACGGACAGTACACCAACTTGTCCCTCCTCAGGTTTTTCTACCTTCCTCCATACGGCATCACGTAATGTATAATGCCGTTTTGTTTTGACTGTTCTCAGTTCTTAGAGTTATCTTTCAGACAGTACTTGTTTGAACACAGTTTTCTTCTACTGTTATGTCCTCCTGGCCTCACTGTGTGCGGCTAACTGCATCCCCCCCTCAATTTTAGCCTCAAGCGCCTATATAGACGCCTGACACCCTTCCCCAGGCTAATTGGGCCCCAAACCGTAACTGTCCTGTTATGGGAGTTGACCTACACAGTGAATCCATGCGGAAAAAAGTGAAGTTTCCAGGCTTAATGGTTATGTTCTCCTTTATGTTGCTTCCCCTCTATGTCATAACCCCCCCCTCCTTCTATCCCTTTATTCAGGGCCCATACCATCTCCCCTACACATCTAATACGCCTCATGCGCATTATGAAAATGGCATGCTTTCTGTCACAGTTGGTACTTCAAGTCACCATCCACACAATGTTGAATTGACCTTATCGGCTCATACCCCTCTCAAGCCCCCCCTAACATGAAAAAAATCTCCTGGAACGTGAAGGGTCTTAGATCCCCCCAAAAAAGAATTAAAATTCTTAGGCATCTTAAACGTCTCAAAACCGATATAGCCCTACTTCAGGAATCACACTTATCAGCCCCAGACTTCCATTGTATGAAGAAGCTCTGGGTAGGCACTGTTCTAGGCTCTGAGGCAGCAGGACGCAAAGCTGGTGTCCTCCTACTCATACACAAAAATCTCCCTTGCTCAGTCTTGTCGACAAAAACTGATAATCAGTGACATTTGCTCACTACACATGTCAAAATAGGCTCCAAAGAGCTCGTAATCACAAACGTCTATGCCCCCAACAACCCAAGCAGGCAATTCTATTCCGAGCTCTCCAGTTGGCTACTAGAAAACACTCATCTCCCCCACCTAATCGGAGGGGACTTCAATGATACCCTCCATCAGATAGATGACAGATCCTCACCAAAAAGTCCAAATCTACGCATTAACCCTCCCACCCCTTCCCTCTTTGCAAACATCATGGATTCTATCCATCTTCAGGATCTATGGCGTCTCTCTCACCCAGCAGACAGGGAATTCACATTCTACTCCAACCCACACAAAGTATTCACAAGGATAGACTATCTCTTTGGCTCTGACAACCTAATCCCTTTCCTCCAGAACACCACAATACATGACATAACCATCTCCGACCACGCACCTATAGAGGTAACTCTCGATAATCTAAACCTACCCCCACATCCCAACATCTGGCGATTCCCCTCCTTCCTTCATAATAACACTGACTTCCAACAATACATGTCCGATGCATGGACGGAACACTCTTCAAACAACGCCCCCCACATACACGATCCCAACCTATTCTTGGACGCCGGTAAAGCTTTCCTAAGAGGCCGCAACATCTCCTATGCATCCTCCTTCAAACGTAACACCCTGTCTAAATATAAAGCAGCCAGCTCACGCCTACATCAGGCACAATGAGCGCTATACACCACAGACTCCCCAGCCGTTCGACTAGAATGGCAGGCAGCAAAAAGAGATTTCGACACATGGGTAAACACCCTTGAACACACCAAATAGGCTTATTTAGAAGCCACCTTTCATAAATTTGGTAACAAAGCGGGTAAACTCTTATCCAGACTATGCAAAGGACCGTTCGTTCCGCCCAACCCACATCACATCACTCCGCGACAGTACAGGCACCCTTCATTCCACTCCACAAGCAATTAAAGTCATGCAAAAATTTTACTCTTCGCTCTATGCCCCAGACCCCATAGATGCACAAAAAGCACGCGCTTTTCTAGGAAAAATAAACATGCCCAAGATCTCCACATTACAACTAGAAACCCTTAACGCACCTATATCTCCCACCGAAATATCGACAACCATCCGCCACTTGACTCTCTCCAAGGCCCCAGGCCCAGACGGCTTCACTAGCGAATTTTACAAGACCCTACAACCCCTCCTAGAACCCACTCTCCTCCAAGTATACCAGAATATCTGGTCAGGGGGTGCGTACATACAGTCGGGGAACCAGGCTCTTATAAAATTACTATCTAAAAAGGGCAAAGACCCCCAGGAACCAGGCTCATACAGGCCCATATCACTTCTCAACCTAGACGTGAAAATCCTCTCTAAAATTGTAGCCACCAGGCTGGCGGATATTATTCCCTCTTTAATTCACCCCGCTCAATCAGGCTTCGTAAAAGGCAGAACCGCCACCCTCAATATTCGTAAAGTCATGATGGCCCTAGAACATGCACTCCATCACCCAAACACTAATCACGCCATTATCACATTAGACGCAGAAAAGGCCTTCGATAACGTAAGTTTCGACTGGCTATCTATGACAATGTCAGAGATGGGATTCACTGGCCCATTCGACCACCTCATCACCGCCATGTACACAGCCCCATCAGCAAGATTAGTGGTAGCAGGCCTCATATCAGAAGAATTTAGTCTCCACAAGGGCACACGCCAAGGTTGTCCTCTATCCCCGCTCCTTTTTAACATCGCCCTAAAACCGCTGTCCAGATATCTAACACTAACAGCCCCCCTGCATGGTATAAAAATAGGCGCACATGATCTACGCACATCCCTATTTGCTGATGATGTCCTCATATTCTCAGCCAACCCCCCTTCAGATATGATAACCATTAAAAGGGTGTTTGATGAATTCCGCTCGTGCCCTGGCCTTCGAATCAACTACAGCAAAAGCGAAATTCTCCCTATAGGCACCCACTCTGTAGCACAATGGACCCAACAATCTATTTTCCCTGTCGCGAAATCCCATATCACTGATCTAGGAATAAAAATAGGAAAACTCCCCTCATCACTATACCACCTAAATTACCCTCCTCTGCTATCAAAAATATCTCAAGAATTAAATGCCTGGATGGATCTGCCCCTCTCGCTCTTGGGAAGATGTCACTTAATAAAAATGGTCAGTTTCGCAAGACTACTATACCCATTGCAAACTATTCCACTACTGCTTCATCATAAAGATGTGACTTCGCTTAATTCTTCCTTATCAAAATTCCTTTGGCGAAACAAACGACCACGTATAGCTCTAAAAAAAAAAACTACATCTTCCCAGGCGCGAAGGGGGCATCAGCCTACCACACATTAGAATGTACAATATAGCATGCTTGCTTAGAACCAGCATAGACTGGATAACGCAATCCTCCCGCTACTCCAATTTCTCCCTGGAATCAGACATAGCCTACCCTTACTCATTAGTGGCCCTCCTCCACTGCAGATGGAAGTCAGTCCCGCCCCTCACCAACACAATCTCTTAAGAGACACAGCTGTGGCTTGGAGAGAAGCAGGGAAAATACTTAAGATATCCCCTTTCGTATCGCCACATCTCCCGATCCAAGGAAATCCGGCCTTCCCACAGGGACTAGAACATAAACCTTTTAAAATATGGGAACGGAAAGGCCTAACAAAATTCTCCTCCCTCTGCAACGTACAGACGGGTCGACCACTACCCTTTACCAGCATTGCGGAAACCTTCTCACTACCCACTACGCATACCTTCTATTATGGGCAATGCATCAGTTTCTTAAAGGAGACATGTAAACAAGCAGATAAAAGGTTTCCAACAAACGTCATAGACCAAATGATATCAAACAACTCATACAAAATCTCGGACATCTACAAACCTCTCCTACACAAATCATCTCTACCTCTTTCAGCATCATCGATAAAAAACTGGAGTAAAGACTTCCCTGATTCAAACTTAGTGGAAAAAATCCTGCAAGGCCTCAACTCCGTACAAAAGCCAACACCCAATGAAGTATGGAGAGAAACGCAATTGAAAATAGCCCACAGAGCATATATGCCTTTCTCATCGTCAAAAACAGACAAGAGCAAAGCCTTCTGTCCATTATGCCACATCCAGAAACCCTCCCTGGCCCATCGTTTTTGGGACTGCTCCTATATCTCTACTTTTTGGGACCAAGTTCTTGCCTACATATTCGAAGTGACCCTCTTAAAACTACCCAAGGACCCGCTACTCCTTATCTTCGGCTACTGGGACCCAATACTCCTACCCTGGTCAAAAACCGCCAACAGCGACATAAGCCCCTCAGGGAACTTAAAAATCAACGCCTCACACAAAGGGTGGTCCCTAACCTGTCTTCTAACTGCAAGAAGAACCATCTTGAAAAATTGGACCTCTCCATTGTACCCCAACATCACCCAAGTCAAACGAGAGCCCTTACATCTACTTAACAAAGATCGCATAAATACGGACTTCAAACAGAAAAACTCCTCAGACTGCTTCCACTCCAAATGGCACCCCTTCATACACCATCCTGAGCACGGCATAGGCCACTGAACTCACCAATCCAAGGTCGCTAACAGATCTCCATGTAACCAAATATCACCAGCTATCCTTTTTTCTTAATATGGTAAAATGTTTATGGTCGATCAGATAATGTACTCCCACCAACCGTATCGTTCTCATACATTACATGCCTCCCCCCCCCGGTTTGAGTTCTTTTCCCACTTTCAGGTATCTCATTGCTATTAAATAATCTAGTATTCACAGAGACTGTCTAATCAGATCCATCCAGGCATCTACTATGTTAGTCAACTATCTACTCTGTTAGGATCTGTCGAATTTTGTCTATCCATCCATCTCATATAGGCATATACTCCTGAAAAATTATTGTCCCTATCTAGACTTAAGTTTATACCGAAATGTCTCATCTCTGTGAATGTCCTAGAATATGAAAATGTCTGTATACAATACTATATTTTATACCTTTTATTGTATGTTGAAAAGCGAAATAAAAACTTTTTGAAAAAAAAAAAAAAAAAAAAGGATTGTACAACGAAGAATAGTAGTCGGCGAAAGCATCTGCAATTGCTTGCGGGTTCTCCACTTTGGCAGAAGATGTGGGATGGAAAATATGTGAAATTTTAGTTTTAGTTCTTTGTACTTTAAGACGGTTGGCTAAAAATTTGCCTGCCTTGTTATTATTTGCATAGTAATTCAGTTTAAGCTTACGCATATAGTGATCATTTTGGGTACAGAACGTTTCTCTAAGGCTGAAGCGAAGACCGGATAACTTCGAGGCCAAATATGTAGATGGATCTGACTGGTTTTGCGACTGTAAATTACGGATTTCGGTAAGGAGATCCATAATTTTCGCTGATCGGGTGCGCTGTAATCTGGAGTTCAATTGAATAAGAACACCACGTATATATGCCTTATGAGCATTCCAATTTATAAAAGAGTTGGTGTCGCATGGGACGTTAAGGCGAAAGAACTCTTCTAAATGGTGGGTTATCTTTGTGATTCTGGGTCTTGGATCAACAATTCATTGCATCTCTATATACGTGTTGTTGTAAAGGCATTCCCCCCTTCTATTTGAATTATGATGGGGGCGTGGTCTGACCACGTTATGTCTTGGATAGATGAGTGGGAAATTCTCTGCAACATTATCTTATCTGATAAAAACAGATCTAGACTGGAATAGGAGTTGTACCTAGGAGAGTAGTATGTGTACAATTTTTCACTTGCGTTTTGACAACGCCAGACGTCATATAGTTCCTCTTTGATGAGGAGGTCCCGAAAAGATGGGAGTGACTCCTCGTCGAAGAGGTAGTATCTAGGTTGTTATCGACAATCATGGTGAAATCACCACAAATTAATATGCTCCCAGTTCGCATTTGAGTAATTTTTTTGAAAACTTTTTTGATAAATTTAATTTGATGTGAGTTGGGAGTATAAACACTAGTCAAGGTGATGGGCATTTTGTTAATTATACAAACGAATATGATATAGCGTCCTTCTGGGTCAATGAATGAGTCTTTGAGTTCGAAAGAAACCGTCTCTTATGGCCAACATTACTCCCCTCTTTGCTGGAATAGAGGATTTGAAAATATGAGGAAAGCTTGCATGTGAGCATTTGGGAGTGGCCAATTTGTGGAAATGAGTTTCTTGAACTGCCAGGATGTCGGCCTTGTGGTGTAGTGTCTTTCCATAAGGACCTAAGTTTGGCAGGATGATTGAGTCCTCTTGCGTTTATAGAAAGGAGTTTAAGACTCATGAGTAAAGTTCCAGGTGATATAGTAAACCATGAGGGCAGTTGGTATGTTCTCGATCAGAGAGAAAGGTTCTCTTGTATGGTAAGTGAAAAAAATTTGGAGGTATAAAGATGTAAATTGGGGGAGGAGTACTGAAGTGATGAGAGAGATGTTTGAAATTCTATTGAGTGTAGTAATGATATACCAATGCCTAGGGTTGAATTAAAGTTCAATGTGAAAAATAAGAACTGCAACGTTCCCAACAGGGAACCAAGAAATTGAGCTGTAATTTGCAAACTTAAAGTTAAGAAAAAAGGTCCTAAAAGGACAAGACAGCGAAGCTGCCAAAAACAGTGGGGATATGGTACGGTGGTAGGTACCAAAGGCACTTGGGGAATCCTAATGAAGGAGTCGAGCGTAAGGTCCGTTACAGGAAGACTCAGGTGCGCTTTGAAGCTGATTTCCGTTGAGATTTAATTTGCCAATCCTGGGGGACTTTGTCGGGGGAAGAATTGCGCTGCAGAAGTGGGTCGTGACCGTTGTCTTGTGGTAATATGTGCCAATTTTTCAGGAGGCGAAGGCCTTCTTACAGGGAGTTGACAAGGTGATTGGAGCCTTTGTAGGAGATGTTGAGTTTGGCTGGGTATTTCCATTGGTAAATTATCTTGTTGTTCCTCAGAGCTTTGGTGAGTGTCGTGCCATGTTACAACGTTGTTGTAATGTGTGCTGCGAGAGGTCAGGCAGCACTTGCAAGAGATGAACTCTCAGCAACACATCTCTTGGAATCTCTTGTGGCAGGAAGGACGGTTTGGGTACCCTGTGGATTCTGTCGATGATGAGGTCCATTGGGGACAATGATGGGATCACCGCTTGAAAGAGATCACGGGCATAGATAGGTAGTTGTTGTGCAGAAACAGTTTCGGGTATCCCACGGATCTTTAAGTTGTTTCTGCGAGAGCCATCTTCAAGATCGGCTAATTTTAACTGGAGTTTGGATATGGCCTCTTGTTGTGACGAGTGAGAGTCCACCAACGCATTGAAGGATGACGTGACTTTGCACATCCTCGACTCCACTTGGTGAACCCTGTCCCCGAGGTCATGCATTTCTGCTCTGCACTGTTGAATACAGGATATCATATCTGTCTGTAAAGAGGATCTTAAGGACATCAGCATCTCTTTCATAGTAATGTCAGAAATAGGTTGTCCCATTGTGGGAAACAGTGCAATGGGATCAGCGATTGGTGTGGTATTAGCATCTGTGTTTTGGGATACACTCACCTCCATAGACAATGCAGAGTATCTGTTGTTGTATGGATCTGACTCTGGATCTAATCTTGGTTTTGATTTAACAGGGCTCCTAGTTGAGGGAGAGCCACAGGGAGAATTAGCATCATTCATTTGTGTGAAAACTGCATCAGCAGCTGCGTCTGTCTCTCTCCTCTCTTCCTGTGTGATCAGGTGCTGCTGGCACTAGAGGTCCGGTGATTCGCGGCGCTTGTGGGCTCCCGCCGCCATTTTGTTGAAGCCCGCGGGTGATGGCCGGAAAGAAGTCGGGCAATTTTAAAGACTGCGGCTGGTCCTGTAGTCTCCTCCGCATGTCGGTACGTATCCTGGGATACAGGGGAGTCTGGGGGATTAGCGGTAGTGAGTGTGGAGGGCTGAAAACGGGCACAGTGCTGTTGATTCCCCTTGTGCTGTGTGGAGCTCTTCTCCTATGCGACCATCACAGTGAGCAGTCGCCACGCCCCCCTATTTTTTTTTTTATTAGTAACGGTGGCGATCTGCGATTTTTATCAGGACTGAGACATTATGGCGGACACATCGGACACTTTTGACACATTTTTGAAACCATTGACAATTATACAGCGATCAGTGCTATAAAAATGCACTGTGTAAATGGCACTGGCAGGGAAGGGGTTACCACTATGGGGTGATCAAGGGGATAACTGTGTTCCCTGATTGTGTGTTCTAACTGTGGGAGGGGACTGACTATAGGAGATGACTGATTGTGGTTCCTAGCTATTAGGAACTCTCGATCTGCCTCTCCTCTCCTCACAGAACAGGGATTTGTGTGTTTACACACACATCCCTTTTCTGCCTCTCGTGCCCGTGATCACCAGCCAAGAGCATCGGCACCCCCGCAATGCAGCGGGCGCACGCCTGCTATCCCGCTTAAAGGAGCCGATGCACAGCTACGACGGTTTGTGGGATCGTGCCGACCAGCTGCAGTATAATGACGGCAGATGGTCAGCAAGTGGTTAAAGATGTAGGTTTAATGACACTTTAAATTTATTGCAGGACAATTTCATGGAACAAATAGTGGCAGCCCCAGCAAGAAAAAAAAGCTGTGTTGTGCTACTACAACCACAATTCCAAAAAAGTGGGGATGCTGCTTAAAATCTATGAAAAGCAGAATGCAAGGATTTGAAAATCTCAGCCAATGGCTGTGCGGCTATCGATCTATCCAATCAGGACACGAGACACCATCCGGAGCTGGTGTGCTCGTTCCCATTGCAGGAATTATGGGGCTCGGGTAAGTAAAAAGGGGGGCTCAGGGGGCTGCTGCATGACAGGTTTTTCACCTTAATGCATAGAAGGTGAAAAACCTTGAGGGTTTACAACCCGTTTAAGCATTGGAGCATTTGCATGAGATGCACAATACTAGCATCCGTATTGGTGCAACCCTATATGACAGGTTTGATAGACTTATTATTAATGATGTTTCACTGAAGGTACCCTTTGTGGCTAACTGAAAACCAGGTACAAAAGAGACTAGAGAAACTTCATGATAAACAGATCTCCTGGTCCAGATTGTTTACACACCAAGTCCTTAGGGAACTTCTCAGTTATAGCCAAGCCGTGATCTCTAATTTTTAAAGACTCCTTACTGATTTCTATAGAGCAAATGTGGTACCAGGAAATTACATTCAGCCCAACATCACTAGTACATAAAAGCTATTCTGATACTTTTTTTTTTTTTAAATGTAAATCAGTATTTTATTTTTTTTAGCTAGAAAGGTACTTAGAACCCCCAAACATTTTATTTTTTTATTTTTTTGGATGAGGCCCTAGAGAATAAAGTGGTAGTTGTTTCAATTCTCTGTGTCAAACAGTATTTATGCAGCGGTTTTTCAAATGTAGTTTTTGGAAAAAACACACTTTAATGAATTCTAATGCAAAATACACAATACATAACCAAATTTTTTGGTAAAAAATAAAAGATGTTGCGCTAAATTAAATATATATTTAATAATAATTAATAATAAGTAAATTAATACCAAACATGTCATGATTTAAAACCACGCTCGTAAACATATGCGTGTGCAACCTTAAGTATACGTCCGTGAGCATGGAGGTGCATTAAAAAAAAAAAAAAATCTTTGTTTTTTTTGTTTTACACCGTTTTATTTTTTTTAAAATCACTTTTAATGCGGTCACAAGGAAACATCCATGGTGACAGCAATAGACAGTGACAGGTACGCTTTATGTAGAGATCTGGGGTCCCCAGATATCTCCCCTGCCCTTAAAAGCATCTGATCACACCAAGATCAGTGTGAATAGATGCTTTAACAATAGCTCTGTTTACATCTGGTGGAACGAAAATGCTCATCGATCCAGCGCCGACCCGGTCTCCGATCACCTCTATAGTAAGCCAGTGCAACCGCCAGATCGGATGCCAGGTTCCCCGCTAAAATAGAAGAGCCCGAAGAGGCACCAGAGGGTGGTGGGAGGGGGGGACCCCCCTCTGCTGCCTGTAAAAGCAATCCAGGGGCCAATAAGCCGCTAGGATTGCTTTTACTTTGTAAAGCTTCGCAGGCTCTTAAAAAAAAAAAAAAAAAAAAATAGCATGGTTAAGTCTGACAGCTGCAGCCATAACCCTGGTCAACCACTTGCAATCAATTACGTACATTCATATGATTCATGATGATCATAAGTGACAACCAGAATGGATGAACAACCTTTGTCAAACCAACCATTCATCGTTCTATAAGAAAGTAAGTGAGAAATTGGATGGTGGAAGTCCCGTGGATATACGGTAGCTTATTTAGATTTTGCAAAGGCATTTGAAATTGTACATCATAAAAGGTTTAATAAAAAAAAAAAAAAAGGTCTGCTAGATTTGTTGAAATTATATCTACATGTATAGGAAACTGGTTACATGAACGGGTCCAGAGAGTAACAACTGTTAAAAGTTGCGAGTGATGTGCCCCAGGGTTCTGTCTTGGGGCCGAATCAAGAGCTCAATTTCAGTGTTTGCTGAAAACACCACAATATGTAGATGAATAGCTTCACAGGATGAAGTTTTGTTACAGGAAGACCTTACTAAAGTAGGGGGTTGAGTAGACATATGACAGTTGAGGTTTAATATTTATAAATGTAAAGTTATGCAATTGGGTTCAAAAATACCCATGCAAAATACACATTAGGAGGGGCTACCCTGGGAGGCTCATAAATGGAAAAAGATCTGGGGGGGGTTGGTAGATCACAGACTTAGCAAATAGCATGCAATGCCAAGCTGCAGCTACCAAAAATACGGTCATTCTTTAGAAAGAGCATACATTCAAGAAATAAAACAATTCTACCCCTTTAGAAACCACTGGTTCAGCCTCATCTTGAATAAGCAGTTCAGTTTTGGTCATCAATCTTAATGAAAGTTTGTTGAATTAGAAAGTTAAACTAACGGCAACCTCCTCTGAGAATTGCTTACATAGATTACAGGTATTCACTCTGGAGAAGAAGATTTTAAGAGGGGACAAATATCAAAGGTGACTCCAATAACTGTGATAATCGGTCTATTGTAAGGTCCCTGAAGAGAACACATGCCAGTGATTTGGGGGTTAAAAGAAAGGAGGTTTAATCTTAGATTGAGAAAGGGTTCTTTACTGTTCGAGTAGTAAAAATGCGGAACTCTCTCCCACAGAAAGTGGTACTAGCAGAATGTGTCAACGTTTAAACTTTTAAATGTCTTCCTCAGGAAGCAGAATATACATAGGTTGAACTGGATGTCTTTTTTTCCACCTTACAACTATATAACTATGTTACAGCAAGTTTGCCTAAAAGAGAGGAATACAATAGGAGTCGTCTCAAACAGATTCCAGAAAGTAAACTTTGGATTTGAGATAATTGTATGCATGCAAGATTAAGTGGGTGAGACCTACTATTTTCTCCAGGAGGGAGAAAGAGGGATTCAGGAACGCCGTCTCTTTTGTATCCATTACAGTGAGGGAAAAAAGTATTTGATCCCCTGCTGATTTTTTTACGTTAGCCCGCGGACAAAGAAATGATCAGTCTATAATTTTAACGGCAGGTTTATTTTAACAGTGAGAGAGACAGAACAAAAATATCCAGAAAAACGCATTTCAAAAAAGTTATAAACTGATATGCATTTTAATGAGTGAAATGAGTATTTGATCCCTATCAATCATCAAGATTTTTGACTCCCAGGTGTCTTCTATACAGGTAACGAGCTGAGACTGATGAACTTCTTCCATGGACCTGTAAAGCACTCTGCAGATGACTCAACTCGTTGCACACAAGTACCAAGGTGAGCGCCTTCAGTAGAGTCCAATGCCATAGACACCTTAAAGTGTAGTTTCACCCAAAAGTGGAAGCTCAGGCTATCTGCCCCCTCCCCTCCCTCCGATGCAACATTAGGTGCCTTTAGGGGGCGGAGTGGGTACTCGGAAGTTTGGCCCCCCTTATCCTTTCCACACCTCCAGGCCATTCACAAAATGCAGCAAGCTTCGCGCATGCGCATTCGGGAACCGGCTGTGAAGCTGAAAGGCTTCACTGCCGGTTTCCCTTACCACGAATGTGAATGGCAGCGATGGCACCTGAGAGCTGATGGAAACATAGGCTGGGGTGCCGACATCGCTGGATTCCAGGACAGGCAAGTGTCCTAATATTAAGAGTGAGCTGCTGCAGTATTTATTACACACACAGGTTTCCCTTTAGGAGCCGCCAGAGACGTGCGCGCGCTGCTGGAGGCATAAGCACGCGTTCGATGCCCGTGGCCGGCATGCAAAAGAGCCAGCATGGCGATTTGTGTGTGTAAACACACAAATCCTTGTCCTGTCAGAGGAGAGGAGACGGATCGTGTGTTCCTACTAAGTAGGAACAACGATCTGTCTCCTCTCCTGATCAGTCTATTTGTGGTGCTCAGATAAAGTGCAGTTCCACTTTAACGGTCAGCACGGTTTATTTTTCTCAGCGGCGTCTGGCTTCCATGGCAATACTGAGGATCAGCTGTTCCAGAAAGCTGCAAAATGAACCCCTTTTGATTTTGCAGCAACTGCACAAACTTAAAGTGGATGTAAACCCTCACATATACCCAGTGAAGTGAACTGCCTCAGATGATACACAGGGTTGAAACAAACAAATCTCCCTACATAAGTTTTACATGCATATCTGCTATCTTCATATTTATATACAGTTTAGAAAGTGCACATAGTGTTAGATTTTCTCTTCCTGGTTAGCACTGCAGCGAAGCCTGGGTATACAGCCAAGACAGCTGATTGGAGGAAAGGCACACCCCCCCCCCCTCTCCTTATAGGTAGAGACTTTCAAGTTCTGTTTAATCGTTCAGCTCTGTGCTAATCTATTTATAGCAACATGCCCTGGCTGCTTTTATCATATGTGATGGAAAACTTGTCAGGAGTTAGGCTGACAGAAGAACGGAGAAGGCGACAACAAAGGGACATAGTGCTTTGAACAGAGATAACAAAACACTGCAGATATATGTGCCCAGCTCAAAATTCATGAATCTGGTTTATATCCACTTTAACCACTTCCCACTGCACATAAATGGTCCGGTGGGAACTTCCTCCTGGATGGACGTTCCTCAGAAGGAGTGGGATGGTACGACCCCGATGCGCTCATGTTATTTGGACACAGCGCATCTCAAGTGTAAATAGAGAGCCAGTTGCTAGGCGATCGGCTCTCCTTCTCCTCATACAGAGCTTGTCAGTGACAACAAGAGCGGATCTCTGCAGCCGGCTGGCGATCAATGAGTATGAGCTGTTTTTTACAACTTTTTCTACAGACTGATCAGCGGCCTAGTGTCCCTACACAGTAAAAAACACCTGTCCCACATATTTCCCAGTAAAATTATCTGCCCCAGTGATCATCTGCGCACATCTGTCCGTGATCACTAAACCTATTATACACTTATCAAGATGTTTTTTTATTACCAAATACATGTAGCAGAATACATTCTGGCCTAATTGTATGACAAAATTATATTTTATTGGATTTCTTTTAAAACAAAAAGTAGAAAAATAGGATTTTTATAACAGCTTACCTGTAAAATCCTTTTCTTGGAGTACATCACGAGACACAGATCAACATAGTAATAACTATATGGGTTATAGGCCACCTTTAGGTGAATAGACTGGTATAACCAAAAAGGAAACAGGAAGTGCACCTCCCTATATAACCTCTCCCATGCCGGGAGTATCTCAGTTTTTGTAGCAAAGCAATATATACAAATATCCCAATAAGTGGGGAGAGACATCTGTGTCTCGTGATGTACTCCAAGAAAAGGATTTTACAGGTAAGCTGTTATAAGAATCCTATTTTCTTTATCGTACATCACGGGACACAAAGCACCGTAGTAATAACTATATGGGATGTCCCAAAGCAATGCCACCTGAGGGGAGGGAGACACAAAGCAAATAGCCACCGCCAGGCGTGAGGACCTATACTGCTGCCTGCAGCACACTGCGCCGGAAGGCAATGTCCTCCTGCCATCTTACATTCATTTGATAGAATCTCGTGAATGTATGTACTGACGACCAAGTAGCGGCCTTGCAAACCTGAGCCACAGAGGCTTGTTGATGCACTGCCCATGAAGCGATAAAAAGGGGCTGCGCTCAAAACACAAGTAAATATAATAGGAAATAAAAAATAAAATACAAATTGTGAAAAATAAAATAGTGAATCAGTCCATAAATGCTAAATCAATAGTCCATAAATTGATCAAGTAACCACCACTTCACACAAATATAAAAGTGCCCGACCACCTTACGAATTGCCTGCTTACCGAACGGCAGGAGGCAAGAAGCAATGGACTGTAACCCAGCCATGGCCTTTATCTTCCAAGGACAGCTGCTGGACTGACACGGGACTGCCTCTAGTCATAGGTCTGATGGTAACAACCCTCTAGGCGTCCCACTGGATCGAAGATATAATGGACTGTACTCCGGGGAATACTCAAAGAAGGAAGAAAAAGAAAAATTTGATGGAGACAAGGTTTGGTATGGTTCCTGTTTCCAGGAGATCCCACTATTGAGTTGCTGTTTTGATCTATATTCTCTTAGTCTAGCACGTTTTTTTTATTTCTATACTGCCCATGAAGCACTGACTGCCCTGGTAGAGTGCGATCGATTTCTTAAAGGGAGGAACCCTTCTTTTCAGGCCATAAGCCTGACTAATCACCTAATGAATCCAATTAGCAACAGTAGATTTCAATGCTGCCTGACCCTTTCTAGGGCCTTCCGGCAACACAAAACATCAGTTTTCCGTATCTGAGCAGTCGCTTTCAGATAGGCTTTAATTGCTCTCACTACATTGAGAGAATGTAATCATTTTTCTTCTGCAGAGCAAGGTTCTGGGAAAAAGGAAGGTAAGGAAACATCTTGATTCAGATGAAAACCAGACACTACCTTTGGCAAAAAATGGTTGGGTGCGGACGCAGCACAACCTTATCCTTGTGAATGATTAAGTATGGCTCTTTACAGGAGAAAGCAGCCAATTCTGATACTCTTCTTGCAGAGGGTATCACAACTAGGAATAACAATTTTCTTGTCAAAAGGAACAAAGGAATATGGAATATTCTGTATAGGTTCAAAGGGTTGTCTTTGCAACACACACAAAACCAGATTCAAATCCCATGGGCACAAGGGTATTCTAACTGGCGGAGTTATCCGAGTTACCCCTTGTATGAATGCCCAGACTAAAGAGTGCGAAGCAAGCAGCCTTTGGAAAAACACTGCCAAGGCCGAAATCTGACCCTTGATTGTACTCAAGGTCAGCTTTATTTCTACTTCTAATTGTAGAAAGGCCAGAATTCTATCTTTGACATACTTACGAGGATGCCAACCCTTGGTTTCACACCAAGTGACATAGGCCTTCCAGACCCTGTAATAAATGATCCTGGAGGCCGGTGTTCTGCCGAGAAAGTTCCGCTCGGTGGATTAGTTCCCCCCTCTACTGCGCATGCACAGTAGGTATCGGCGGAAATAGCCGAAGCAGAACAGCTGAAAATCAGCTGTACACGGCGCCTGTAAGAGGGCCCCTCGCGGGCTTGCTTCGCACGCCACGCTTCGGGCACGGCCTCGCTGCGCTCGGCACTTTTAGATTCCCCCTCTAGGTCCACTTGGATACTGGGGAAGGAACCTGGACCCAGAGCGCAGGCGCCGTGTACAGCTGATTGAAGCGTTTGAACTTCGGCTATCTCCGGCGGCCGATAGTACGTACTGCGCAGGCGCTGCGCCTGCGCAGTACAGGGGGGGAACCTATCCGCCGAAGGAACTTATTCGGCAAGACACCGGCTTTCTGGCATTAATCAGGGTGGTTAATACCAAACCTGAAAGCCCCCGATTTTTTAGAATGTGGGCTTCAAGCCACACCGTTAAATTTAGCATTTGTAAGGCAGGATGGAATACCGGTCCCTGCAACAGCAGGTCCGGACGAGTTGGAAGAGTCAAAGACTCCCCTACTGCCATTCTCACCATCCCTGCACACCAGGGTCTTCTGGGCCATGCCGGGGCCACTAGGATTACCGGCTTCCCTTCTTCCCTGATCCTGTGAAGCAGCCGTGGTAGCAGCTGAACTGGAGGGAATGCATAAATCAGTGAAAACTGATTCCACGGGATCACTAAGGCATCTACTCTGAGTGCAATTGGATCCCCTGTTCTCGCCAAAGTTGTCCAACTTCTTGTTGAACCTTGACGCCAAAAGATCTACGTACGGCGTACCCCATCTTTGGCAAATGGCCAAAAAGACATTGGGATGTAGAGACCATTCTCCCGGCAACAACTGTTGACGGTTTAGAAAATCTGCCTGCCAATTTTCCACTCCTGGAATGTAAACTGCAGATAGGCAAGGAACAGAATACGGTCCACCTCCCTTTGGACAGCGTGGCTTCTGGTGCCCCCTTGGGGATAGATATAGGCCACTGCTGTGGCATTGTCAGATTGTATCCTGACAGGAGCATTCTGCAACCTGGACGTCCAGGCTATTAGAGCCAGACGTACTGCCCGAATCTCTAGGATATTGATGGGCAAGGTCTTCTCGGACGCTGACCACTTCCTTTGAACAGTGGTCTCTTCTAGAACTGCTCCCCACCCCATAGGCTGACATCTGTTACTACTTTGGAGGAAACTGGAATGAAGGATTTCCCCTTCTGTAAATTCCTGGTTATCAACCACCAGTTGAGACTCTGGCGTACCTTTGGAGCCAGATTCATTGGATAATCCAAGGCTTGGATCCGTTTGTTCCAAGAAGACAGAATGCTATGTTGCAACAGTCTTGAATGAAACTGGGCATAAGGAACCTACCATCCTCCCTAGTAGTCCTGATTCCTGAGATCTAGAATGGGTCTGACCTCTCCATTTGGTTTTGGTACCATAAAGAGATTTGAATAAAACCCCATGTCCCTCTCTTCTAAGGGAACCTCTATTATCACTCCCTGACACAGTAATCGGTCAGAAATAAGGACTTTCTTTACTGGGTCCTTAGGTACGATTGATTTTTAAAAACGCGATGATGGAAACTCTTGGAACTCTAGTTTGTAGCCTAGGGCTACTACAGAGAGGACCCACTTGTTTTGGATTTCCTCTTGCCAAGTTTCCAAAAACCACCGCAGTCTTCCCCCCACTCAAATCGAGCGGGGCACCCCTTCAAAAGGAAGCCTTGGGATTCTGTTTTGTGGACTTGTGACCCCAGGGCTTTTTGTGGCCCTGTGTCTTGTTATGAGGCTTACCCTTTGCCCCTGACGGTGGAGGTTGTTGATACTACGTGGAGGCTGTTGCCCCAGGCATAGGAGGGTAAGTCTTGAAAGAAGGCCGTCTATTCTTTTTCCTAACCCGCAGAAGGGTACCCTTACTTCCAGAAATCTTTTGGATATACTTATCCAAATCTTCCCCAAACAACTTTTCTCCATGAAAGGGAAACCCAGCCAAGAGCTTCTTGCATTGTAACTCAGCTGACCAATTTTTAAGCCAGAGTCCTGCGCATATGTATCAACATAAGCTCAAGACGGGACGCCTGATGGATGGAATCCTTGATAGTGTCCACTGCAAAGTATAGGGCCCTAGGTAGCTCAGCTAAACTTCGGGCCTCATCAGCTTGAGCAGGAACTTTTTTAATAACCTGCTTGAGTTCATCCCGAAGGGATTGACAGATGCCTATTGCTGCTACTGCAGGCTGTACCACCGCACCGGCTATAGCAAATGAGGCTTTTAGTAGAAATTCCAAATTTTTATCAGCTAGATCTCTAAATACTTGTACATTGTCCACTGGACATTTTAAACTCCTGTTCACAGAGGAGATAGCAGCATCCACTGCTGGCAAATCCCATCTCTTTGAGAACTTTTTCTCCATAGGGTAAAGAAATGAAAGTTTCTTAGAGGGAGAAAACTCATTATCTGGGTGATCCCAATCAGCATAAATCAGTTGCTCCAGTAACGGGTGCATAGGGAAAGCTGAGAACCCTGTGGGGGTTTTAGCGAACTGAAAGAGGAGAAGGAAAGCCCATCCACCTCTGCAGGAGGCAACTTATATCCAGAGCGGACCAAGTCCGTAAGGGATTGAATTAGCTATTTCTGAGATTGCGAAGTTGAGAAAGGTTCTTCAGATGCTGAATCCTCAGAAGAGGAGTCACCTGAACCTCCTTCCCTCAAAATGTACCGCACTATCATCTGCCCATTGTTGTTCCAAAACGGGAAGGTCAAGGGCAGGAGAAGGGGACCTGCCGCATTTTCTCACCTCCTGGGAGAATGATGCAAACAAAAACGGCTATTTTTTCCTCCAAACCAGCCAGAGCCAAAGCTAAATCGTCCTTAGTGACGAATGCAGAAGCTGACGTGTTGGGGGTAGCCACCATGCCTGTGAGACAAGATGGCTCAGATTCGCCAGAAGCTCCAAGTCCTTCAGGGGAGGATGGAACTGCGGGCGTGCGACTAGGAGCCTCAGGCTCTGACCGCAGCAACTTTGCACTCCAGCTGATGGATTACCCCTCCTACGGGCAGACATAGTCCTAAGCACAAAAGAAAAAGCAGAGGTACTAAACAAAATGCATCTACTGCCGAGCTTTAGTCTAGCAATTTACACAATATGCTGCTATAAATGCTCAGTCTCAATGAGGAGTGAACGTTCCCCTTGGAAATGCCTGTATCCACACAACCATACAGCTTACATGCCCTTGTGTGCTCTGTGTCCCTCTGTAAGCCAACCAGACACTCCCTGAGTGTAAAGATTTTAATCAGTGAGCCAAGTGCTCCGTGTGCACGCCATCAGCGTTTAAGCCACGCCCCCACTGACTTAGGCTCTGCCTATTTTTTTAAAAGGATCCCTTTCCCACGTTCTGCGCGGAGATAGCCGGCCCTATAGTGAGGGCAGATCGAAAGGGGGGGGGGCAGGGGGTCTTTAGCAGGGGGGTACCTGACCTCTCTGATGGTGGATGGTCCCCCCAAACCCCTACTGATGGCTGACAGAGCAGGAAAATTAGCAATGCTGCTGCAGGAAGCCTTTGCTGACACTTGAGCACATCACAGGGGAAGCATGGAATGTTGGAAGCCAGGCATGTAGCTTTTACACCCCCTAGTGGCAAAACAAGGCAAGGAATCGCATACTCACACCAGAAAGATCAAGTGAATCATTATTTTATATATATATATATATATATATATATATATATATATATATATATATATACACACACACACACACACACACACACACATATATACACACATATATACACACACATATAGTCTTTCTGACTTGCCTGATCCCCACCGCAGGACTGCTAGAAATTATCACAGACAGATCCAGCCTTCACCCATCACAGCGGGCCGTGTCATGCCAGACCTTCAAGGACTGGGTCCCCTTTCACGGGTCCACTTCCTTGGACATGTACAGCACCACTGCCAGAAAACTCTTTGGCTGTATTAACAGGACCAAGGTGCCAGGTCCCAGGGTCCAGCTCTCAAAAGAGAAGCATTACAGGCAAAAACCTTGTTTCTTCTTGTACGAGGCCCGGGTACCATCCATTTGGCTTTCAAGCACTTTAGATGGATCCGTTTGCACAGACCCTTGATCCCGTCAGGGATTACTTAGCGGAGCTCTCTTAGCACTTCATCAACCATGACTAACACCTTAAACACCAGTGAAAAAACTAAGATACTCCAGGTATGGGAGGGGTTATATAGGGAGGGGCACTTCCTGTTTCCTTTTTGGTTATACCAGTGTCCATTCACCTAAAGGTGGCCTATAACCCATATAGTTATTACTATGGTGCTCTGTGTCCCGTGATGTACGATAAAGAAATTGTTTTTTTTCGAGATTTTCACTCTTTTGTCACTTATATCGCAAAAAAAAAAAAAAACAAGTGGTGAATAAAAAGCACCAAAAAAAGCTCTATTTGTGTGAACAAAATGATAAAAATGTCATTTGTGTACAGAGTAGCTTGACCGAGCAATTGTCATTCAAAGTGCAAGAGCACGGAAAGCTGAAAATTGGTCTGGGAAGGAAGGGGGTGAAAGTGCCCTGTATTGAAGTGGTTAATAGGTTAAAAATAAATCCTGATATAAACCATGAAAAGGTTTTTTTTTTTCTCTCAAGAGGAAAGACAGCTGTTCTACTAGGACACTAGCGAAAAAACATGAGGCATGATGAGGGAGTGGGAGGGGTTATACTGTAAAAAAGCAAGCCTAAGGCAAAGGGCTTACCACCAGTATTGTCTGTAGGCTTTGTGCAGCGTATCTTTTGGCAACTGGTGATCTGATGAGCCATAATAAAAGCAGTAGCACAAGAGGTTCAAAAAGCACAGATCCACATAATGAATAAAGGTAGATCCTTGCACTGCAGGTCTTCAGGTACAGTTTCTTTTTTAGCAAGAACAGTAAGGCTCAGTAGTGCTTTAAATCTCAGACTGGTAGTTAAAGGCAGTGTCTTAAATCTCATACTGCAGATGTACTGCTATGAGGCTGCAAGCACAGGTAAGCACGCCTTTGTTTTTCAGAATGATTCAAAACAAAAAGGAAAACGTTTTTATAGCATTTCTTGGCCACAATTAACACTTCTATAATGAGAGCAACTCTTCCTTTTTGATTGGTCCACTTTAAATGTTACCAATTGTTACCTTTTCCAGCTGGTAAAGCCTTTGAGGGGAGTTTGAAAATACATAAAAACTACATTTTTTTTTTTTTTTTAGTAAAAAAAAACCTGCAAATTTGAATAACTTACCAGTTTTCATGGCACTAGGAGCTACAGGGGGTGTGTTTCCCCAGCCTGGGGTTGGAGGTCCAGTTTCTTCTGCTTCCCCCCATCCAGAAGCAGGTTCAGATGGCTCACCCCAAGCTGCAGTGCCATTGTCAGCTGGAGGACCCTTATTTTTGCCCCAAACTAAATAAAAAAACAAAAAGTTAAATGTAAGCAAATGCATTAACACATTCCAGCTACAAAAAGTGACTACCATGTTTCTGACATAATCAAATTTAGGTACATACAAAGAAGAATGCTTAAATGCCTCACCGTAAAGGGGGGGGTCACAGGGTCCGTCAAGGTAGCAAAAAGAAAAAAAATCCTAAAAGGGTGCCCTGCAAGCTTAGAGCTCTTATACTCACTATTCTGACGGCATAGGTTTCCTTTCACCATTCCATTCCAGGGCTGCAGCCTCTGTAGGTCTGTTTGAAATTCAACTTTCAGGAATGTCAGATGCCAGTGTTCCCCACTACACTTTGACCCCTACATCTCCACAGGACTAAAATTGACTTAAGAGTCGATGAATGGAACAGTTGGCACACAGCGGGAGAAACGTGAATTTAGGTTTATGTTTTTTTATATCAATACACAAATGTTTTGCCTTTCATTTCTAAATTAAACTGAATGAGTTGTTTTATAAGGTGAGGGTTTACACACAGGTGCTCAACTATGCCTGCACTTTCCACCCAGCTGCTCCATTCATACATATCTATTTTAATCATAGTCATAGCAAACTAATCCCTTTTAGGTTTGAATAGGTTTTTTGTCCTAAAGAAGTTTCATCTCTTTACATAAATGTTCTATACTAGGATTTACATCAGGACTCCTATCAAGCCACTTTAGAATAATTCAAGGTCTGTATTTCAACTCTTTTTTTGAGGTTTGTTTTGTGTCATTAACCTGGCGGACCCATGTTAGAATGTACTGACCTGTGAGTAAGAGAGAGAACTCTCTAATGCCGTGTACACACGGGCGGACTTTTCGATCGGACAATCCGACCGACCGTGTGTAGGCTTCAGACTTCCGATGGACCTTTTCAGTTGAAAATCAGACGGACTTTAGATTTGAAACATGTTTCAAATCTTCCCGCCAAAGCCAGTTCCTATCGGAAAATCTGTTCGTCTGTATGCTGGTCCGACAGACCAAATACGACGCAAGGGCAGCGACAGCACCATGCCTGTGAGAATATTTTGCGCTGGTTCTCGGCGACAGGGTACTGTACATCTCGCTCTTGCTGCAATAATTTTCCTATTACAGCGGGCACGAGAGGGAAGCATCAATGTCCCTTAGGTCTGGTATGGATTTTTAAGGGGAATCCCCTACGCCGAAAAAACGGCGTGGGGGTCCCCCCAAAATCCATACGAGACTATTATCCGAGCATGCAGCCTGGCCGGTCAAGGAAAGGGGGTGGGGACGAGTGAGCGCGCCAACCCCCCCCCCGAACCGTACCAGGCCGCATGCCCTAAACATGGGGGGGAAGGTGCTTGGGGGAAGGGGGCGCCCTACGCCCCCCACCCCAAAGCACCTTGTCCCCATGTTGATAAGGACAAGGGCCCCTTCCCGACAACCCTGGCCGTTGGTTGTCGGGGTCTGCGGGCGGGGGGCTTATCGGAATCCGGGAGCCCCCTTTAATAAGGGGGCCCCCCAGATCCCGGCCCCCCGTCCTATGTGAATGAGTATGGGGTACATCGTACCCCTACCCATTCACCTGGGGAAAAAAAAGTGTCAAAAAAAAAAAAACAACACACTAGACAGGTTTTTAAAGTAATTTATTATTAGGCAGCTCTGGGGTCTCTTCCGACTCCTCCGCTCTCTCCGGCCTCTTCTCCCGATCTCCGGTTCTTCTTTTGCTGCTCTTTTGCTAGCGTTGGCCCGGTCTTCTCCGTCGTCTTGTTCCCTCTTCACTTCCGATGTTGACACAACGCTCTCTCACGCCGTAATGCCGTGTGAGCAGTGCGCAACGACTTATATAGGCATAGGGCGTGGTCACCGGGTGACGTCACCTGGTGACCGCGCCCCCTTATGACATCACAGTCCCATCATGCCCCCTTTTTAAAGGGGGCTCCCGGATTCCGATAAGCCCCTCCGCCCGCAGACCCCGACAACCAACGGCCAGGGTTGTCGGGAAGGGGCCCTTGTCCTCATCAACATGGGGACAAGATGCCTTGGGGTGGGGGGGGCCGCAGGGCACCCCCTTCCCCAAAGCACCCACCCCCCATGTTGAGGGCATGCGGCCTGGTACGGTTCGGGGGGGGCCCTTGCTCGACTCCACCCCCTTTCCTGACCGGCCTGCGTGCTCGCATAAGGGTCTGGTATGGATTTTGGGGGGACCCCAACGCCGTTTTTAACGGCGTAAGGGGTTCCCCTTAAAATCCATACCAGAGGGCCTGGTATGCTCTTGGAGGGGAACCCACGCCGGTTTTTTAATGTAAAATTTAGCGTGGAGTTCTCCCTCAAGATTCATACCAAACAGTGCCTGGCATTGGCGGGGATCCAAGTCAGAACCCTGCACCAGTGTGAAAAGACATTTTTCCTTTCTCGATGAGTGAGACAGGGCGCTGTTAAATAGCGACCTACACAGATTTAAGTGACCTGGTTTTAGAGGAAGAAAAATGACCCCATTATGCAATGGGGTCGCCTCCATGTTTGACAGCACAGAAGATAGTGTTACTCTGGACAGACAGCTGCTATGACCTGCCAAATGGGTATAATATTGAATTTATTATCTATCATCATCTCTCAGAAGCACTGTGGCGGACGGCATGCAATTTAGACAGCGATTGATATGGTGACTTGATATTTTGTCCTCTGATCTTGAAGGTCTGCCACAATCCCTTTGACATTTTCCTTGGTTCCTTCTCTACCATTTAGGTTTTCCGTCTGTTGAGTCCAGACTCGACAGACAAAAAAATTGGCATAATACAGGCTAAAAACCATGTCCAAAGAGGTTCATGTTCCTGTGACCATGGTTGCTATTATCAAGATGTTGAGATCCATTGGAAAAAAAGCCAACCGCCCCAGGAGTAATTTGGACCTGCTCTTCTTTCTTCTGCTCTTATGTTCACTGTTCTGTACACAATGACACATTGGTATGTATTTGTCAAATATTAAATGAAAAAGCTGAAGTTAGAAGCCGATTGGCTACCATGCACATCTGCACCAGATTTTGCAGTTTTAGTAAAGCAGGCCATACATGGATTGAAATTTGGCCAGTTCAGCAGGTACCAGCCGAGATTCAATACATCTATGGGAGGGCTGAGTGTGGCCAAGTAAATCCATTAATCAACTTGGGTACTGTCAGCTTGTAAGATTTTTTTAATGCTATTACTACCGACGGCTATAGTCGCTAGCAGAAATCATTGTGTTCTGCTGGCCAGGAAAGCTCCCCTCGATCCCCATCCCCAAGCTTCCTTTGATTTGCGGAGGCGGAAAAGCAGGCTGATGATGTTACATAATCTGCCTCAGCTAATCCGAGAATGCTTTGTACTTAGAGAATACAAAGGTGCCTAAGAATAGCTGAGTATCTGGCAGGCTGATCAACTAATCAATTATGAAAATAGTTTCAGTCATTTTCATAATCATTTAGTTGGTAAGCTGATTAGTTGGCGTGCGCACAGAATGCTTTATTTGTTTGCAGATCAGAAAACACAGTGCAGCACACATACAGCTTAGTACACTGCTCATACATTTCAGGCAGTGCCTAAGAACTAAGAAGCGACTGATTCTAAATGCAGAAGGCACATTCTTCTCTCCCCTGCGCTCTGCTTGCTGCCATGTTCAGTGTCCAGCGCCCTGTGATTGGGCGTATGGGGGGTCATGTGCGGAGGCGGGACTTCAGGAGCGATCGAGGACAGGCCAGCCCTACGCCTCACATGACCCCCATAACCCAATCACAGGGCGCCGGACACTTAACATGGCGGCCGGAGCACGGGGACACAGAATTAGAAATTAGGAGGAGACAGCCAGTGACACATACTGGCGCCCCCCTAAATATCGCGCCCGGGGCCACGGCACCCCCTGCACCCCACACGCTACGCCACTGAGACCAGGTGAAGATGGAAGCCCTGCAGCGGTGAAAGTGTGCCGCTGCAGGGCTTCTTCCAAGGTAAGTATTTCATAATGTGCTAGACTGTATGCGATGCTTACTAGTACATTATGTTATTGTCTTGCAGGTTTTATTTTTTTTGTTTGTTTATTTATTTCTTAATAGGCTGCCGTTTACTACTGCCTTAAGGGCTCTGTGTAGGGAAGATCAGCATCTGAACCCTGAGAAGCTGGAGGCTGATAGACTGGAGTGAATAGAAGGCGTTACATTACATACAAAAAAAGTTTACCAGTATTGTGCATTGTACTTAAAATGATTATATCCATACAAAAAAGTCTCCGCCTTTAGTATCACTCCAATATAAAAAAAGATATATATCCCCCTCCACCCAGCTTCATTCCTGACTCCCAGTTAAAATACCCAGTATAGCGAACTTCTGGGCATATTTATTGTTCAGATATACGCATTTTTACATTCGATAAATATACGAATGTCATTCCAAAATTTCACTTGCTTTTAACATTCAATCTTAAATTGAATGTAATTTTTTAACGAAAACCACATACATGGTCCGAAAATTCTTTCAATCGCTAAACCTTTTCTATTCCGCCTCTTTCAAATTTTCCAGTAAATGTGGTTGATAATGAATGCCGATTTGACCCCACTAACAATTAGCAAATCGAACTAATGTATACTTAAAGGGGTTGTAAACCTTTGACACTGACTGGCCCTCAGCCCCCGTTTTACTCACCTAAGCCCGTTCGTTCTCTCGGCTGAAACGTGATGTACCTCTCTGCCCTAGGTTCTCGGCTCTTGATTGGATAGATTGATAGCAGTGCAGCCATTGGCTCCCGCCGCTGTCAATCAAATCCATGGACGCGGGCGCCGGGGGCGGGGCCAAGTCCAGCATTCTGTGTCTATGCACGCAAATGCTGGACTCGGGAGTGCGCCTGCAAGAGCTTTTCCCAGGGGGTTTACCGATGCGAGGAGCCGCGAGTACCGCCGGAGGACCTCAGAAGACTAGGTTCAGGGCCACACTGTGCAAAACGAACTGCACAGTGGAGGTAAGTATGATAAGTTTGTTATTTAAAAAACAAAAACGAAGGTTTACAATCACTTTATAATGAAAATTTTGAGGCACGTGCGCAGGCTCTGGTAAGATGGCTGCCTAGCCATGGAGCTCTGCGTCGTGGCCACCAAACCCCACCTACTTAAAGCTGTCCCAGCTGGCTTTCCTCACCTCCCACTGGGCCCAATAGTGTCCTCGATCTACCCGACCCCTTTATGGCTGGCGGAGCGGGTCGCCACACCAGGTCCTGGCCACTACCAACAAGCCGACAGCAGGACTCCAAGATGACCTCATCTGGAATAAGCAGTTCAGCTTTGGGCACCAGTTCTCAAAGGATATCGGGGAACTGGAGAAAGTGCAGAGAAGGGCAATCAAACTGATAAGAGGCATGAAGGAGCTCAGCTAGGAGGAAAGATTTGAGGAACTGAATTTATTCTCTCTTGAGAAGAGGAGATTAAGGGGGGATATGATCAACATGTACAA
Source organism: Lithobates clamitans (assembly GCA_037952925.1). NCBI lineage: Eukaryota > Metazoa > Chordata > Amphibia > Anura > Ranidae > Lithobates > Lithobates clamitans. The sequence goes on along the minus strand of JBBGZY010000618.1, from coordinate 305,081 downwards.
AATACATAAGGGGTCTATGAGGGGTGAAGGTGGTGTGGAGTTATTCGCTGTAAGGTCATCACAGAGGACAAGGGGGCACTCTTTACGTCCAGAGGAAAAGAGGTTACCCAAATACAAAAAGGTTTCTTCACAGTAAAAGCTGTGAAAATGTGGAATAGACTCCCCTCCAGAGGTGGTTCTGGCCAGCTCAGCTGATTTCTTTAAAAAAAGGCCTGGATTCTTTCCTAGTTGTACATAATATAACTGGGTACTAACATTTACAGCTAAAGATGATCCAGGGAAGATCAGATTGCCTCTCGGGGGATCAGGCAGGTCTATTTTGCCCTGCTGTAGCAAAATGGATCATGCTTTGCTGGGGTTTTTCACCTTCCTCTGGATAAACTGTGGGTATAGGCAGGGCCGTCTTATCGAGCAGGCAACACTTGGGCACAGCCCAGGGGCCCCAGATGCACATGAGGGCCGGTCAGATCTAGAGGGAAGCTACTGGCAGTGCTAGGGTGGCATGGTACACTGCACAGAGACTAACAGTAACTTTGTTAGCAGCGGCGCAGCACGCCACGGCTGCCTGCAGTCTTCAAGTTGTCACCATGGCAGATTGCTGCTGTGGGCAGTTCGACCTGCCGCCCAGCTGGGAGCGGGTGTACTGTCACGGTGCTGTGCCGATCCTGTTACTCATCTCACTTGCACAATACCTGCAAGATGAGAGTGAGACCCAGAAATAGGAGTTCACAGCACAGTGTGTTGAACAGGCTAGTGATGCTGCTCCTCCTACTGATGATCCATCCGATCCCTGCCCCTGCTGCCCTGCCCATACACATAACACTGTGAAAGGACTTTGTGTGTATGTGCAGGACAGATGCCATATTGGAGCACACACACACTACAGCAGGCATATAGTGGTAGATCCTGGCTGGAGAAATGGTGAGCGTGTCTAACCCGCCCTTGTTAATTACAGATGGCCCCCCCGCTGCTCTGAGTCTCTGATTGAGGGCTAGAGCTACATTCACACTGGCAATTAGGGATGGTGTGCATTGTAGCAGCAGTTCTGCTGCTGTCAGTGGGTACATACGGCTGCTGGCCCTGTTCACTATAGTGATTGCTGCTGCACGCACTTTGTGTCCAGCAACAATAACCACAGGTAATCGCTAGCTGCACAGACAGCCACAAATAGGTTCAGCCACCAGCAACCTGTCGTTATAGTTAACAGGGCCGGTGGCCGCACCTACCTGCTGACAGCCGCTGAGAGCTGCAGGAAGAACTGCCACTTCAGTTCGCACCGGCCCCAATCACCGGTGTGAACGTAGCCTAATGTACACTATATGCAGTGACAGATATTTTACTGCATTGTAAAATATCTGTAACATCAGGAACACTCAGGAACATTTTTTTTCTGTGTCCCCTTCACACTGCAACACAGTATATGGCTGCGCTTCAGCACGCTGCAATAAAATGCAGACATGCTCCATTTTATCGCAGCGCACGCGCCCAATCACATGGTAATGCAGCACGACTCACTGCTGTACTCTACCGTGAATGAAGTCTAAGTTTTTTACTCTTCAAATAAAGTTTATACAAAATAAAAGGGAGCCATGTGATGCGCTGAATTGCGCACCACACTGCCCCCACCACAGTCGGCTACGCAGAGCTTCTATTATAAATTCACACATTTCACATTTACACATTCTTCATGATAGCTACACAAAGTTAACATAGTAACATAGACAGTTATCGAGAAACAAGTTAGTTACACAGTTCTCTTGTCAGCAGTTAACTGGTTGTGCTAACCCTACCCCCCCCCCCCCAAAAAAAAAAAATTATTAATATATATATATACATATACATATATATATATATATATATATATATATATATATATATATATATATATATATATATATATATATACACACATACATATACATACATATACACACACACATATATATATACCGTATTTATCGGCATATAACACGCACTTTTTTCCCCTGAAAATCAGGGGAAAATCGCGGGTGCGTGTTATAGGCCGATCCCCGCAGATTTCTGTGTCATCGGAGCGATCGCGGCAATTGCCGCGGTCGCCGCCGACATACACAGCCGTGGATAGATTCAAAAATGGCGCCGAGACTGCAGGGAGCCGAGATACACATACTCGAGTGTTCTCGGCTTTTTCCGGCGTCGCCGTCACGCCCAGTCCCGCCCCTGGACCTGTGTTATGTCCATCATAGGGCGGGACTGGGCGTGTCTGTGAGCGGCGCCGAAAAAAGCCGAGAACACTCGGGTATGTGTATCTCGGCTCTTGTCGGATCCGAGATACACATACCCAAGTGTTCTCGGCTTTTTTCGGCGCCGCTCACAGTCACGCCCAGTCCCGCCCTATGATGGACATAACACAGGTCCAGGGGCGGGACTGGGCGTGACGGCGGCGCCAGAAAAAGCCGAGAACACTCGAGTATGTGTATCTCGGCTCCCTGCAGTCTCGGCGCCATTTTTTGAATCTACATCAAGTGCACAAAGCTTCACTGACATGGCTGGCCTCGGGCAGACCTGCACTAACGAAGCTACACTGGGGCAAGGCTGCACTGGGGCAAAGCTGCACTGAGGCAAGGCTGCACTGGGGCAAAGCTGCACTGAGGCAAAGCTGCACTGAGGCAAAGCTGCACTGAGGCAAAGCTGCACTGAGGCAAAGCTGCACTGAGGCAAAGCTGCACTGACAAGGCTGCACTGGGGCAAAGCTGCACTGACACTGAAAAGGCTGCAGATGGACAGATAAGGCTGCATTGATGGGCATTTTAATGTAAGTTTTTTTTCCTAAAACTTCCCTCCTAAAAATTTTTTTTCCTTAAAATTCTCTCCTAAACTTGGGGTGCGTGTTATACACCGGCGCGTGTTATACGCCGATAAATACGGTATATATATACATATATACATACACACAATTCCCTTCTCTTAAGCGCTGTCCATCTCCACCCCCCACCCCGACACACACTAAATGCCCACCCCATATCTCCGCCCTCCATTCTGTGGAATCATGTGTTCACCTACCAAAAACCTCTCTGTGTCAAAAAAAAAGGTATATATATATTCACGCCAAACATCTACAAGCCACAAGTCAACACATTAAACAAACCCAAACACCACAAAAAAAAAAAAAAAAACCATTGTACGTGCCCATACCTGCCCTGTGATTTTAATTAACCATATTGTGTGTATCGGCCTTCATGGCCTGATTCCTCAATTCTAAGTGTATCCTGTGGTTAATATAGCGTTCCCAATAATGGTGTGTACATAAAGGAAAAAAAAAAAATCCTCACCGTACATTCCCTGTGATTATTTTTGATTGCCCATATTGTGTATATCGGCCTTCCTGGCCTAATTCCTCAATTCTAAGTGTCGGAGGAAAAAAAAAAAAGGGCTAAATTGATTAAAACCAGTATAAGTCCTTCCCCCTACCACCATGTGTTTACCCAACCCCATATAGTGTAAGAGGCCACTCGCGGCCATTATAAAATATAATTTCTATCTCGTGAGAAGGAAAAAAAAAAAAAAAAAAAAAAAAAAAAGGAGGGCCAAAAGTGATTGCGTCCTAGTTATGAATAAACAACCTTCCCAACCCACTACTTCTCACCTTCAAGTGCTAAGCTATCCACCTCCACATGACTCAACTCATTCTCTCCTTCTCCCCCTTCACTAGGCGTGGGCATCCAGTTAAAGGGGTGAAGGGAAAGGGGAGGTAGAGGGAGACAGCGGAAAAAAAAAACAAAAAAAAAACCCCGGCTTATATCTATCCTGTTCATATTTCGCATTTTATCACCTTATTCCTTTTATAGCTAAGACCATATGCAGTACAGTTGTACTAAGGTTCTTATAGAGTCATTGCTACCCTCGCCTTTCCTATTTTTCCTCTTAATTTATCTCATGTACACACTGTATCCAGCCTGCCCATGTTTTCTCAAATTCCCCTTTTTTATCCCTTACTACATGAATCCATCTTTCAGCTTCCATTATCCGGTTCACCTCCTTTTTCCAATCCTCTAGTGTTGGGCAAGCAGTCTGTTTCCAAAATCTGGGGATTAATATTTTAGCTGCATTTAATAGGTGTGGTGTAATGCTCTTCCTATAAGCTTTAATTGGGCTGGTTGTTCCATGAAACAGGAAATCCAAAACGTGTACGTTCTATTGATCTTGGGGTCAACCTCTCAATCCACGGTGCAACTGCTACCCAAAATTCTCTGATCTTAGGGCATTCCCACCACAGATGGAGAAATGTACCCCTTTGTTCACATCCTCTCCAGCACCGGGTATCCGCTGCTGGGTACATGTTATTTAGTCTCACTGGTGTCCTATACCACCTTGTCAGGAATTCATAGGCCATTTCCTGAACGTACGAACTTATGGATGTTAAATAAGTTGATTTAATCATTTTTTTAATTTGTTTGTCTGACAGTACCTTATTTAACTCCCTTTCCCATTCCCTAATAAAGTATGGGACTGTATTCTTTTGGGTACCCAATATCAAGCTATACATCTGAGACAGCAGATGTTTATTTTTCCCCAGGCATAAACACTGGCTCTCAAACCTAGTAATTAAACTTAATGGTCTTAATGAGGGTTTCATCTTTTTAAAAAAGCTTGTCATTTGGTTGTATCTCCATTCTGATATGGATATATTCCCTAAAACTGTAACCAGCTCCTGGTATGTTGCTAAGGTCCCCCATGGAGCAAACTTGCCACAAGTGACATCTCCGTCCCTCCCCCATGCTCCCAGAAATCCCCCTCCCTCCCCCGATGGAAACCATGGGAATCCCTCCAGTGGAGCTAAAGGGGACATCTGGGGGGAGTACTCTCCTGTTCTATTCAAGTTATCCCATATTATCAAGGAATTCCGGGTCAGGAGGGACGTCCACTTCGAAAGTCCTCTTGCCACACTCGGAATCCAGGGGGCTCCTGATAGGTTCCTCCCTGCTATAGCCTTTTCTAGTGGAACCCACATTTTACTAGGGGAGTCATGGCACCAATTCAGAATACGAACCAGCAACATTGCCTTATAGTATACTAATATATCAGGCAAGCCCGATCCTCCATCTGCCTTACTTCTACGCAGGATGTCATATGTCAACCTTGGTCGTTTATTATTCCACACAAATGCTACAAAAGCTTTCCGTATCTGTTTGAAAAAGATTCCTGGCAGTTTAATTGAGACTGTATATAACATGTAAATAATTCTAGGTAGTATACACATTTTGATGGCACTCACTCTTCCAAACCATGTTAAATATTGTCCTGTCCATCTTTTTAAGTCCTCCTTTAGACCTACTATTAGGGTGGCATAATTAAGATCATATAACATTTTTTGGTCAAAAGTAATATACACCCCCCGATAAAACAATGAGTCCTTCCTCCACACAAAGGGGTACTCCCTTCTCAGCATCCTTGCCATCTCTCGAGGGACGTGACTAGGAAGGAGTATTGATTTTTCATAATTAATTTTAAAGTTAGACAGGAGACCATATCTGTCTACTTCCTGCATGAGAGCCATTAAGGATGTCTGAGGTGCTGAGAGGTAGAACAGCAGATCATCAGCATAAGCCGATACTTTATGCTCCACATCTCCAACATCTATTCCCAATATCTCCCTATTGCCTCTAATCCTACAGAGAAATGGTTCTAATATTATAGCAAATATTAATGGGGAGAGTGGGCACCCTTGCCTTGTTCCGTTTCGTATGTTGAAATAGTCCGAAATTGTACCATTCACTTTAACCCTTGCTCTTGGGTCCGCATAGAGGGCCATTATCCATCCCATCATACGGTCACCTATACCCACTCCCTTCAAGACTTCATTCATAAAACCCCAATTCACCCTATCGAAGGCTTTTTCTGCATCCATCCATAGTACGATTTTTGGGGCTTTCTCTGGACCATGTTGTATCCAGTGGAGTAGGTGAAGTGCCCGGGTGGTATTATCCCTTGCCTCACGTCCTTTTACAAAACCTCTCTGATCTGGATGTACCAAGTCCCCTATATGTTCTTGTAATCTCAGAGCTATAATTTTAGCAAGCAGTTTAGTATCTGAATTGAGCAGAGAAATGGGCCTGTAATTGGCATAGTATTGAGGGTCCTTCCCTTCCTTTGGGATTATAGTTATATACGCTACCAGGGCTTCTGGGGGCAATGGGTTAACTGCATTAACTGAGTTAAAGTAATTACATAGCGGTTTTATCAGCTCCGAAGAGAACTTTTTATAGTAAAGGTTTGTCAGGCCGTCCGGACCAGGACGGTAAGGCTGCTATTGCTCTGCTCAACTCTTCTACTGTACTTGGTTGTTCCATTTCTGCTTTAATTGTCTCCGATAGGGTCGGCATTGATGATTCCTTAATATACTCTCGTATTACCTCCCTTCTTTGATCCTCTATCTTCTAGTTGGGTTATCTCCGGTCTCTGAATATTATATAAGGTCTCGTAGAATCTGTGAAATTCTCTCGCTATGGCCTGTGTTTCTACTACCTTTCTATTATGAATTAAAAGGTTATCGACATGTCTAGATTCCTGCTGCCCCCTAAGTTGCCTAGCCAACAATCGCCAGCATCTATTCCCTTGTTCATAGAACCTATGAGCAAAGTATCTATATCTATTATTTGTTTTTCAATCTAGGCATTGTGCAAGTTCTGTTCGGAGTTTCCCTAGTTGTTGAGTATCTGAGGGCTCTAAGTTTTTTTTATGTTTACTCTCCAATACATTAATTTTCTCCAATAACTCTGTCATTTCTTTTTTTCCTTTCTTTCTTAATATGGGATCCATAAGCTATTAATTCTCCTCTTATAACTGATTTATGGGCCTCCCACACTGACTGCTCTGACACTTCTGGCATATTCCTCTCGAAGTAGTCCCTTATTTTAGCTGCTAATTCTTCGGTTATCCTTTTATTATCTAATAGTGATTCATTCAATAGCCAAGTTCTTTCTAAATAACCTGCCTGAATCAGGGAAAGTGTTAACATTATTGGGGCATGGTCTGAGATAGTTATGGCCTCGATGGTACAATTTCGGACATTTTCTAGATAAAATTGATCTACCATAAATACATCAATACGCGAATACATTTTGTGTACTTTAGAATAGTAACTATAATCCTTTACCCGCCAGCTGTCAACCAAATGTTGAGTGCGTAAGAGTTGTTTTAAATACTTTAGGGCTCTAAAAGATATGGAGGTTTTCCCTGATGTTGTATCCAAACCTGGGTCCAGTACCATATTAAGATCTCCACCCAGGATCAAACACCCTTAAATTTCTACAGCGCCCTCACCATTTCAGCAAGAAATTTGACTGTCCCCATATTTGGGGTGTAGATTGCTAGTGTGTATCGCTGGCCATGTATTACACCTTTAACAAATAAAAAACAACCTTCCTTATCTGCTTGGCCAGTCGTCAGTACCCATGGACAAGTTCTCTTAATTGCTATTGTAACCCCCCTTGCCCTAGCAATCGGTGATGTTGCATGATACCAATGGCTGAACATATGTCCCGGCATATTAGGTGTAGACCTCTCTCTGAAGTGCGTTTCTTGTAGAAATGTTATGTCCTCTGCATAATACTGTAATTCATGCCAAAGTTGGCCCCTTTTCTGTTGTGAACCCAGTCCTTTCACATTATACGATACAATCTTTAGTGGTGTAGCTATCTCTCAACTAAGAAAAAAAGGAAATCTATTGTGTTTTTTGCCATTTGCCGGGAGTAAGAAAAAAAAAAAAAAACAAAACAAAACAAAACAAAACCAAAACAAAACACAACCCCTAAACAAAACAAAAAAAAAAACACCCACACTCTTGTACCTCCCCCCCCCCCCCCGGGCACTCCAAATATATCTCCCCATTTGAAGCATCCTATTTAACTGGTAGGGGGGTCCACGCACACCCCCTGTGCCTGGTCCCCTCCACCCCCTCACTGATACCAGTTCCACTAATCCCATTATGTCGGGACCTACCTAAGGAGTCCAGGATAACTCTAGATACCCCTCTCTATCTCCCTCCTCCCCAAGCTACTTCTACTGTATTCTCTCTGTGTCTAAGTCTTAACTATATCATCTAAAAATCCTCTTCCCTTTTCTTTCTTTTTTTCTTTTTCCTCCCTTCCTTCCCCCTTTCCCTTTCCATGTTAACGTGCACCCTGTAATAACAATCTATAATATATCTTACACTGATAAAGTCAGTGCACGTTTCCCCCCTCCCTCCATAGTGACTACTGATTTCCTCCACATACACCCATTACCTATATGTCACCTATTATACACATTTCATATACCAAGGTCCACAACTCATACCCCTCCCTAGATCCATTCGCTTAGAGTTAAGTGCCCTATATTTTATACATTTATATTATCTATTCTTTTAAGCAGGACTATGCCTCCCATGCCGATTTTTACGTTGGCCCTTAGGGGAGACTTGATGCCATTGTTCAGGCCGCTGTAGGGAGGTCCCCTTTTTTTGTGTCCTCCAGTCTGTAAAATCTACTGCCGGAAGATCCAATATTTCCACAAATGACTGTAGGTCGTCCTTGGTACGTAGTGTTGCTGTTCTACCATTTCTAGAAGCCGTCAAGCTAAATGGGAACCCCCATCTATAGTTCACCTCCTTTAAACGCAAGGCTTCCAGCAAAGGTCGAACCGCTCGGCGTTGGTACAGAGTCCTGCGTGTTAAATCTGGGTATAGCGATAAAGTCATACCATCAATTAAGATTTCAGGGTTACTACGGGCCATTTTCATAATGGTTTCCTTTATTGTATATTTATGTACTCTGAATATAACATCCCTACATTTCTCCCTATTTTGAGTGGAGTATGTGGGGACTCGATGGATCCGATCTATCTCAATATATTCGGGTGCGGAGGCCCCCATAATCTGGAAAAAAATTTTTTGGACTACTGAGGTTAGGTCCGTTTGAATTGTTTCAGGTAGCCCTCTTATACGGATGTTCTGCCTTCTCTCTCTGTTCTCATAGTCATCTAACTGATCTCTGTATAAATTTAGGATATCCTCATGTTCTTTAATCAAATCTTGAACTTCCGCCACAGCCTGTGTCATTACCTCGTGGTTCTCTTCCTGAATTTCCACCCTATACCCCAGTGCCCTTGTATCCTCTTTTAGGTCCTCTACCGCTTGCTGGAAAGCCTGCTCCACTGTGTTGATTAGTTGCTGAATATCAGCCTTTGTGGGGAGGGCCCTCAGTAGGTCTTTGATTGCCCTAATTTCTCTCAGTGTCTCCCACATCTCCCCTTGGTACCGGGGGCTGCGTCTCCCTTTCTTCCAGTTGGGACTCTGTGAAATAGCTGGGACCTGCCAATGTTTGTTTCTCCTCCCTCGCTGTTAATTCTCTCCGCGAATGGGGTCCTTCTCTCAGCCATAGCCAGGTCTGCTTTTAAAGATGAGGCCTCCCGGGCCATACTGTTTGTATGTTCGGGGGGGCTATGCTCTAATATCAGGGTGTCCACCTTTTGCATATCTCCATCTTTATTTTCACCACCCCTCTTGGTCCTTTTCCACCCTTCCCATATTAGGCACCCCCTCTTCAGGCCTCAAATTATCTTGTCCCCATTCTGCTGTATCTTTTCCCATACTTAGAGAGTGTTGTTTAACATTAGGGGTGTTTCTCTCAGGTAGCTTCCTCCCTCTTCCTATTGTCGGGGATCCTCTTCCTTGCTCTGTGTATATTCGTCCAGCTACTTGTACACCACGGCCAGATGTCAGCGACTTACGGTCCATTTGCCTTCCACTATCTTGCCTGGCTTCCACTGCCCCACTACCTCTCTCCTCTTGCCCTCCCATGTGGTATCTTTGTTCTGTACGGGGGGAGAGATAGGGTCGTATCCCTCCCGATACACTCCGGTTTTCTTTTGCCGGTTGCTGCGCAGCTTGTCGGCGTGTGGTCATTGCTGATGTCAAATTTCTCCTATATAACTTTCAGGGAGGGGGGGGATCGGTAATCCACTACAGCTGTATAAGATTATAGAGATATACAGTAAAGCAGTGGTACCAAACCAGGATAGAAGGGATAGGAAAGGTGAAGCTGTTAGCTGTATATATCCTTATATCCTTCCTTTTCCCCTTTCCTCCCCTCTTTCTCCTTTAACCTTTTAGGGGAAGGAAAACCCCCACAAAATCAATCTCTGGGAGTCAGGACAGGCTACTCCTGTTCATGATGGAATGTTCCTCCCCCTTTTTTTACATGGGAGTATGCAGGCGGATATATGCGTGGGGGCTTGCAAGTATATACGTTATCTCTCTCTCCTTTTAAAAGTCTAAAAAAACAAAAAACAAAAAAGGAGTTTTCCTGTGTAATTGACAAGTAATGAGCAATAAGGCAAGATAGTGAATCAATTCAATTGCTTCAGACCTATTCAGTCATATTCAGTCAAAAACACAAAAAAAAGGGGGGGGGGGGGCAGGAAAAAAAAAAAAAGTTTCTTCTTTCCTTTTCTTTTTTTCAGAGTCCTTCACCGCTATGCAGCTATGGAACAGAGAGGATCAGAGCAGACAGTTCCTCAATATCAATAACCAATAGTCCTCTTCCTCCTGAACCTACTCCACTTGGTCAGCCTCCTTAGCGGTGCTTACTATTTAAATATATATATGCATACTTTAAAGGTGCAGGTTTAAATGCTTTTACAGGAACGTTCTTACTTTCCATCTACCCGACATTCATCCTCCCGGGCGTCTCTCTGGCACAGCTGAGCGGTGTGAGGCTTCTCCAGGTTTATGGTTTATGTAAAGGTTGCTGTCCCGTCCTGTCCCTGCCACCGTAACTGTCAGATCAACCGTCCTCCAGGGCTCCGGGCTCCAGGCTCCTCCGCCTCCACCACCGCCCTCTCACAGCTCAGCACAGGCATGTAACATCAGGATTACCGTCCGTGCAATGATGCCGCCCTCCAAACCGTTTGCTACGGCCGCTCCCCCCCAGACACGGGGAGACACCAGCCGGTGTTTGAACAGCTGAGCGATGAGCGTCCGGACTTCTTGGTGGGTAGTATGCATCAGCCTATGGTTACCATCGTCAGCAGCTTTAGCGTATTTAGACACAGGAGCTCAGTCTAGCAGCATGTCTGCTCAGGGAGGAGCCCTTAGGTGCTCACAGCAACACACCTGTGAGCATTCCCCCCAACAGCAGCGATTTAAAGTGGTGAGCTCCTCATCCACTTGTTTTAACTCCCAAAATGCTGCATCACCCCACCACAACCACATGCATTGCACACGGTTGCAGGGAAGTTGCAGCACAGCTCTATCAATTCTAAGGCCTCATGCACACGAAGGCATTTAGGAGCTGTAAGTGGCATAGGTGTTTTTAAGCTCCAGAAAAAACCCAGGACCAGCGCGTTCTGAGGCTTCAGCGCTAGAGCTGTAAAAACGCCTGACGCCGGTTAAAAAAAGTGTTAAACGCTATACATACGCTTACACAGCGTTAAGCCTCGTCCGGCGTTTCTCTGTCTCTATTTGAAATCAATGATTACCTATGGGAGCCCACTGGTTTGAAAAGAAGTCGCACCAGAGTCGGATCAAGATGATGCAACTTGTGTGCTGAGATTCTTGAAGGGGAACTCCAAAATTTTGTGCGAGGTCCCCAAACCCCCCCCCCCCCCGCCATGATTCATACCCTTATCTGAGCGCGCAGCCCAGAAGGTCAGGAAGGGGGGCGACCCTAGGTGAATGAGTATGGGGTACATGGTACCCCTACGCATTCACCAAAAAAAAAAAGTCAAAGTCAAAAATAAACACTACACAGGTTTTTAAAGTATTTTGTTAAGGCAGCTCGAGCTCTTCTCCCTCTGTCGGTCCTTCTCCTCTCTGCGCTGTCCTCTCTCTCCGCTATCTTCTTGCTCTTTTGCTGGGTCTTCTCCCTCTGTTCTTCTTACGATATTGACTCAACACAATCTCCTGGTGTAATGCTGGGTCTGCCATGTGCACAGACTTATATTGGCATGGAGCGGGGCCATTCGATGACGTAAGTTGGATGACGTCATGACCCCATCATGCCCCAGGCAGTGACGTCACAAGGGGTGTGGCCTTCAACTTGCATCATCGGGTGGCCCCATCCCATGCCAATATAGGTCATTGCACACGACGGACCCAGCATTACAACAGATCATCACGTTGAGTCAACATCAGAACAGAGGGAGAAGACCCAGCAAAAGAGGGAGGACTACCCCATACTCACTTAGGGTGGGGGCTGGAATCTGGGGGCCCTCTTGTTAAAGGGGGCTTACAGATTCTGATAAACACCTGCCCGCAGACCCCGACAACCACCGGGCAAGGGTTGTCGGGAAGAGGCCCTTTGTCCCCATCAACATGGGGGCAAGGTGCTGGGGTGGGGGGCGCAGGGCCCCCCTGCCCCAAAGCACCAACCCCCTCATGTTGAGGGCATGTGGCTTGGTGTGTTCCAGGAGGGGGCGTGCCCCCCTTTTCCTGACCTTCCGGGCTGCGTGCTCGGATAAGGGTCTGGTATGGATCTTGGGTCTTGGTATGGCCGGGTTCCCCTTCAAGATTCTCAGCACACAAGTCGCATTATCTTGATCCGACTTCTGGTGCGACTTCAATTCAAATCAATGGGCTCCCATAGGGAACCATTGATTTTGAATAGAGACAGAGAAATGCGGCTGAAAGCTAGCGCAGCTAAACGCGCATTGACACCAATGCAAAACGCGGATAAAATCGCGTGAACGCCGCTTTTTTTCCTGGCATCGGTACTAGCTTTACAGCTCATTTTTTAAAAACGCCCATGGGCATGAGGCCTAATAAACAAATAATGTAATAACAAATCACATAAATCTCTCAACTATTTATACTTTAATTCTTGAGAGTAGGTACGAAAATTGGGACAGGCTTGTAGGGGCCCCAGTGCATTACATTGCCCAGGGGCCCATTATGCCGTTAAGATGGCCCTGGGTATTTTTTTTGGTTGAACTAGATGGACTTGTGTCCATCAACCTATGTAATTATGGCCACCTCAACTCAGGGTCGGCCACGTGGAGAACAGCCAGCAGCCATCACAAGGTAGGGTGAGCACAATTCAGGCCTGCCAGCAACCCTGTGCCTCCAAGGGATTCGCCTGCCTCGACAGACTCCGATTGCCCACACCCTGGAGGATCTTTTGGACTCCCAGTCCAGCCAGCAACCGCCCAGCTTGCAACTACCCAGCCCGGAAATGACAAGCATGCTTTTCCATCACCCCCCTATGGTGGACCCAGGGCAACAAGCTCTGTTAGCAAAATTCTCAGTTGCCGGAGCAGGGTTTGGCACGCACAGCGGCAAAAATAACCACCAATATCAAAGAAGATATTCAGGGGTTAGGCTCCAGGGTTGAAGTGGTGAAAACAATGCTGCAAACTACCATTGCATGTACAAATCAACATATGCACCGTATTCAGGATCTGCAAGATCAGCTTGATACTGCGCTTTCTAAAATTGATGATTTGGAAAATGGCTCCCAGCGCTATAATTTTTCGGATTAGAGGTCTATCAAAGTCAGAAATATATATGGAAGTTGTGGTCCGCTACTTTCTCCATGATCTTCTGCCTGACCTTTCAGATCAATCGACTTGAACTGGACAGAGCACACAGAGCTCTTCAGGCACCCCACGCTGATAGCCTGCCACCTGATATCATGAAACCGCAAGATTCAAGTCTTTGCTGATATTTCGCCTTATATCATACAGAAGCGACGTGCCTTGAAACCCCTCTTGCAAGCACTTGCTTGCAAGGATGTCAAATACTGGTGAACTTTCCGGTTATGCCTGCATTTCCCTTATCAGAATAAGTCCCACTCCTTCTCTATGTTCCAGGAAGGGGAGAAGGTGCTGCACCATCTCAGGCTCATCAACCTGGAACCTTCTGCTAGATCTTCGCAAGGTCCTTTATATCCACCTGATGAAGTTACACCACCTCCACGTCTGATCTCTCCACTCTGGAAATCACAAGGCTCCCGTCCACCTTGACGTCCTGCTGTCAACAGCAACTATGTATGTACAGTAGTTCAAAAGCTGGAGTTCTCTCTTAAATTGAAGTGCAAAAAACTGTAGAAGAACTACAATGAACAACCAACAAATGGCACAACTAGACAATTGGAACACATACTAGGTAGCCAGTCATACTATGTTATATGTTCCAATTGTCCAATAGCACAGTCCAATACCAATTAATTTACTATGTTCAACATGGTAAATGAATTGGTCTATGCTAAGGATTTATAAATCTATTTCGCTTTAAAGAACAAAAGTTGTTCAGCTTACTCACAGGAGAGACGGTTCTTCTTCTCATCAAGAATATGATATGCTAGACTGAATAGTGTCTCACTCTCTGTACTGGTGCTTGGGGCAGATAAATATCTGCGTGCAATCTTTGCAAGCAAAGGAAAACGTTGTTTGTTGATGCGCCAGTACTCAAGGGGATTGTGGCTTCTGGGGATAGGCTGTTCAGCTAAATAAAATGTCCAGCTTTTGGGTAGCTGCACTTGTTGTGGCACTATGGACCGGGGTGCATTCATGTAAAATTTCTTCAAACATATCAGATATGGAGAGAGCATGTTCCTCTTCACTTGTATGCAACCGTTTCTCACTTTCCTCTGTGCTACACCAGACACTTCCACCACCTCCATTTGTGCCTGTATCATTTCCCGTGCACGCTGCTTTTTCTCCACATTAAAATAATGCTCTTTAAATCGAGGATCTAGAATGGTTGCAATGTAGTACAGAGGGTTGGACTCTGTCTTGAAACCAGTTGGTAGTGGCCTCCAGTAGAGTGGTTTTAGCCGTTTTGTCAGGGAAATAGCCGTAGGACTGGCGATCCTGCCAGTAACCATCATAGTCACGCCAGGTGAATCCCCAGGTGCATGCACGCACACAGGTGCGCGACGATGGGTACACACAGGTGCAATACGCCATCTCCGTTCCTCCCAAGATCTCCTGCTCTCTAGCTCCCTCATCACCTCCTCCCATATCCGCCTCCAGGACTTCTCCCGAGCCTCGCCCATCCTCTGGAATTCCCTACCCCAATCTGTCAGACTGTCTCCAAATTTATCCACTTTTAGGCGATCCCTGAAGACTTTCCTCTTCAGAGAGGCCTATCCTGCCTCCATCTAACAACTGCATTATTTTCTCCATTAGCTCATCCCCCACAGCTATTACCCTTTTGTATAACTTGACCCTCCCTCCTAGATTGTAAGCTCTAACGAGCAGGGCCCTCTGATTCCTCCTGTATTGAATTGTATTGTACTTTTACTGTCTGCCCTAATGTTGTTGTAAAGCGCTGCGTAAACTGTCGGCGCTATATAAATCCTGTATAATAATAATAATAATAATAATAATACGGCGGGCGCACGCAGATGCGCTACGGCAGGTGCGCACATCTGATTCCTGTTGACTACTCGGCTTGCCTGACTCTTCCTGCTCTCCACCTGCACCGACCCCTGGCTTGGACCCAACTACGCTCACGTCTGCACTCAGGTACCTTTGCTTGTCCGCACTGTGTTTGACCCCTGGCCTGGCTACCGACTCTGTTTCTGATTTATCCTGTTGTACCTCCTCTCGGACTGATCCTGTTGTGTATGACCCCTGGCCTGGCTTGATCCTGTTCCTGGTTGCTCCACTGGGATCCTTCTATGCACGGTTGCCCAATCTGCGTTACCAGTGCACCCCAGCTGCCCTCAGCAACCCAGCAAACCGCATTCAGCAACCCGTGCATCTTTGGGCACCGTACTCCCTGTCTCACTCCCAGGGATACGCTGCACTTAGCCACAAGGGGCGCCCTCTCAGCAATCCGGTCTCGCACCAAGGACTTGACAGTATAATCCAGCCATGACTGAGGCCGGCAGAGGTGCGTCCCCTGTAGAGGATTTGTGCCAACAGGCTTCTACCCTTACACAAGTAGTTCAAGAACTACAGGAAGGATACCTGCATTTAGAAGGTAGGCTACAGCCATTAATGGAACCAACTACCTCTACAGCAGTGGTTCTCAACTCCAGTCCTCAGGACCCACCAACAGGCCAGGTTTGCAAGATAGCTGAAATACATCACAGGTGATATCACTTGCTGCTCAGTGATTGCAGTATTCTAGTCTGCAACTCCCCAAGGTAATACTTAAAATCTGACCTGTTGGTGGGTCCCGAGGACTGGAGTTGAGAACCACTGCTCTACAGTGAGGATCCTCCAGAACCACGAGTACCAACTCCACAGCGATTCACCAGAGATCGACTAAAGTTCAGATATTTTAAAAATGCCTGTTTGCTATATCTGGCTCTGCAGCCCCGGACTTTCTCCATTGAGACTATTAAAGTTGGATTCCTTATTTCTTTACTATCTGGTGATCCCCAGGCATGGGCCCACAGTTTGTGGGAACAAAAAGACCCAGTTATCCGCACAGTGGACACCTTCGCAGCCATGTCAAAGCTCTACGAGGACTCCCAGCTCACAGCCACCACTAAAGCCGCTCTGCATTCTCTACGGCAGGAACGGCGGCCGTTGGAGGACTACACCATAGACTTCCGTCGGTGGTCTGCAGATACAGTCTGGAATGAGGCTACTTTAAAAGATCAGTCCTCTTTAGGACTTTCTGAATCTCTCAAGGATGAACTGGCCAGAAGTGGTATTCCTACTACTCTTGAGGGTCTCATTCAATGGGCCATCCAGTTGAATAGACGTCTATGGGAGCATCAGGCCAAACGGTCACAGACTTTCTGTACACTTATTTCAGAGACTGGGGCTATGCCCATTAGTATGATGCGAGCTGCACTGACCCCTGGGGAGAAACGTCGGCGTCAAGCCAACTTATGTCTTTGTGGAGGAGATGGACACTTCCTGTGCAACTGTCCCATTAGGCCCTGCAAGCCACTCAAATACACCCCCAGTGTATTTCCAGGTCTCCAGGACTCCCGATTCCCACCTTGTCCTTTCCATCATGTTGCAGTTGACGGAAGAGAGCGTTCCGCTGATTCCGGGGCATGCAGCTGCTTCTTAAACCTAAACCTGGCAAAAAGACTTGGCCTACCCCTGCTCCCCAAGAAACATAGGCTGGAAGTTCTCCTGGCCGATGGTACCCTGCCTAGTTCTGGTCCAGTTACCCAGGAGACTGCTCCTCTCTGTCACTACTCCTGACAAAGATGTCCTGAGCGCCCCCATGTTTCCAGTCATCATGGGTACTCCTTGGCTCAAAGCACACAACCCTCAGATCAACTGGGTCAAGAGAGAAATTGTGTTCACCTCTCCCTACTGCTTGCAGCATTGCCTAGCTCCCAGCCACAAGGACACTACCAGTTGTCTGTCAGTTCAACCTGTATCTGTCAGTTACCCAAATGTGCCACCAGCCTATCACAAATTTTTGGAGGTCTTCAATAAGAAACAAGCTGATGTTCTACCTCCACATAGGCCATATGACTGTCCGATCGAATTACTCCCTGGGGCCGAAATTCCATTTGGACGTACATTTCCCCTCTCGGAGATGGAATTAGGAACCCTACGTCAATATATTGATGAAAACTTCTTCTAAAAAGGCTTCATCCGGCCCTCTTCCTCTCCTGCTGGTGCCGGAATCTTTTTTGTTGAAAAAAAAAAAAAAGGACAAAACCCTAAGGCCATGTGTGGATTACAGGGAACTTATAAAATTACCATAAAGAACCGCTACCCTCTCCCTCTCGTTCCTGAACTCTTCCAGAGATTTCATACTGCCCGGATATTCACTAAGCTTGACCTACGGGGGGCCTACAATCTCGTTCGCATCCGAGAGAACACGCTTTGGACATTATGAGTATTTGGTAATGCCTTTTGGGCTATGCAACACCCCAGCCACGTTTCAACATTTTGTAAACAAAATTTTCCGTGAATACCTAGATTTCTTCGTCATCTATCTAGATGATATCCTTATATTTTCAACTACCCTGGAGCTTCATCAGACATTTGTAAAGACGGTGCTACACACACTGAGAAAACACAGACTACGTGAAAGCGGAGAAGTCTGATTTCAAAAAGGCGTCCAAACAATTTCTGGGGTTAATCATCTCCACAGGTGGTGTAGCCATGGATCCACAGAAAGTGCAGGCAATCCTAGATTGGCCAACTCCATCAGACAAGAAGGGGGTGCAAAGATTTGTGGGCTTCGCAAATTTCTATAGAAGGTTTATTAAAAACATCTCTATTATCTCACCTGTAACCCAAGTAACCCATCTACATGCTCGGTTCCTGTGGTCTCCAGAAGCTCAATCTGCCTTCGACAAGCTGAAGACTATTTACCTCAGCCCCAATCCTACAACACCCTGATCCCGCTCTGCCTTACATCCTGGAGGTTGATGCCTCTGAAGTAGCCACTGGGGCAGTTCTGTCAACGCCAGGGGCCTAAATCGTTACTGCATCCCGTGGCCTTCTCTTCACCGAAAATGAGCCAATCCGAAAGGAACTATGATGTGGGTGATCGAGAAATTTTGGCCATTAAGACTGCTCTGGAGGAGTGGGGATCTCTCCTTGAAGGTGCCTCTCACCCCATAATGATATTCACAGACCACAGGAACCTAGAGTACCTTAGCACTGCAAAGCGATTAAGACCTCGACTGGCTCGATGGGCTCTGTTCATTGCCAGATTCAATTTCCACATAACCTTCTGCCCTGGATCTAAGAATGGGAAGGCAGATGCACTGTCTCGAATGTTCTGATACTCCCGAAGTGGCGGCTCCCAGCACCATCCTGTCTGCACAGAACTTTCTTATGATCCAACCCAACCTGAGCTCCTCACTCAGACAGGCTTCCTCCCACTGCTCAGAACCAGAAGCATCTTCCCTAAGAAACATGGATGGGTTCCTTCGTTACCAGGACAAAATCTTTGTTCCGCAGAAAACCAGGATCCAGGTCCTAAGGACATTGCATGACCATCAACTTGCTGGCCATTTTGGGGTGCGAAAAACAACGGAGCTGGACCAACGATCTTTCTGGTGGCCTTCTCTGAAGTCTGTAGGAAATACGTTAACTCCTGCACCACCTGTCAGCGGAATAAGGGGTCCAACGTTAAATCTTGGGGTCTGTTACGTCCTTTGCCAGTGCCAGAGCAACCATGGAAAGAAATTTCAATGGTTTTTTTTGTAGAGTTACCTCCCTCAGAAGAGTTTACAACTATTCTGGTAGTTGTGGATTGTCTGTCCAAAATGGCTCACTTTTTGCCCATGAAGGGTACACCATTTGCCACAAAAACGGCAAAGGCTTTCATGAGAGAAATAGTCAGACTACAAGGCTTACCTAACAGTATTGTGTCCGATAGAGGGGTACAATTTACCTCCAGATTCTGGAAGGAGCTCTGCAAAATGCTGTCAATTAAAATACATCTATCTTCTGCTTATCATCCCTAAAGCAACAGTCAAACCGAAAGAACAAACCAAACTTTAGAACAATATTTACACTGGTTCTGTTCTTTTTCCCAGGACGATTGGATCTCCTTACTCCCGTGTGCGGACTTCGCATATAATTCAATTCATGCAACCACCAACCAATCCCCCTTTTGGCCATCTACGGGTTCCATCCTTCATTTCTACCCAATGTCATTCCGGAGGCTTCAGTTCCAGCAGTTCAGGACAGGATAAACGCTATCCAGGCCAACTATCAGACCCTCCAAGCAAGTATGCAAAGAGCCCAAGAGGATTACAAAAAGCAGTATGACAAGAGAAGGAGGAACCCTGTGTTTAAGGTTGGAGAAAAGGCATGGCTATCTTTGGCAAATCTGAGGCTTCCTTGTCCCTCCCGGAAGCTGGGACCTAGGTTTATCAGCCCATTTATAATTAAAACGGGAAATTAACCCAGTGGCATTTGAACTGACATTACCAAGTTCCTATAATACATCCAGTATTCCATGTCTCTTTGCTTAAAACTGTTGTCTCTAGTCCCTTTCCAGGAAGAGAAGAGGTTCCACCACCTCCAGTCTCAGTGGGAGATGAAAAAGAATATGAAGTGGAAGCCATTCTGGACTGTCGGCGGAGAGGTAGGACAATTAAATTCCTTATTGAATGGAAAGATTATGCTGTAGAAGAAAATCCTTGGGAACCGGCAAATAATATTCACGCTCCCAGACTGTTGCAGAGGTTTCGAGCCCGCTATCCCGAGAGATGGGCCCGATTGGGCATCTGGAGGCTGCCCCTGGGGGGGGGGGGCCACTGTCAGGGGAAACAGCCCCTGACAGCAATCCTGCCAGTAACCGCCATGGTCGCGCCGGGCGAATCCCCAGGCGCATGCGCGCACACAGGTGCGCAACGACTGGTCCACGCAGGTGCAATAGGGCGGGCGCATGTAGATGCGCTCCGGCAGGTGCGCACAGACACGCGTCTGGTGACAGTAGTTGGCGCCTTCTGGCCTATTTAAGCCTGCTGTAGATGTAGGCAGGTTGCTGGATTATCGTCAGCTTCCTGTGTCCCCTGTACCTGCAGCCTGTATCCGATTCCTGTTGACTACTCGGCTTGCCTGACTCTTCCTGCTCTCCGCCTTTACCAACCCCCAGCTTGGACCCGACTATGCTCCCGTATGCAATCCTGTACCTTCGCTTGACCGCATGGTGATTGATCCCTGGCCTGGCTACCAACTCTGTTCCCAATTTATCCTGTTGTACCTCCTCTCGGACTGATCCTGTTGTGTATGACCCCTGGCCTGGTTTGATCCTGTTCCTGGTTGCTCCACTGGGATCCTTCTACGCACGGTTGCCCAATTTGCTTTTTTTTAACAATATGTTTATTGAATTTTTTCACAGGGTATCAGTACAGAAGGTTGAGATAAATAGCAAACTTACATTGCTTAGTAAATGGTATAGTGAACAACCTGTCAGATCTAAATATCTTGTAAAACCTGTAACATCCTAGATACATAAAACTTAAAACCGAGGAGCAAAGGCAACTTGTGGACCTACTTATTATAAGCACAGTATGCATTTATGAGTCCCATTCTAAGGAGTACCTGGTAGAGCTACCCCTAGGCAGGGCGGTGGTTTATTGTGGGGGTTCCTATGTTTTGTGCATTTTAGATGTGAGGAGTTGTAGCAGACTGCGGGGATAAAGATTAGTAACATCAGAGAGTTCCCGTCTTACGAAAAAGAAATAATCATGGTAGTGTCGAACTCCTTGGGTCATTGATCCATGGTTCCCAGTTGAGGCGAAACGTTGCGGTAGACAGGTTGGCCTTAGCAAAGGAGGATTCCATTTGGAAGTGGTTGTTTAATAGAGCGATGAGTTCCGATCCGGAGCGAGGTTGTGAGGCTTTCCATTTTCTTGCTAGAGCTAAACGAGCTGCGATAAGGATGTGAGTTGCCAGTACTCTGACATTTTTGGGCCAATTGGGGATGTTAAGACCCAGAAGAAGGTCCAGCGGGGATAACAGCAAGGGGATTTTGCATAGCTGTGAGACGAGGACAGAGACTTCTTTCCAGTAAATGTGGATGTTAGGGCAGTCCCACCATATGTGCCGCAGGGTGCCTTTTCCTGTACAGTTTCTCCAGCATTGAGAGGATGTAGTTGGGTAGATATTAGCCAGTCTGACTGGGGTGAAGTACCACTTGTGGAATAGTTTTTGTGTCGATTCCCAATGAGAGCTACACCTTGAAGCTCGAAGAGGAATGGTCAGGGCTTTGTGCCAAGTGGGGGCTTTGGTGGAGAGTCTGAAGGTGGACCAAAATTTGATGGACAAAGAAGTGTGATCTTCTGAGGACGTTGTCAACAACTTATATACCCATGCAATGCCTTTAACTGCTGGATTAGGGGTATTGTAGAATTTCAGGATGTCGGCCAGTAGGGAGTCATATACTGCGATATCCAATGTAGAGAGGATAGATCGAAGTCATAGATCAAATGTTTGTTGTAGATGGGGGGAATGAGTGGGGTCCTGAAGTGGAGATGAGTTGTCCCAGGTTGGCAAGTCCTTTTTGTATCCATGTCTTGAGGGGTAAGTTAGGAGAGATCAACTCTAATGCTTGGATATGAAGCTTGGGAAGGATAGATTTGGGTATGCCGTTGGATTTCCGTGCAGTGGCAGACCACACTCGTAGTGCTGCAGTTACAGAATCTAGGAAGTGCTGATGTGGTTTCAAGATGAGTAGCACAGCCATTAGGGTGTGTTGCGGAATTGCATTAAGAGCCACGGTTTCGATTTGTGTTCATGTCTTGGTTGAGGTGGGCAACCACCATTCACGTAGTTGATCTAGTATAACTGCCTTGTAGTATGCGTGGACGTTGGGGGCTCCCATCCCTCCATTTTGTACAGGAGATAAAAGAATGTCCTTTTTGAGCCTGGGTTGTTTATGTTGCCAAATGTATGCATTGATTAGTCCTTGTAATTGCGCCAGTTGTTTGTGTAGCAAAGGTAAGGGGAGTGTGCGAAACATATATAAAATATGTGGCATTAGATACATTTTGGCTTGAGCTATTCTACCAGCCCAAGAAACAGTACAATTACACATGTCTTTGGAGATGCGCAGTAGCTTTTCTTCTTCTTGTAGGGCGGCATAGTTTAGTTGAAGTAGTGACTTACTTGGGAAGGTTAGTTGAATTCCCAAGTATGGGAGCGATGAGTCCTTGGCCCAAGTAAAAGGTGTGTTTGTCGAGATGTGGCGTGAAGTTTGAGAGTCTATCCCTAGGTTCAGCATGGTGGATTTGCTGTGATTTATTTTATAAAGAGAGACTGAGCTAAACTGTTCCAGTGTTTTTTGGACACTGGGGAGGGAGGATCGGGGATTTGTGAGGGTAATAATAATATCGTCCGTGTAAAGACCTATTTTATGTTCAACATCTCCTACTGTGATGCCCGAAATTGCTGCCGTGGATCTGATGATTTGTGCAAGTGGTTCCATCACCATGGCAAAAATCAGGGGGGAAAGTGGGCACCCCTGCCTTCTGCCAATAGTGATGAGAAAGGGGTCTGATAATATTCCTGAAGTCCATACTCGGGCACTGGGGGAGGAGTAAAGGTTGAGTATAGCCTTGAGGATGTTCCCTGTCAGTCCAAACTTGTACATGACTTTTTCCATGCATTTCCAGTGCACCCTGTCAAACGTCTTCTCTGCATCCAGTGAAAGGAAGAGAGAAGGCGTTAGACTGTGCTTCACCCATTGGATCAAATCAATGAGGCGTCTAGTACAGGGGTCTCAGACTGGTGGCCCTCCAGCTGTTGCGGAACTACAAGTCCCATCATGCCTCTGCCTTTGGGAGTCATGCTTGTAACTGTCAGCCTTGCAATGCCTCATGGGACTGAGATCGGGCAGTAATTGGCTGGGTTATCAGGGGGTTTGCCTGGTTTGGGTATGGTGACAATTAGGGCTTCTAGTGCTTCCTTGGGGATTTTGGCTGTAAGGGTATACTGGTTAAAGGTGGTGCATAGGTGTGGGGTGATCAAGTCAGAGAAATGTTTGCAGTATTCGTTTGGGAATCCATCGGGTCCTGGGGCCTTGTGTAGGGGTAATCGTTTGATGGCCGTGCGAACTTCCTCAGGGGAGAGGGGCATAGAAATGGAGTATAGTTGCTCGGTGGATATAAGAGAGAAACGCATCTATATCTTCTACTTTTGGCTTGGTTTCTTGGTCCAGGTCATTGAGATTGTAAAGTTTGGCGTAAAATGCACTGAATTCGTTAGCCATGTCCAGAGGATTATGGACTTTTTTACCTTGGGAGTTGGATAGATATTGTATCATATTGTTGGCTCTGTGTTTTTGTAATTGTTTGGCCAGGAACGCTCCCGATTGGTTAGCTGAAGAGTAATATTGTAGCCTAAGGCATTTTACATAATAATCAAATTTCTTGTGTAGGTGTTCGCTGAGTTCGTACCTTAGATTTTTGAGGTCTGGGGATAGTTTGGCAGATGGAGTTTGTTTATTGGCGAGTTCTAATGCTCTGATCTGTTGTAGTAACTTTTCCGT
Organism: Lithobates clamitans; assembly: GCA_037952925.1. Taxonomy (NCBI): domain Eukaryota; kingdom Metazoa; phylum Chordata; class Amphibia; order Anura; family Ranidae; genus Lithobates; species Lithobates clamitans. The sequence continues at coordinate 281,182 of JBBGZY010000618.1, read as the reverse complement.
GGTAGCCACCTGTTTTTTAGCTTGTGCTCCGTATTTAATAAGGAGGCCCCGTGAGAAAGCTTTATGCGCATGCCAAACAATAGATTGGTCAGCGAGAGAATGCACATGGTTATCAAAGTAGGTCTTAATCTCGGATCGAAGCTCATCCTCAAAGAATGGGTTGGTAAGAAGGGATGTGTTTAGTCTCCAAATGTTATGACTTGCAGTCTTTTTGCAATCGAACAACTTGATGGATATGGGCGCGTGGTCAGACCACATGATTGTACCTATGCGCGCTTCAGTGATCGATTAGAGTAGAAATTTATCTGTGAGGAACATATCGATCCGAGAGTAAGACTGCTGGGGGCTGGAGAAGGCGTAATCTCGCTCCGTATCATGGGTACATCTCCAGGGGTCATAAAGATCTTCTTTGTGTAGGAGAGAGGACAAGGCGGAGGGCCTACGTTTAGTTGGGTTAGACGTGTCTAGGGATATGTCAACAATTTCGCTGCAGTCTCCACATAGTATCAGTGGGTTGGATCTATAAGGTGTCAATTTGGAGATCAGTGTGTTAAAAAATTTCTTTTGGCCAGTGTTAGGGGCGTATAAATTTACTATGGTGAGACGTTGGTTTTCAATCGTTGCAGAGAGAATCAGGTACCTACCGTCTTCGTCAGTCTCACAGTGATGTAACTGAAAGGAGACAGAGGAGCTAATCGCTATCATTACCCCCCTTTTTTTGGCAGGGGCACTGGCAAAAAAGCAGTGTGGGTAGCGCTTGTGCAAGCATTTTGGGGAACTGTCTTTAGCGAAATGCGTTTCTTGTACGCAAAATACGTCAGCGTGATGGGATAGTGCCTCTTTCCAGAGGAGGTTGCGTTTGAAGGGGGAGTTTAGGCCCTTTACATTCAAGGAGGTGATTTTAAAGGCCATGATAGTAGGGAGTGACCTGGGATGACGATGAAAGGAGCGAGATTCCACACACCTATTTGCCCCGACTATATAGGAAGCAAACAATAGAGTAGGTACGTATACAGAGCATGTTTGCTATACACAACAACCGCACTGGAGATACCTGTTGAAGTGGCATGGGACTGTCAGAGGTATTACAATGCAAAAGTAGGTATGTCAAATCGGTGAGTAGATCAGACGTTCGGTATGAACGAGTAAACAGTATGAGGAAAACAAAAAAAGAAAACAAAAAAAAATATAAAAAATTTATTTGAGAACAGAAAATCAACAAACCATTATATCAATATGCGTGGCACACAATAACCTTAGGGAGTGGGTTTGTTTCTATAACTGCACCCATCAGGGATCCTAGTAATGCGAAGGACCGAAGTCCTTGTTGTTAAGGACATCGCCTGGATCGTGTATCCTGTTCTGTGATGGCGGAGGACGCGAGTGGGAGCCCCTGTTTTCGTTTTGGTTGGCAGATACGGGAAGAAATCCCCAATTGGTCAGCTTTTTGTATCCATCCTTGGGAGTAAGGATGGAAATTATCTGTTGCTGGTACGTTACTAGTAGCTTAGTAGGAAATCCCCTCTTATATGTAATTTTCTTTTCCTGTAACACAGAGGTTACGGGGGTGAATGCTCTTCTCATCTCCATTGTGGCCTTGAAGAGGTCAATAAACATGAGGACATTTGTATACGGTGCTGGAAGCTGTTTAGTGGTTTTGGCAATTTGTAGTATCTGCTCCTTAACATGAAAATAGTGCACTCTTGCTAGCATGTCCCTGGGAGTGTCAGGGGGAAGGTGTGCTGGCTTGGCGACTCTGTGTGCTCTATCAATCGTGATGTCCCGTGCGTTTAAGCGAGGTAGTAAGCTGGAGAACAGCTGTTGTAGGTAGGGCGTGATTTCATTCGGCTTAAAAGATTCGGGAACACCTCTGAATTTAATATTGTTCCTTCTGGAACGGTCTTCCAAATCTGCTAATTTGAGCTTCATGTGGTGTATTTCAGACGCATGATGGTCATGTGCGTTTAGTAGTTCGTTATGGGCCCTGACGTGGTCATGGATGCTCTCCTCAAGTACATTTGTTCTTCCCTCAAGGTGGTCTACCCTGCCATGAATCTGAGTGACAGAAAGTTGCAGTTCTCTGTGCAGGTCCCTTTGCAGGGTTAGGAGCATGGCTTTTAGCATGGACTATGTCACAGGGCTGTCAGATGCAGGGATGGCCGCTAGAGCTGGAGTATGTGTTGTGTCAAGGTCCCTGTCAGCCCATTGATGTCTTTTATATTGTGGCTCCTTGCTGGGGGAGATGGCTGGGGAAGATGCCAGTCTCTTACCTCTATCTGCGCTGTGTTGAGAGGATGAGACGTCTGGCGATGGAAGGGTATCCATTTCCTCCCTGTGAGGGATTTCAGGTGGCTGGAGCTGGAGATCGTCCTGAGGGGGAGCTGACAGCTGTGCCTCAGATTGTGAAGAGCGGGACTCTCCTGAGGTGTTTTTCCCGGTGTTGGGGCCATCTTGGGCCTCGTTCATGGCTGCGGAGGGATAGTAATCCGTGAGGCGGCGAGGTGCTGGCGGCTTATTCCGCCTTCTAGACATGCCCGGGATGGTCCCGATATCGTTCCCCCTCCGTGTGGCCGGAATGGGGGTCGGAGCGTTGCGTACGTCGCTCTGGATCTCGTCAGCGGCGCGGAGCTCAGGCTTCAGGCATCCATCATGGTCCGCGGCAGGCCACGCCCCTTGCCCAATCTGCTTTACCAGCGCACCCCAGTTGCCCTCAGCAACCCAGCTACCCAGCAAACCGCATTCGGCAACCTGTGCACCTTTGGGCACCGTACTTTGTCTCACTCCCAGGGATACGCTGCACTTAGGCGCAAGGGGCGCCCTCTCAGCAATCCGGCCTCGCACCAAGGACTTGACAGGTTTACGCCATGGTCTGTTTATCTCTTCCTAGCAGACGCTTCAGTGCAGCAATCAAGGAAAAACCTTCAGCAATGGAAGCATTAGTTGAGCTCATTTCTTTTGTTAACTGTTCAAATGGAGATAGAAGAGACAAACTATTTTCAACTAACATCCATTGATGTGCGCTTAATGTTGCCAGCAGATCGTAATCTGCTATGTATGCAGCTAAAACACGCTTTTGTTCAAAAAGACTTTGCAGCATATTAATGGGGTTAACAAAGAGTTTGTTAACCCCCCCTCCAAAAAAAAAAAAAAAAAAGATTTTCTGGTACCTTAAAGCAGATTAAACAGCACAGTGTTTGTGCAGTGTAATCTGCCCCCTCTAAACTATAAAAAAAAAAAAAAAAAAAAAACCCTGAATCTGGCACCTCCTGTAACCTCTCTTATTGGACCACGAAAATCAGGGCAGCTCCGCCCTGATCACCGTGGTCTAATTGCAGGCCTCCATCATACGCTGCTGTCCCCGTCGTTCTCCTCACCCCCTCCTTCCTGCATATCAAGCTTGAGTGTGTGTCTCAGTCTCTGCCCCCCCGCCGCTTCTAGTAAAAATGTAAAATCTTTTTTCCTCACTGCCAGCAACTCTTTCATATCCTGGCAGAGCACACTGTACCTTTCCTTTAGAAAAACAAGCGCTGTAAATACTGTTTTAGCACTGTCTTCAGGCTGGTCACTTGACTCTCGGCCGGTTTCCATGGCTACTGCAGAAGAGACTGAGCGGCCATGTGATCTCCCCAGCTGACGCTAGAGGGAGATCATGGCCCCTCCTGCAGTATCCATTCATCAGATCTGTACAGCGGCCGTGAGTCATGTGAGCGGCCTGAAGACAGCTTTAAATCAGTACTTGCAACGCTCGTTTTTCTATAAGAAAGGTACAGTGTGCTCTGCCAGGCTCTAATAGAGAGTCTGGCAGAGTTTGAGTTATATGGGTTAACAAATCCTTTAACCACTGCTCTCTATAGAGATCCTTTATGAGGGATCAACCCCATTCTGCCACGATCTGACAGATTAGGTCACTGCTAACACAAGGGGGGTAGAATCTGCCAGAGCAGACTGGATTTAAGGTGGGATTCCAACTGGTAATTAGTAGAATGCTTATAGTGATTGTAAAGTCTTTATTTTTTTTTTTAAATATCAAAATAGGTCATACTTACCTGTGCAATATTTTTCAACAGAGCAGCCCCGATTCTCCTCTTCTGGGGTTTCCCCACTAGTGTTCCGAGCTACTCCTCTCCTCTGTGTGCTACCATAGGAAGCAGTTTCCTATGGTGCAACATGTGTGGCCTCGATCCTGAGACATGCTCTGTGTCTCCATTGACACACAAAGTAGCCCCCTCATCACTGGATGTGATTGACAGCAGCAGGAGCCAATGGCTCAAGCTGCCGAGTCCAGTGAGAAGAGAGCAATGTCGTTGCTCTCAGGCACAGCGCTGGATCGAGATCGGGCTCAGGTAAGTTTTTGAGGGGGCTGGCGGGAGGGGAGCTGATAATGAAGGTTTTTTTTCCTTAAATGCAGAGAATACATTCAGGTAAAAAAAAAAAACTTTCAGCTTGAAAAACGCCTGTTTAGCCACGTTTGCATGCCGCGTTTAGTTGCGTTTGCGTCTAGGAGCGTTTATTTAAGATATCATAAGACCCTCCCAAAGCACAAAAAAAAACTGTATTTAACTATTTCAGCCATTCTGTGAGATCTGAATGAGCAGCAGCAGCTGAGAAAGCAGTGTACTTGTATCCACCTCAATTTCTGTGCTTTTGTCCCATAATGAACACATGTGAGGAAATGCTCCTGACATTGCTGTTGATAAGGCTGGAAAGACGTCAGAAATTGCGCGAGGGCCAGAGTTCGCCACTACTGGACTCATCCATTGATTGTGCAGCTATACGTGATCCAACAAATAGTGCATAAATCATATAATTAGTCCATACATAATCAAATTGAATGATGAAAATGCTTCACAACCCTACGGCCGTTTCGTCAGAAATGATGATGTCATTTCTGACGAAACGGCCGTAGGGTAAACACTCTCGTACCGACTGCGCATGCACGGAGTTTCGATTTCTAGTGGAGCTTGTTTTAAAATCGTCCTTGCAAGGAAAACTTTATGGATGCCCGTTTGGCAAATTTTAATAAAGGAAAGTTAAATCGCTCTGCACTATTGGAGTTTTTTTCTTTCCCTTGGACACTTTATTATCGCTGGGAGTGACCTCTCCCAACTGGACCGCTATTTGGAGGCTTATGGTAGCCGTCTGCTGACACGCATCCACCATCCCGGATGAGACCCATTCATTGAGAAGACAACACCCCAAGTTGATGCTATTATGCCTCTGATTAGAGGCCGCCTGGTAAGCCTTTAATCTCTTCAAGGTGATGGGCATTTATCACGGTGGAAGTCACAGATTTATTCATACAGCAAAGTCACTTCATACTTTCTATGGACATTTTATGTTTGTTGATGCACCTTAAAATCTGATTAAGATAGGCATTGCGGTGGTGGGAACCACGCACATATCCCTACAGTGAAGCATTTTCATAATTCAATTTGTTTGATTATGTATGGACTAATTATATGATTTATGCACTATTTGTTGGATCACGTATAGCATACATTCATACTATTAATTTTCATGTTTTATATATGCAGCGCTGCTGCACTTCTTTTTATACTTATTCAGCAGTGCCCCTTATCAAGGTTATAGTGCATAGCTGCAGGATATTCCTTCACAGGTTGTTACACTCACATAATTTTTTGCACACCTAGCGCAAATTTTTTCTTTAGAATTATATTGATTGTGCAGCGCATGTCTGTAGGATATTTTTCCAACATGTACAGCTGGTGGTGTGTTGGATTGGATCATGGGCTCGCTAGGGGTATATAAATGGTCTATGAAGCATTGCAAGCAATTTCAAGTTTTTACTTTTCTTTTAGTGGTTTTTCATCATTTGCTATAATGTTTAAGTTTTGTAATGTAAAAAAAAATTTGAAACGCCAAATGCCTGCAACAGCCTGTAAGCACTGCTAAACGTGGTAACTCGCGTTTAGCAGCATTTCGTTTCCAGACGTTTTTCATTTTAACAAGAAAACACAACGCTTCTAGACGCAAACGTGGCTAAACGCGGCATGTAAATACTGTCTACAGCTACTGAGGTAAAGAAGAGGTTGTTTTAAAGTGAATTTACTGCTTTTTTTCAGAATATATATTTATATAACATATGTAAAGTAAGTGCGGGCACAGTAATTATGTCACCTAATCTATGATGGGTATTCCTCATTCTCCCCTCCCAAAGTCATCACTTATTTACAATGAACAAATCAAAATAGTAAATCAAATAGTGAGGACTATGGAGCGTATATGTATGAGATAAGAGAGATAGATAGATAGATAGAACACAAGTTATTTCGTAATTTAATTCCACTAAATGTAGAGCTATTAATCCCACTCATTAAGTCCAAAATTCAAACGTGGGCAAGATTACCGGTAGGGGTGATGGGGTGCATAGGCCTAATCAAGATGATACTCTTCCCTAAAATCCTACATGTGTTATAGCATTCCCCAATATACATCCCTCTTAAATACACAGGGCACAGGCCCAAGATGGCGGCTCCCCATCCTCCTCATCTGCCACTCGTGCAGCCGACAAGAGCGAAATCCTGGAAGAGATCGCTGCATGTCAAACGTCCCTCATCACCAGAATTGAGGTAAAGATTGACATCTCTTTGCTCAGACAAGACATGCAGCAGCTAAGGGACAGAGTCAGGGAATCGGAACAGCGCCTAGGCCAGGTGGAGGATGCCATCCCCGCACTACAAGAATTGTCTGACCAAGTGAGACGCCTCATTGCCCAACTACAGCAGAAGCAAGACGATCGAGAATCGCAGGAGGAACAACTTGCGATTCATAGGTCTCCCTGAGGGCACAGAAGGTAACAACCCTGCTACCTTCTTGGAGGAGCCATTAATTACAGCTTATGGGAGCGAGGCCTTCTCACAATCATTCATTGTGGAACGCGCACACAGGATGCCCGCCAAGAAGCCACCCCAGAGTGCACCTCCGCGAGTCTTTATTGCTAAATTCCTCAACTACAAGGACTGTGATGCCATACTCCGCTTATCCAGAGAAAAGGGTAACATACCTCTGCATAACCATCATATCATGGCCTTTCCTGATTTCTCTGCAGAGGTACAGCGGCAAAAAAGCCAATTCAGAGATATCAAGAAATTGTCATCTGAAATATGCCATGCTGTTCCCAGCTCACCTTCGGGTCTAAAAAAACAAAGGGCAGGAGGTAGAGAGCGGCCGCAGTGAGCTGCTTCTGTCGGCCAGTATCTCAGTACCCCATGCAAGGAGGACCAACCCCTGAAGGGGGGGGGGGGGGGGGGGACTATTGCGGTACTAGATATAATCAAATATTCAGTAAGAAAAGGTAGAAAAAAGAATCATTTATATATAATAAAATAATATAAAAAATTACATTTTAATAGAAAACATGATTAAAAGATTTTTTACAATGTCACATACAGTTGTAATAAAAAGCGGAAGCAGTAAATACAACCAATAGGATTACAACCCATAGTGATATAGAACACAAATAGAGCTTGGATTCTCGACCGGTTTCGCGGTTTTTCACCGCTTCCTCAGGAGAGCAATATCTGTGATATGACATACAATAATTGTAATCAATACATAACACAAGAGATATATAACAAGGTTATCAATGCAGCAAAAACATTAGACAATACATTAACAAATACATACAATTAAGTAACAAAAGGATGAGCTCACCCGTTCAATGGCTCTCTATGGGTGTGTAGGGCCCCAAGTGGTTCCCCCTTCGGGTCGTTGGAGAAGACCATGTTTATTTTTTTTGAGGAACCAAAAAGCCACTAGCGACTGGCTTGATCAGCTGCCGATAGGCAGGGTATATTGTTTTCTGCCTAAGTTAGGATATGATTCACCTCTCTCTGGGCCGCACGACTTCTCGTGCCCCCTTGGTGATTGATATAGGCCACTGCTGTGGCATTGTTAGATTCAATCCTGAAAGGACAATTCCGTAGCCTGAACGTCCAGGCCCTCAGGGCCAGGCGTACTGCCCGAATCTCTAGAATATTGATGGGCAAGCTCATTTTTGATTTGTGCCATTTCCCTTGGACAGTTGCTTTTTCCAGGTCTGCTCCCCAACCCAAAAGGCTGGCATCTGTTACCGCCTTCCAAGTAACTGGTAGGAAGGATTTTCCCTTCTGCATTGCAGATTCTTGGCTATTAACCACCAACTGAGGCTCTGGCGCACCTTTGGAGACAAACGCATTGGGAAGTCTAGAGCTTGGACCTTCTTGTTCCAAGCAGATAGGATACTGTTTTGCAGTCTCAAAGGAAATTGAGCATAAGGAACGGCCTCGAATGAAGCCATCGTTTTCCCCAACAATCTCATGCAAAGTTGAATAGAAGGATTCTTCTTTGCCTTGATCACCTGAATCAGTTCCCTTATGGCACTGATCTTTGCCTGGATAAAGAACACCCTCTTTTGAGCGGTATCTATAATCAGACCCAAGTATTCCAATCTCCTTGATGGTTTTAAGGAAGATTTTTTTAGGTTGAGAATCCAACCTAGGTATTCCAGGTAGCTGACTGTGGTTACCAAACTCTGGTCTAAGCGGGCTACCAACTGGTCTATCAAGAGCAGATCATCTAAGTAAGCTAGTATCGTCATACCTTGAGCCCTTAATCTGGCTAGCGGAGGAGCCAGGACCTTTGTAAACACTCGAGGTGCAATAGCTAGAGTGAAAAGGCAGAGCTACAAACTGAAAATGAAGATTTTCTATCTCGAAGCGTAGATATTTTTGGTGAGGGAAAAATAGGTACATGGAGGTAAGCATCCTTGATGTTGATTGATGCTAGAAGTTCTCCACCTTGTAGAATGGAGACTACTGATCGGATTGACTCCATGCGAAAAGAGCGGATATTCAAAATCCGGTTTAGATCTTTGAGATCTAGAATGGGTCTGACATCCCCATTTGGTTTTGGTACCGTAAAAAGGTGTGAATAAAACCCCAATCCCTGCTCTTCCACAGGGACCACCAATATCAACTTTTGAGACAAAGGTGGTCCAATGCTTGAAAGAGAGACTTCTTTTTTCCCGGATCCCTGGGAACGTTTGATCTGAGAAAACGAGGAGACGGGGACACTCGGAACTCTAGTTTGTATCCTAGAGTTATTGAGGAGGCCACCCATTTGTCTCGACACTCTTCCTGCCACATCCTTGAGAACTGCAGAAGTCGTCCCTCCACGCGAGCGGGGGCGCCCCATTATAAGGAGGCCTTAGTACTCTGTTTTGTAGGCTTCCTTCCCCAGGACCTTTTTTGTCCCTGGGGAATTTGACGGTGGAGGCCGTCGAGACTGCCTGGAGGCTGATGCCCCTGGCACTGGAGAAGAAGCTTGTTTAAATGAAATACGCTTACTCCTTTTCCTAACTGGCAAAAGGGAACTCTTCCCATTAGAAATTCTTTGGATGTATTTATCCAGATCATCTCCAAACAGCCATTCACCACGAAAGGGAAAACTAGCCAGGAGCTTTCTGCATGGCGCTTCGGCTTACCAATTTTTCAACAATAGTATTCTACGCATATGCACCAGTCCAAGCGTAAAGCGTGAGGCCCGGAGAATAGAGTCTCTTATAGCGTCTACTGAAAGCGCCCATAACGCCCCTGGTAGCTCGGCCAACTCTTAGGCCTGCTGATCAGGAATAATCTTGAGTACCTGTTTAAACTGGTCTCTCAAGGATTGACATACACCAATTGCTGCCAGCACAGGCTGAGTTACTGGACCTGCCAGAGAAAATGTTTTTTTAATAGGAGTTCCAACTTCTTATCCATTGGATCCTTAAGCATTTGAACATTGTCTACCAGACAAGTCAAACTTTTATGCATACAGAGGATATAGCAGCGTCAATTGCTGGAATTTCCCATTTTTTATTAAATTTTTCCTCCATAGGAAAAAACTTTTAGTAGGGTAAAACTGCTTATCTGGGTGATCAGAATACATAAGCTTTTCCAGCAATGAATGGATAGGAAAAGCATGAACAGCTTGGGGAGGCTTTAGCGAACCCAAACAAGAAGTAGGCTTATCGACAGACTCAGTTAAAGGTAGCATGAATGTGGAGCGGACCAATTCAGAAAGAGATTGTACTTTCAGATTGTACAATCTTTCAGATTGTGAACCTGATCCTTCCGCATTGGACCCCTCAGAAGAGTCATCATCAGCCTCTTCCTGGTCCCCTGAGAGAAATTCATCTCCTGCCCCTGGTTCCTCAGTTTGAGGGTCCTGGGTAAAAGAAGGGGACCTATCGCGCTTAGTCCCATTCTGGGATGTGATTAAAACTGCTATTCTCTGCTCTAACCCCAATAATCAGTAACAGACATGGGGCTGTAGTGTTGGAAACAGTTGCAACACCTGACGGCCCAGATGGCTCACTCTGACCAGCCACCTCAGAACGCTCAGGGGAGGATGCCATTTTTTTTAGAGTTGGTTCTAGGCTTTTTTGAGCTTGAAAGAGTCCCTCTTGAGCCCTTTTTTGGGGTGTTTCTAGCCCTCCTAACCATAGCCCAATGCACAAATGCAGAGGTTCTACCAGAAGAAATCGCATCCACTGCTTGAGCAATAGTCCAGCCAGTGCCGCTGCTATTAACGCTCAGCCTGATGCTATTAGTAAATGTGTCACGGAATGCCTGTGTTACCAACCTCTTACATGTCTTTTTGCTCGTGTCCCTCCGACATCTGCAGCCAGCAAAAATTGAGCTTTTAAACATACTCCCATGCTGGACATTGCAGGGCGCCAACACCGCGCTAAGCCCTGCCCCTTCCGTCACATCGCCACCCCCTCCCTTTTCAAAAGAGACTTTTCCCGTGCGAGCGCGGGCCTCTGATTCGACTGGATCGGCATGTGTGTGGGGAGGGGTTGGCAAGGAGGAGACCAGAGATAAGCCGCTGTGCAGGGGCGGTGAAAAAAAATGGAGCGGCATGGCCAATCGTTTTTGGCTTCCCTCTATCCAGGGAGAGGGGGAGAGCTTTGTCCAGGTGGGGGGTGATTAGTGGAAGAAAATCCCCCCCACAATCTTACCGGAGGTCTGAGCTGCTCGCCGGAGGTCTGAGCTGCTCGCCGGAGGTAAGCCTGCTGTTTCTGCTGCACAACGTGATCTGAGGAAAGCATGACAAGGTATGTGCTCTATACAGCCCCCAGTGGTGACTCTTAGGCATGACAACATTTACTTTTTTAAAGGAGACATTTCATAGGAAAGATTTTAAAAATTCCTTAGAAACCTCCACTTACCTTTCCCGCCGCAGGGATTTCTGTGGTAAACCAACAGACTCAATCTTCATCCCTCACGGTGGGCTCCATTACCAAACCTACAGGAACAGAGGACCCTCTGGGAACCTACACTCCTGGACCTGTAAAGCACCCCACCAGTAAAACTTTATGGCTGAAAACACCAAAGTACTGGATACCGGGGTCCAGCTCTCTAAAAAAAGAGAAGCGTTACAGGCAAAACCTTGTTTCTTCGGACACGAGGCCCGGGTAACATTCAATTCGGCCCAGAAAAGACACTGAATGGATCCGGTTGCATAGCTTGCCCCAGCAAAGGAATCTTCCAGTGGAGCTCAGCACAGCACATCTTTACTCGTGACCAACACCTAACACACTGGCAAAACCCAGTAGTGGGAGGGGTTATATAGGGAGTGGACTTCCTGACTTAGGGTGTGCCAGTGTCCATCACCTGAAGGTGGCCTATAACCCACATAGTAACTACTATGGGTCTGTGTCCTATGATGTACAATTAAGAAATGCACTGATTACTGTATAAATGTCACTGGCAGGGAAGGGGTTAACATTAGGGGACGATCAAGGAGTTAACTGTGCTCCTTCACTGTGTTCCAACTGAAGAGGAGATGGGACTTACTAGGATGGATGACAGATCGCTGTTCATACTTTGTATGAACACACGATCAGTCTCTTCTCCCCTGAAAGAACCAGGATCTGTCGCGAGCGATCGTGCATGGTGGTCATCGTGCCCATCGGGCATTCGCATCGGCTCTGGCGGTGCGTGCCTCCTAGTGGCCACAATGGGAAGCGATGTAAGGCAACGTCGATTTGCCGGGCCAACCTGCTGCAGTAAAACTGCGGTGGCTGGTCGGCAAGTGGTTAAGTACTTTTGAACGGCGTTTGTCATGTCATCAATCATACTGATGAGAATTTGTGTACGAACGATGGTTCGAAAATCTAAGTGTATGGCCAGCTTAACAGCATGCATAACAACTATAGATCTATTGGAAACCAAAGAGCACAGAGAAGGCCATGTAAATAGTTCTTGACAATAGCAAACAGGGCACAACTTTATAACCACCTAAAATCTGATTTTCATCACTTATACAGATCCCCAACTTGACGAACAATTTAAATGTTTAAGTGCACCTAGTTAATAAATCCAGCAAGCTGCTCTGTGCCTGGAGTCAATATAGGGGAGATCCTCTAAGCATACAGAAAATAAGGATCAAACTATAAACAAATTGAGTAAAAACTATGTAGAGCAATTTGCACATATAACTGCTAACATCATCATATTTTTATCACAAAGTGGGTTTTTTACAAATCCAGGAAGACAACCAATTGGCAAGAATACTACATAAAATTGGATTGCACACAGTCTTACATGGTTGAAAGTGTAGAAGTAAAAACAGAATTGATATCACAGCCTCTCCTACCCACCTCGTTCAGAGAATGCCTTGTATTGTTTAAAAAAAATATAAAGTGTTCTATGAATGGCAGCAGTGTTTAGCGAATGGCTACTGTGGTCAGAGTGCAAAGGGGAAGCCCACTCTCAGAACCCTATGATCACTGCTATCACACTTGTAAAAATCAAAACAAATAAAGCACGTAATTCTGTATGTCTATGCATTAAAGTGATACTAAAGTCTCAGTTTTTTATTTAAAAATAACAAACATGTTATACTTACCTGCTCTGTGCAGTGGCTTTGCACAGAGCACAGAGTAGCCCAGATCTTCTTCTTCAGATCCTCCTCAGAGCAGCCCAGATCCTTGGATGCCCCCAAGCAGCTTGCTATGGGGGCACCCGAGCCGCTGCTGTGTGTGTCTATTCAGACGCGGAGCTGTGGTTCAGCCGCCCCTCTCTCTCCTCATTGGCTCACTAACGTTGACTGGCAGGAGCCAATGGTGCCGCACTGCTGTCTCAGCCAATCAGGAGAGAGTGTCCCAGGCAGCCGAGACTCTCCTGCAACATCGCTGGATCGAGATGGGCTCAGCTCAGTATTAGGGGGGCTGCTGCACACAGAACATAGAATGCTCCAAGATAAAAAAAAAAAACCTTCTGACTTTACAAACACTTTAAATGTGCTTATAAACATAAAAACTCAACATTCTGGATAAAGTCCATGCAAAGCAAAACAAAAAAGTCATAAAAACATGGAGTATCCTACATCAAACATGGCCACCAGACAACATCTATGTACGGTGACCTGTTCCCAAAGTTTGCCGAACTGGTTTCGTCAGAAGGGACATCATCAGGGGTTTCACCACCAAAAATACTAAAGAAGCACATAGAAGATTGGGTTTTGAGGACATTCATTACTTTTGCTTTGCATGGACTTTTAATGCACAATCTTCAATTTTTACATTTATAGGCACATTTAATGTATTAGTAACGTAGACATTTACAATATATGAGGAATTAGTGGTAGCAGCTACACATATAAAAGGAATCCGCACTTGGAACACCACTATCACATTTGTTATCACTGTAGTAGTTCTGACTACTACAGTGATTTTCACTTTTCGAGCAGCTCATTTAGGTACGGAAAATGCAATACAGATAAATCTATTATTTAAAGCTGAAATTCAGAAATTATCTCAAAACGTATAACTACATAAAGGTTAAACTGCCATACCTGAAGGTGCTCCTTTGCTGGCTATAGATCCAGGCATTCCTTGCTCCCGTGGCATCTGTGAAGGGGTTCCTTGGGCATTTTTGTCCCACAAGCTAACATTCTTGTAATTATAACTATTAGGATCCCCCCAAGCTGCAGTACCATCGTCAATGTCCATTTTACGGCCGATAGATGATGTTGATGGTTCCTCCCAGCCACTTGGTTCTTCTTCCTTGGACACTGTTGGTGTAGGGCCACCCTTCCAACCAGGGGTGGGTGGCTGCCTGCCATTTCCAGGAGGTGGAGGAGCTTGTGAACCCCAGGAGCCAGTAGATGGAGCAGCCTGTGTAGCTTCCTGCTGCTTATTCCAAGAAACTGGAGCCCTGGCTGTGTCCCCCCAACTACCTCCACCTTGGGACCTTTTATTCTCTTCCCAGCTAGTTCGAGTTGCTGAGTTTGAGCCAGCCCCATTACTCCAAGAGCCAACATCATTCTGTCCTACATCCCCCCAGCCAGAGGAAGCTTTGTTTCCTGAGCCATCCCAGCCCCCAGGGCCTTTGGGAGGCTCTATGTCCTCACTGTTGCTTCCCACCCATCCATTTTTTCCAGCAGACCATCCACTTCCAGGCGCAGGCTGCCGAGAACCCCATCCTTGCTCAGAACTTGCACCATTATCATTGTTCCATCCAGGACCTACCTTTTCATCCTGTCGTCCACCAACCCCACCCCCATTACCTCCACCCCCTCCCCAACCAGTTGCGCTATTTTTATAGTCATTCCAGCCAGTTGCTTTAGTGTCCTTCCATTCTTGACCAGATGGAACAGGAGCAGATTCTCCCCAACCAGACTTGCTTTGATTGCTTTGGCTGGGGGTGTCCCCCCAGCCCCCTGAGCTCTTTGCTTGTGATGTGTTTTCCCATCCTTCAGTCCCACGGTCTGCTTTGCCTTCAGGTCGAGTTTTCACTTCTTCAGTCTCCCATGCTGCATCCTGCTTTATCTGGGTTTGCCCCCAGCCCGAGTTGGAGAGTACTCGGGGATCCAAGTCTGTTCGATTAAGCAAGGACTGCAAAACAGTTTGGCTGTCTGGGAGAGTAGACCTATGTGAACGTCGACTGCCAGAGTTCAGACTGTCTCCACTGCCCCCAGCCTTAGGATTGCTTCCAGTGCTTTGCCCCCCTGCCTCACTTCCTGCAGAGCTGGGGGCCCGGCCCCAGCAAGACGCTGATGATGCGCTGCCCTGGTTTTCCGATAGTGAATGGCCCTTCTGATTGTCCCATGCTCCAGTGCTAGAATTTCCTTGGCTTGACCCACCCCATTCTCCAACTTTTAATTCCTCATGCCCAGACGACTGCTTCCACTCTCCCTGAGACACTCCTCCAGCCATCAACTTGTTTCCTTCACCCCATTTCAACTCACTGGGATCAGTTTGTGGGCCATATCCCCAAGAACCATTTCCACTACTTAAACTGTCCCAAGATTCTCCCCTGGACCCATTGGGCCTATGAGATGAAGACAACTTCCTTGTATCCTCCCTCTCTCGTCCATTATTTCCAGAATTGCTGAGCCCACAGTTGGCATCTCCTGGGACAGGCTGCCCCCTAGTTTGCCCCCAAGAAGCCATCGCTCCAATTTTTCTATCTCCAGTGCTTTGAGCAGAGGGATCTGAACCTCGGCAAGTATCCCCTGACCCTACCCCAAAGGCTGTTCCCTTGTTCTCAAGGGAGTTTGAAGTATTTGAGTTTGTAGAGTTAGTGTTTCCATTTTTTGGTCCATCAGTGTGGTGGGTTGTGGCCGTCTCCCTGCTCGAGACTGAAAAACCAGCACCTGCATTTTCCATCTTTGACTGCTGCTCCCGAGAGGTTAGACCTGTAGAGCCAAGCTGTGCACTGGAGAAGCTGCCTTCTGACTCTTGGTTTGCTTTCCTGCTGCCCTCCTGAACCAGGGCTGGCCAGGCAGCTGGATTTGTATTTGGGTTAAAGTTATTGAAACCAGAGGCAGGTCCTGTTCTCTCAGAACCACCCATGCTCCTCCAGTTTCCCAGTCTATTAACTCCCTCTGTAGCAGGGTTGGAAGACGGGACGGGCTTAGCCTTGGGGTCAGCTTTCCATACCCCCTGGATACATTCGTTGCCAGGCTGCTGATGTTGGCTCTGGCCCCCCCTTCCTTTGTGGTTAGTGGCGCTTCCTTGTAGGGATCCCTTCTCCGAGGCTTGGTTCGAGGCACTGTTGTCTGTGGCGTTGTCAGAAGGGGGCTCTGTGTCCACACCAGCTATGCACGGCCATTCTTCCATATCTGACCCGTCTACAATCACTTTGTCCCAGGCGTGGGGAGGGTTTGTGGTAGGGCCACTGCTGGAGGGGGCTCCTGAACCCCAAGTGGAATTTGCATAACTTGAAGTAGCAGCTGCCCCTGACGATGCATCTGAAATGTCAAAGAAAAAATATCTTAAGTCACGAAATGTACAATTGATGGTTTTGATAAACACAAAAAGCACAAGTAAATTGATTGAACAATGATAATAGAATTCATCACACACATTAGGTATTTGTTCTGTTATAATATTTTGCATATTAACTGCTATTAAAATTAAAAAGCCAAAGCCATTAATAAAGATCACGATTCTCGCGGTGTAAAATCTTTCACATTACACAAAAAAAATTTGGGCTTAACTTTAATGAATTAAAAAAAAAAAACAGTAAAGTAATTTTTTCCCAAAAAATTGCGTTTGAAAGACCGCTGCGCAAAAATTGCAACAACCACCATTTTATTCTCTAGGGTTTCTAATTATATATATTGTGTGTGTGTATGTGTGTGTATGTGTGTGTGTGTGTGTGTGTGTGTGTGTGTATGTGTGTGTATGTGTGTGTATGTATGTGTATGTGTAGTTTGGGGGTTCTAAGTAATGTCTAGCAATTTCTAGCAAAAAAAAAAAAAAAAAAAAAAAAAAAAAAATTATTTTAACTTGAAAACTCAACAACTGCCAGAAAAAGGTTTAGGGCTCTTTCACACGGAGGATCCGTATGTCCGTTTTTCATCCTTCCGTTTTCGGATGAAAAACGGACATGCATGTATCCCTATGCCAAAAGCTTTGACGTCCTTTTTTTCCTACAAATAGAGTTTTTTCTTTTGGTGGTATTTGATCATCTCTGCGTTTTTTATTTTTTGCGCTATAAACAAAAGAAGAGTGACAAGTTTGAAAAAAAACGCAATATGTTCTACTTTTTGCTATGATAAATATCCATTTTTTTAAAATAAATTTTTCCTCAGTTTAGGCCGATATGTATTCTACATATTTTTTGAAAAAAAAAAAAAAAAAAAAAAAAATCGCAATAAGTGTATATTGATTGGTTTGCGCGAAGGTTATAGCGTCTACAAAATAGGGAATAGATTTATAGCACTTTTATTATTTTTTTTTTTTTCACTAGTAATGGCGGCGATCTGCGATTTTTATCGTGACTGCGATATTGCGGCGGACATATCGGACACTTGGCACATTTTTGGGACCACATTTATACAGCGATCCATGGTATAAAAATGCATTGATTACTGTATAATGTGACAGGCAGGGAAGGGGTTAACACTAGGGGGTGATCGAGGGGTTATGTTCCTAGGGAGTGATTCTAACTGTAGGGGGAGGAGATTCAAAAGGGGAGGAGACCGATCGGTGTTCCTCTGTACTGGGAACACACCATCGGTCTCCTCTCCTCTGACAGGACCATGGATCTGTGCGTTTACACACACAGATCCACGGTCCTGCTGTGTTACCGGGCAATCGCAGGTGCCCGGCGGACATCGTGGGCGCTGGGCACGCGAATCGAGTCCCTCAGTGACACAGCGGGCATGCGCGTGCCCTCTGGTGGGCCGAAAAGGCGAGGGTGTCATATGAGGCCCTCCCAGAACGAGAGCCGCGCCGCCTGGCCGTCATATGACAGTCGGCAAGCGGTTAAACAGAGACATAGAAGCTCCTGAAGAAGCGACTTGATAGGTCACGAAATATGTTGAGCAATTTTTAAACCAATTTATCGCAGACCATTGAACACCCCAATAGGACAAGCTGTCTTTTTTTCAAGTGTGGATTTTCTTCAAAACATACCAAGTACAGTCCCACAGGAAGTATACAAGCGGCTTTTTCCATATTTTTGGGTTGATCAAAATGTTCCTTTCTTTGTAGTTCTTATGTCAATGTATTTTATTGAATGTGTACACTATATATAGTTAATGCATGTGAATTAGTAAAATGTGTTTATAATTTTCAAATGCGCCTTTAAGGTAAATTTTTCCTTATCGAAACAATTCTCTACTATTAGAATGTGGCACGTTGCTATTCAGGGGTTTGATTGCTACCCCAGGGCAAGCAATTAATTTTTCTCTGATAAAGGACCCTTACCTTAAACCAAGGACTTTGTCAGACTGCGGACACGGTAAAGCCTCATACACACGGTTCGATTGTTGCAGGGGATTGTCTGCTGACAGACTGTTATCCTAAAATCTTACCGTAATTAGGTGCATAATTATGCGCCTTTTGACAATTGTTGTCCAATTTTCCACCAACAAGTGTTGGATAACAAAAGGGTCAAAGACTATTTTCAATGCAAAATGTTTTTGGTTCAATATACTTCAATGGAGAAGCTGCAGAAAATCATGTAAGGCGTTTTTTGCAGCAATTTGTGTTTTTTAATTTGCCCAACAACAAATTGGCCAAAAAAAAATCATTTAAAAAAAAAAAATGAAAACACACAAATTGCAGCAAAATCATGTGCGCAAAAAGCACTGCAGAAACAGATCAAAAGCAAACTGAATAGGTGTGTGCCGAGCCTTATGCTGGTCACACGGATCAATTTTCAGCCTAGAATATTCATACGAAAAATCTTTGTACATTCGCTGAATGAAAGAATGTTGTTTGAAATTTTCACTTGCTTTTAACATTCCGTTTTAAAATAAATGTCACTTCTCAACGAAAAACACATACACTGTCTGAAAATTCCCTTGACCAAGAAGTTTTCTATTTCTAAATTTTCCCTTCACAGTGGTTGAAAACGAACGTCGATTTGACCCCACTGTTAGAAAATTGAAAGAACGTTCTTAAAATTAAATTTTTTTTGAAGGAAGAAATTGTTTTTGTATGGCCAGCATATAATATATTACAGTTCTGTTTGAAAATCTGCAAAGTCTTTAACTTTTTGTTTCTTTAAATAAAAAATTGATCTGAGTCTGATGAGATTTACCAGATTCAACCGCCTAATAGTAGAGCTGCACAATTAATCATTAAAAAATTGTGATCTCGATTCAACTCCCCTGACGATCTCTATTGCAGAATTTGCAGATTCTTTCATATAACAAGTGGAGAGACTTATCTGCTCACTCAGCTGTCAAAAGAAAACATCAGTCTGCCAAGTTTTTCATGAAACATTGTAACTAACTCTTCCTTCTTAGATCAAAGGGATAAAACTTCTGCGTGAAAAGAAAATCCAGGCAGTCTACCAAGTTTTTAAAAAAACATGTAAATGCAGGAAGTTTAACCACTTAAAGTCTAAATCTTTTTCTGACACTTGTTTAAGTTAAAATCAATATTTTTTGCTAGAAAATTACTTGGAACCCCCAAACATTATATATATTTTAGCAGAGACCCTAGGGAATAAAATGTCAATTGCTGCAATATTTTATGTCACACTGTATTTGCCCAGTGGTCTTTCAAATGCAATTTTTTAGGAAAAAAATACACTTCAATGAATTTAAAAAAAAAAAGCAGTAAAGTTAGCCCAATTTTTTTGTTTTGATATGAAAGATGTTACGCCACGAGAATCGTGATCTATCTTCTAAGCAAAAAAAATTGTGATTCTCATTTTAGCCAGAATCGTGCAGCTCTACCTAATAGTATACACAGTATACATCTCCTTTAACAGTATATACAGTATATCTCTTCCGTCTGTTATTCTCAGAGTGGATTAGAGATTTTGCTCCCTAACCATGTAGTTAGTTATTTATATTTACCACTGCATATAAATATTTAAGGATAAATTGCCTTTTTTTAAACTTTAC
Organism: Lithobates clamitans; assembly: GCA_037952925.1. Taxonomy (NCBI): domain Eukaryota; kingdom Metazoa; phylum Chordata; class Amphibia; order Anura; family Ranidae; genus Lithobates; species Lithobates clamitans. The sequence continues at coordinate 261,319 of JBBGZY010000618.1, read as the reverse complement.
ATATTAACTAAATTATAAAATTATATTATTATTTTATTACTCTCCACAAAGTGTCCTTTGAGACACACAATGCATCACTTTTGATTTTTTTTTTTTTTAACAGAAAATTTTTATTAAACAAATCAGCATTACAGTTCAAGAATTTAGTACAGTCATTGCGGTAAGAATAACAACAGTGAGATTTACCCAGAACAACAATTACTGTCCATCAGGTGTTCCAGACGTGCACACAACAGATTTTCACTTAACCATACCTCTCATTGCTCATATCATCTCAAAGTTCCTAGACAGTATAAAGTAAATAACCCAGTTTTCAAACGAGCCTATTAGAGGTGGCGGGGGGGGGGGGGGCGGGGGGAGGGGAGGGGGGAGAGGAAGGAAGGCAGAGGGAGGGGAGAGGGAAGGGAAAGAAAGGGAAGGGGAGGAAGGGAATCGGGCATAAGAGGAATAGACTTGAGGTACAGGACATCTTCTACTATTTCCCATGTCTTACTCATGGGGTAGGGGGATCAGGGTCTCCCGAAGCGTCCACCCAGGACGACCAAATTTTGTCAAACTTCCCCGGGCATTGCCTACTTTCGTACGTCAGTCTATACAGGGGGAGTACCTTGTTCACCGACCTTATCCACGAGGCCAGGGTAGGAGGCTCCACCATTTTCCATCGCAGTAGGATTTCCCGTCTAGCATAGTACAACGTGAATGTTATGCAAAGTTTATCATATCTATCACCCTCGACATCTTCCAGATGACTGAGCAGTAATATCTGGGGTTCAACCGGTAAAACTGAGCCTATGACGTTCCCCAGTGTGGAGGCCACTGCTGACCAAAAGGGTCTTAGTTTGGGACAGGACCAGACCATGTGCCAGAAAGTACCCGCTTCCTGCCTGCATCTCTGACAGTTGGGATCTCTTTGGTGGTATATGCGCGCCAGTCTCTGAGGGGTGAAATACGCTCTGTGAAGGAACTTGAATTGTATGAACCTATCCCTTGCAGCGATCATGGAAGGAATGTAGGAGATTAAACACTCCTTCCACTCCTCCTCGTCTAAAGAGGGGATATCAACTCTCCACTTCTCCCATGTTTTAGTTAATTTCACATCGTACTCCACCGTAAGGTATAAGTATAGTGTTGAGAGAGGCTTCCCCATCACGCTGGAGGTCAGGAGCCTTTCAATGGAGTCTGATTCCAGAGTGAGGGGTCCAGGGAACTGAGCCTCAAAGGCGTGCTTCAGCTGCCTGTATCTGAATTGGAAGGAGGTTGGGATAGCAAAGGATTGCCTCAGTGCTTGGAAGGTCATGAGCCTGCCCTCTTTAACTATGTGTTTTAGAGTGAGGATTCCCTTTTTTGCCCAGAGAGAGGGGTCCGGAATAGTGTAAAAGTGGGAGAGCAGAGGGTTACCCCAAAGGGGCATGTGGGGTGAAATGCAGTTGGGTTTCCTATAGATTTTCCTAGCCTCCTGCCATATCTTCACAGTGGTTCGCGTCAGAGTCGTCATGGAGGAATTGGCCCTAAGACCGCGAAACGGGAGATTGCTCAGGGCAGCAAAGGAACCCAAAATGGCTGCCTCCAAAGTGACCGCTGGATTCTGCGTGGGCTGGGAGAACCACCACCGAATCGTGACCAAGACAGCTGCCCAGTAGTAGATTTGGAAATTTGGTAACGCCAGTCCTCCCCCCGAAAGTGGGAGATATAAGATCTGCTTGGCCACCCTGGGTGGCCTCCCAGCCCAGACAAACTGTATCAGCAGACTCTCCAGCCGTCGAAAAAAATTCCTAGGGATGGGTATGGGTGTGTTGCGGAAGAAGTATAGGTATTTTGGAAGATATATCATTTTTAATAAATTGACTCTGCCAACAGGGGTCAATGGGAGGGAACGCCAAGCCACACACCTGGCCATAAGCTGTGCCATGAGTGGACGCAAATTGTTATCGATGTAGTCTTGGACTTTACCACTTATTTTTATCCCCAGGTATTTGAAGTCATCCACCCATTTTAGCTGTGGGTGAGGTATTCTAGGGGTCGAGGGATGGAGAGGGAAAAGAACCGACTTGTCCCAATTAATGCGAATCCCCGAGTAGCCGCCAAATTGGTTAATCAGTTCAAGTGCAGTCTGCAAAGGAGGACGACGCATCCGCTAAATAAAGCAAAGCGTCATCCGCGTATAGTGATAGTTTCTCTTCAATGGGACCCACCTGGATTCCCCTTATCCCAGGGTTGGCCCTCAACAATATAGCCAGGGGTTCCATCGCCAATGCAAATAGACCCAGGGAGAGGGGACACCCCTGTCGTGTGCCTCGGAACAGCTGGAATTCTCCCGAGAGGGCTCCGTTAGTACGTATTCTAGCTGAAGGACAATGATATAACATGCGGAGCCATTTCATGAAACCCGGGCCGAACCCGAATCTCGAGAGCACCTCCCATAGGTAGCCCCACTCGACGGAGTCGAAAGCCTTCTCCGCGTGGAGCGAGGCCACCGTTCCATTGACCACCTCGTTCGCCCTGTCTATGTGGGTGTGGAGGCGTCTGATATTAATGTCAGTTCCTCTCCCGGGCATGAAGCCTGTTTGATCCCTGTGGATGAGAGCAGTAATTACCAGGTTGAGCCTGTTGGCCAGGACTTTTGCCAGTACCTTTGCATCCACATTCAGAAGGGATATAGGGCGGTACGAGGAGCACAACGTGGGGTCCTTCCCCGGCTTGGGGATCACCACTATGATCGCTTCGCTCATGGTGTCCGGGAGTTTTCCGAGACGCGTCGACGCAGAGAAGAGGCCCTGAAGTTTATCCACTAGTTCCGTAGCGTATTGTTTATAAAACTCTACAGGGACGCCATCGGGTCCCGGAGTTTTCCCTGTCTGCATTGACTTAAGGGCCTGTATTATCTCTAAGGACGTAATTGGAGCATCAAGCTTGTCACGGTATGTTACAGTAAGGGTTGGGATATCTATGTCGTCTAGGTACGCCACGAGATCCTCCCCTCTATAGTCTACTCTGGTCCCATAGAGGGATTCGTAGTATTCCGCAAAACAGCGGTTGATCCCCTCCGGGGTATGGATTAACTGTCCCGAGGAGTCCCTAATATGTGAAATGCTCATCCCACCCACCTGTTCCCTGGAGAGCCAGGCCAGCAGGCGACCCGACCGCTCCCCCTGCTCAAAAATCCGTTGGGATTGAGCCAACATTTTCTTCTGTGTAAGAGAAGTACGGAGACGAACCACCTCCTTCGTCATGTGTTGTAGATGTGAATAGTGCGCAGGATCCCGAGTACGAACAAAAAGAGCCTCCGCACTACTCGCCTCCCCCTCGGCCTTAATCAAGTCTGCCCTGCGTTCTCGTCGGACTCTGGCAATAATGGTCTGGTAGCATCCCCTCGTCGTGGCTTTAAAAGCATCCCACACAACTACAGGGTCAGCCGAGCCCTCGTTTGTAGCCCAAAAAGCAAGCATTTCCGTTCTAAATTGGGAGTCCACTGCAGTGTCTGAAATCCAGAATCTGGAGAGTCTCCATATCCTTTCTACTGAGCCAAGGGAAAGGTCCAGTGACAACAGCAAGGGTGCGTGGTCGGAAATTCCCCTAGGCAGTATTTGTAGGTCTAAGACCCTCGGGAGGACCCGACCCCCCGCGAAGACCAAGTCTATGCGGGAGAACGTTCTATGGGAGGCCGAGTGGCATGTGTATGCCCTGGTCTGGGGGTGTCGCCACCGCCAGACATCAGTCAGACCATAAGTGTCCGCCCACTCAGCCAACCCAGAGCAATGATGTCCCGCAGGAGTCAACCTATCAAGATCCGGGTCAGGAACCAGATTGAAATCACCCAATATAACATTGTTGTCTGATGCAAATTCGGCTATCTTGCCGGTGATCTGATTGAGCACCAGCAGGGAGGCCGGGGGAGGCAGATATAAGCCCACAATGGTCCATGTTAGAGAATATATTTTAGCATGAATTATTACGTACCGGCCGTCGGGGTCCAGGGTCAAATCCAAGAGCCGAAATGGAAGTGACTTCAATACCAATATAGTGACACCTCTAGAGAATGAGGAGTGCGTGGAGTGGTAGTGGTGTCCCACCCATGGTTTTTTAAGGGCCAAAACCCTACGTCCTGTGAGGTGTGTCTCCTGAAACACACATATATGTGGGTTATAGGTTTTAATGAATTGAAACACCAGGGAGCGTTTGACTGGGGAGTTCATTCCCCTGGTGTTCCAGGAGATGATGTTAAGGGAGGACATGGCCACCTGGAATATGTGAAGTGTTAGGATCAGTAGAATGCATGGCTCCCGGACTGGACCCCGTCACCCGAAGCGGACACATCTGTAGATATTGCAATGCTGATGAGTCAATATTTTTAGTACAAATTTCAAACAAAAACAAAACCAAACAACCGGTAAAGGATGCCTAAATCTAGAGTAGATGGAACTAGCCCCTTTAGGGGAACATACCCCACCCCCCACCCCACCCAACCCCCCAGAACTGGGGCGGGTTTCAATCCCCAACTTATTCAGCTCGCCGGCTGCAACAGGGGGTCGGTGGAAGAGGCGAACTTACCCCCCCGAGACTACACACGGGGGGGGGGGAAGTAGTAGTTCAAGCGGCTTGTGTACGTGAGATCTCCACTTGTGATACAATAGGCTGTGGGAACTTAGTAAATATAACAATGGGAAGTAGTCCATGATGCGACCCCACAGTGAATTCGATCCATCTTTTTGATGAAGATACCAAACCAGAAGTCCAGCATTTCTCAAGGAAGCAAGCTTATTTAGAAGAAACTTTGTAATTCAACAGTCTCCTGACCAAGTTCTTTGGCAGGGGTGCAATCTTAGAAATTTTTCCTAGTAGGGATTATCCTGCCACAAGTCTGCAGACACCATGGATAGAACTGGGCAAAACTTGTGCAATATAGTAAGTCATCCATGTAAAGGTTCGTGAGTTAACGCAGACCTGGGCCCATGTTATGGTAAGTAGATAACAAAAGGGGGATATACAGTACGTACCAGGTAGATCATCTTCGAATCTGTGGTAGCGAATCCAGCCAGGCAGAAGCTTCTCTCGGAGTGGTGAAGAAGCGATTCGTCTCGCCGCCCTGGACTCTTAGGCGAGCAGGGAAGAGTACACTGTAGCGAATGCTTCGTGAACGCAGGGCCGCCTTAACTTGGTCAAATGATTTCCTGAGTTTCTGGGTCTCTACAGAGTAGTCGGGGAATATCATCAACTTCGTGTTCTGGAATTGGAGGTCCCCTACACCTCTAGAGGCGCGGAGGACTTCGTCTCTGTCTCTAAAATTGAGGAGACGGAGGATGAAGGTGCGGGGGGGGGGACCCAGGAGGCCCCGGCTTAGGCGGGATGCGGTGGGCCCTCTCCACCGTGAAGTAAGGCGACCATCGGGCCTCGGGTAAAAGATCACGAAGCAGATCCTCTATAAAGGAGGTAGGGTTGTTTCCCTCCGCCCCCTCTGGTAATCCAACAATGCGAAGATTATTGCGCCGGTTTCTGTTCTCCGCATCTTCGGCTCTGTACTCTAGGGCCTTTACTTTAGTTTGAAGCGTACGGAGTGATGCTGCATGTTCCTCAATGGCGTCTTCAGAGGTACTCAGTCTTTGCTCTGTCTCAGTGACTCGCGACCTGATTTTGTCAATATCTTGGCGAATTAGACCCATATCCAGCTGGACTGCTTCAATCTTTGTTGTTAGGGCGGATTGACAAGTGGCTATGGCCCCCATAACCTCCGCCAGCCAGGGGGGACGAGAGTCGTCCGACTCCATAGCCGCCATCCGCGGAGCCCCCTGGGTACTGCGTGTATGGGGGGTCTCCTGGGGGGGGACAGTTGGGCGTCTGAGGGAAGTCCGGTTGTGGTGGGAAGGTCAACTTCCTGCCCCCTTTGTTGTATCTAGCGCTGGAGTTCCTGCGCCTCATTCAGGTGACAGCGGCCCAGGTCTGGGCAATTATCGCCAGCTGGCTGTGGGGGGCTTGTCCGCAGATTGAGGGGTACTCAGGCAGTAGTTAGGTTAGAGTGAATGTCCCCTTTGGTAATACTCCCCCCACCTGCAAAGGTATGGTGCAGCAGCTGTCTGGTGCAGGCCAGCACTATCCAGGGGTGAGATGAGAGGGATAATCAGCCTATCCACCTCCAAGCACAAGCAGGATGGGAGGGATGTGGGCGCTGTGGGATCCGGTCCTGCTGTCAGGTAATCCTCCCCAGCCGCCCCAGAGTGACCTCCCACAGGGCAGGAGGATCTGAGAGTCCCGCAGACGGGCCGGCGGGTCAGAGCTCCAGGAGAGGCCGCGGCCGCGGCCTAGTAGAACGCGGGGAGGGGAGGAGGGATAATCAGGGCCAGTGGACAGTCAATCTATCCCCAAAAGTAAGCTCACCCGCCTCCATCCACAGTCCGCGGCCTCCGACAAGGCCGGGCAAAGGATCCGACCGCGGCAGAGGTGACTCGTCCCGCCGCGCGGGCCGCCAGGAGAGGCCGCGGCTTCGGCCTAGTCGTCCGCGGCAGGCCGGGAGCCGCTCGCGAGCCAGGAATCTGAAAATTTCCTCCGCGATGGACAGACCGGGAGTCTCCCAGTCCCCCCCAGTCAACCGAGGTGCAAATTGCTGGAGTCTTGGAGCCGATGGATCCGGATTTGGCAGCAGGATAGCGGAGCTCACTGGAAAAGCGTCCGCTCACAGCGCCATCTTGGCCACGCCCCGCCACTTTTGATTTTTAATGGGGATCCCACACCCATGGTAGTCCATTGCCTGTGTTGTCTTTGTGACACTGCCACAGCTCCCGGAGATGAATCCCCCATCATGTCTTCGGCTCTCAGCACCCCATTTGGAATCTATAGCTGACTTGTGAGCAATCACCTTCCCTTTTCCTTCCTCTCTTTCTTTGTATCAAACATCAGACTACATATAGTGGGGACCTTGAGTGGAGAGTGAAGTCTTGCTTTGACTACTGGTGATTGCTGGGTTGCATTTTTAGGTTGTTTTTGGGGCTTTTCCTTGTAGCTTTTTAACACCCTTTTCTGACACTTTTTCTTTGCTTCCTTCAGCCTACTAATTAAGGGGAGTGGTTAATTGGTCACAGGTGCTTGAGGCCTATATAACCTTATGTAGAACTCATTGTGAGCCTGCTCATCTTTGAGTCTGCTGGAACACTGTCCAAGTGGAACTGGTCTAAGGCTGGATTCACACCCATGCAGTTTTAGTGCTTTTTGCATTTTGCAGATTTGCACTACAGTCCATTTAACATGGTTTCCTATGAAACACGTTCTGTTGTGCAAATCTGCAAAATGCAAAAAGCACTAAAAATGCATAGGTGTGAATCAAGCCTAAGTGGTGAGTTAAAACCAGAGTTGAAAACAGGAGGTTATAACAGGGGTCATAGTACCTGTGTAGTGCGAGTACCTGAGTGTTGTCTGAGTAGTGTGTGTGGATCATTAGTACTTGTGTATTGTGAGTGCACGTAGTTCTGCGAGTGGTCTGCGAGTGCACGTAGTTCTGCGAGTGGTCTGCGAGTGCACGTAGTTCTGCGAGTGGTCTGCGAGTGCACGTAGTTCTGCGAGTGGTCTGCGAGTGCACGTAGTTCTGCGAGTGCACGTAGTTCTGCGAGTGGTCTGCGAGTGCACGTAGTTCTGCGAGTGGTCTGCGAGTGCACGTAGTTCTGCGAGTGGTCTGCGAGTGCACGTAGTTCTGCGAGTGGTCTGCGAGTGCACGTAGTTCTGCGAGTGGTCTGCGAGTGCACGTAGTTCTGCGAGTGCACGTAGTTCTGCGAGTGGTCTGCGAGTGCACGTAGTTCTGCGAGTGCACGTAGTTCTGCGAGTGCACATACAGTACCTGACCACAAGAATGTGTTTCCAGCGCAATCCCATTGCGCTGGTTCTCACCGACAGGATACTGTACATCTCGCTCATCGGGAAGGAAAACTGCATTTTTTTCTTTCCCGATGAGCGACAAGCATTGCTGACAGGTGTCTGGTATGAATGAGGGGGAACGCCGCGCCAAATTTTAAAATTAAAAAACGGTATGAGTTCCCCTCCAGGGAAATACCAGGCCCTTAGGTCTGCTATGGATTTAAAGGGGAACCCCCTACGCCGAAAAAAACGGCGTGGGGGTCCCCCCCCATAATCCGCACCAGACCCTTATCCTAGCACGCAGCCCGGCCGGTCAGGAACGGGGGTGGGGAGGAGCAAGCGCCCCCCCCGAACCGTACCAGGCCACATGCACTCAACATGGGGGGTGGGCACTTTGGGGCAGGGGGGCGCCCTGCAGCCCCCCCCCCAACCCAAAGCACTTTGTCCCCATGTTGACGAGGACAAGGGCCTCTTCCCGACAACCCTGGCCGTCGGGGTCTGCGGGCAGAGGGCTTATCGGAATCCGGGACCCCCCACCCTATGTGAATGAGTATGAGGTACATCAAACCCCTACCCATTCACCTGGGGGAAAAAAAGTGTCAAAAAAAAAAAACACACTAGACAGGTTTTTAAAGTAATTTATTAGGCAGCTCCGGGGGTCTTCTTCCGACTTCTCCGCTCTCTCCGGCCTCCTCCTGGTGTTTGGTTCTTCTCCCGCTCTCCGGCTTCTTCTCCCGGTGTCCGGTTCTTCTGCCGGGCTCCTCCGCTATCTTCTGCTCTTTTGCTAGCGGTGGCCCGGTCTTCTGCGAGTGGTCTGCTAATGCATGTAGTTCTGCGAGTACCTGTGTATTTTCTTGAGTGTTAGTGTCAGGAAGCTGCTAGTTAGGTAATTTGGACAGGGTATAATCCCCAATCCTCATTAAATTTAATAGGTACGATGCCCGGCGGGTGTGGAGAGGCAACTTGTTGTACATCTTGCGGCATGTATGCGTTCCTTAATCATCATACTGAGGGTGAATACTGCCGTGCAAAATGTAAGCGCACTGTTTCCCTGGAAGCCCAGGTTCTGAATCTTGGGAAGCAACTGTCAGCACTGAGAAGTCCCTCCATACTAAAGGAGAGCCAGGAACGTACACGGCAGGGGCCAGCACAGAGGCAGTGGAGACAAAAGGGTGCAGGCACTAGCAAAGATTAGATGGGCGACAGTCAGGAAGGGTAGAGGGGGAAGTGCCAGGGAGGCTGGAGCATCCCAATAAGTACACTCCATTGAGTGACATTGGTGAAACCAGTCAGGGACCAGCACTGCTGGAGCTGAGGGACTCTCCTGGCTGCCGGGGGAAGAACTCCTCAGTGAGAGTGGGGGGAAAGCGAAGAGAAAGGAAAGAGATTCTGGTGGTAGGGGACTCAATTCTTAGAAGGACAGAGAGGGCAATCTGTAACAAAGACCTGAAGCGCCGAACAGTATGTTGTCTACCGGGCGCTCGAGTTCGGCCAAACACGGATCTGGTGGACAGATTACTGGGAGGGCTGGGGAAGACCCAGCTGTCATGGTGCACGTTGGCACGACTGACAGAGGCAGATGGAGTGTCCTAAAGAACGATTTTAGGGACTTGGGAGCTAAATTGAGGAAAAGGACCTCCAAGGTAGTATTCTCAGGAATACTACCGGTACATCGAGCCACACCAGAAAGGCAGAGGGAGATTAGGGAAGTAAACAAGTGGCTGAAGAGCTGGTGAAGTAAGGAGGGGTTTGGGTTCCTGGAGGACTGGGCCGACTTCTCAGTCGATAACCAGTACTATAAAAAGGGACGGACTGCATCTAAATGAGGAGGGTGCAGGACAGCTGGGAATGAAGATGGCCAAAAAGTTAGAGGGGTTTTTAAACTAGGTGATGGGGGGGGGGGGGGTCCAGAGGTAGATAGTCAGCATGGAACATATTCCAGAGGGTAGTATGGGGGGCATTAGTGGTAGGTTGACCAAAGCACATAAACCCAAGGTAAGTATAGTAGCAAGTCCTAGTTGCAATCTCGGAACACCCAATAAGAGGATAATATGCGACCGGTTTAAACTATGTGGCATGTTCACAAATGCCAGGAGCCTGGCGGATAAGATGGGTGAACTAGAGATACTGTTGTATGAGGAGGATTTGGATTTTGTTGGAATTTCACGATTGGCTGGCAAACATTCCAGGGTATACCCTTTAATCGCAAGGATAAAGAGGGTAAAAAAGGGGGAGGAGTATGCCTATATATATCAAGAATAATGTACAAGTGAATGTGAGAGATGACATCACTAAGGGAGCTAGGGAAGAGGTTGAATCCTTATGGGTAGAGCTCCAAAGGGATGAAGCTAAGGGGAAAATACTGGGAATATGCTATAGGCCCCCTAACCTGAGGGAGGAAGGAGAGACAGATCTATCACAATTTGGATTAGTAGCAAGGATGGAAAGTTTTATCATAATGGGGGATTTTAATTATCCAGACAGACGACTGGGCGGAGGGAATCGCGCATTCATCTAAGGCTCGCCAGTTCCTAAATATCTTACAGGACAATTTTATGGGTCAGATGGTAGACGCACCAACTAGAAATAAAGAAAAATAAAAAAAAAGAAATAAAGCGTTACTGGATATACCGATTACCAACAATACAGACCTGATCACGGATGTGGAAATACGGGGCAATTTAGGTAACAGCGATCACAGGTCAATTGGCTTCAGTATAAATCACACAAAATAGGAAACATAAGGGGAATACAAAGACACTGAATTTCAAAAGAGCCAACTTCCCTAAACTACGAACCTTGCTAGAAGGCATAAATTGGGATAAAATCTTAGGAACAAAGAACACGGAGGAGAGATGGGTTTGCTTTAGGAGCATATTAAATAAGGGCATTAGCCAATGCATCCCATTGGGTAATAAATTTCAAAGAGCGAACAAAAGTCCTGGATGGCTTAACTCCAATGCAAAAATGCATATAAAAGCAAAGGAGAAGGCCTTAAAAAAAAATACAAGGTTGCGGGATCACCATCAGCATTCAGACTTTATAAAGAATGCAACAAGAAATGTAAGGGTCCAATAAGGACGGCTAAGACAGAACATGAAAGACACATAGCGGAGGAGAGTAAAAAAAAATCCCAAGAAATTATTTAAGTACGTAAACAGTAAAAAAAGGAGGACAGACCATATTGGCCCCATAAAGAATGAGGAAGGCATCTGGTTACAAAGGATGGGGAGATGGCGAAGGTATTGAATTTATTCTTCTCCTCAGTCTTCACAAGGGAATCGGGGGGGCTTCAGTAACCAAAACTGCAGTGTTTATCCTCATGACACATCACAGGAAACACCTCCATGGTTAACAGAGGACAGAATTAAAATTAGACTTGGGAAACTTAACATTAATAAATCACCGGGACCAGATGGCTTGCACCCAAGGGTACTTAGGGAACTCAGTCAAGTAATTGCCAGACCAATGTTCCTAATTTTTACTGACAGTCTATTGACTGGAATAATACCAGCTGATTGGAGAAAAGCCAATGTTGCACCAATATTTAAAAAGGGCCGAAAATACATCCCTGGGAATTACAGACCAGTTAGCGTAACATCAATAGTATGTAAACTCTTGGCGAGGATGATAAGGGACTATATACAAGATTTTAGTAATGAGAACGGTATCATAAGCAGTAATCAGCATGGATTCATGAAGAATCGTTCTTGCCAAACCTAACCTATGAGGAAGTGAGTTGCCAGCTAGATAAAAGGAAGGCCCGTAGACACTTACTGTACAAAATAAGGTCCATTGGCATGGACCATAGGGTGAGTATGTGGATTGGGTGTTCTGTGCTGGGAGCAATCCTATTTAATTTGTTCATAAACGACCTGGAGGATGGGGTAAACCGTTAAATCTCTATTTACGGATGATACTAAGCTAAGCAGGGCAATAAACTTCTCTGCAGGATGTGGAAACCTTGCAAAAAGATCTGAACAAATTAATGGGGTGGGCAATTACATGGCAAATGACGTTCAATGTAGAAAAATGTAAAATAATGCAATCTATACACTGGGGGGAGAACCTCTGGGGGAATCTAGGATGGAAAAGGACCTGGTGGTCCTAGTAGTAGCCTCAGCAAGGCTCTCCCGCTCTACAAGACTCTGGTCCGGCCGCACCTAGAGTATGCTGTCCAGTTCTGGGCACCAGTCCTCAGGAAAGATGTACTGGAAATGGAGCGAGTACAAAGAAGGGCAACAAAGCTAATAAAGGGTCTGGGAATATATCAGTTATGGGGAAAGGTTGCGAGCACTGAACTTATTCTCTCTGGACAAGAGACGCTTGAGAGGGGATATGATATCATACAAATGCCATACTGGTGACCCCACAATAGGGATAAAACTTTTTTGCGGAAGGGAGTTTAACAAGACTAATGGCCACTCATTAAAATTTGAAGAAAAGAGGTTTAACCTTAAACTACGTAGAGGGTTCTTTACTGTAAGAGTGGCAAGGATGTGGAATTCCCTTCCACAGGCGGTGGTCTCAGCGGGGAGGAATCAATAGTTTCAATTAACGATTAGATAAGCAATTAAGTAATCACATTCAAACTCATGTCAGTACACCTGCTGTCATTTAAAGTGCCTCAGATTAACCCCAAATAAAAGTTCAGCTGCTCTAGTAGGTCTTTCCTGACATTTTCTTAGTCGCATACTATAGCGAAAGCCATGGTCCACAGAGAGCTACCAAAGAATCAGAGGAATCTCATTGTGAAGGCCTCATGTACACTGAGGCTTTTAAACGGACGTTCAGAGGCAGTTGGACATTTTTTTCAACTGCCCCTGAACTCATTCATTTATATACCATAATGAGCCCTTGATCCAATCCAATACACCACTAGCATTGCTGTTATCCGAAGTATAATTGGAATTTGACCCATATGTTAGATTTGAACAAGCAACTTGTGGCAGGTGATGTTGTGACAATCCGCAACATGTGGCAAGTGGACAATCTGCAATGTGTGGCAGGTGATGTGGCAAATGACAATCCGCAATGTGTGGCAGGCGACGTGGCAAGTGGACAATCCGCAACACGTGGCAGGTGACGTGGCAAACGGACAATTCGCAACACGTGGCAGGTGACATGGCAAACGACAATCCACAACATGTGGCATGTGACGTGGCAAGTAGACAATCCGCAACGTGTGGCAAGTGACAATCTGTAACTTGTGGCAGGCGACGTGGCAAGTGACACACTAAACATAAGTACACTGCTGCTCTCTCAGCTGCTGCTACTCACTCTGGTCTCACAAAATGGCTTAAATACTGTTTTTTGCGCCTGGGGAGGGTCTTATGATGTTATCTTAAATAAACGCTTCTAGACGCAAACACGGTAAAACGCTGCATGCATACACGGCTAAACGGGCATTTTAAACGCCAGTTTCAAGGTGTCAAAAAAAAAAAAATCAGAGTTCAGAGGACGTTGCCTCAGCGTCCCATGTACATGGAGCCTAAAAGGTATCAGCCAAAAGAAGGGTACAAAAGAATTTCCAAGGCATTGGATATACCATGGAACACAGTGAAGACAGTCATCATCAAGTATAGAAAATATGGCACAACAGCGACATTACCAAGAACTGGACGTCCCTCCAAAATTGATGAAAAGACTAGAAGAAAACTGGTCAGGGAGGCTGCCGCCAAGAGGCCTACAACATTAAAGGAGCTGCAGGGATATCTGGCAAGTACTGGCTGTGTGGTACATGTGACAACAATCTCCCGTATTCTTCATATGTCTGGGATATGGGGTAGAGTGGAAGCCTTTTCTTACGAACAAAAACATCCAAGCCAGGCTAAATTTTGCAAAAACACATCTGGAGTCTCTCAAATGCATGTGGAAAAATGTGCTCTGGTCTGATGAAACCAAGGTTGAAGTTTTTGGCCATAATTCCAAAAGACATGTTTTGCCCAAAAACACTGCACATCACCAAAAGAACACCATACCCACAGTGAAGCATGGTGGTGGCAGCATCATGCTTTGGGCCCGTTTTTCTTCAGCTGGAACAGGGTAGAGAGAATTATGAACAGATCCAAATACCAGTCAATATTGGCACAAAACGTTCAGACTTCTGCTAGAAAACTAAACATGAAGAGGAATTTCATTTTTCAGCATGGTAACAACCCAAAGCATACATCCCAATTAAGGAATGGCTTCACCCTTCAGCTCCGGAAGGTTTACCCCCCTTCCATGACTAGGCCATTTTTTGTGATACGGCACTGCGTTATTTTAACTGACGATTGAGCAGATGTGCAACGCTGTACACCAAAAAAAGTAATATCCTTTTTTTTCACACAAATAGAGCTTTCTTTTGGTGGTATTTAAATACCTCTACATTTTTATATTTTTTGCGCTATACACAAGAAAAAAGGTTTACTTTCTGCTATAAAGCATTCCCAATTAAAAAAAAATATCAATTTAGGCCAATATGTAATCTGCTACATATTATTGGTAAAAATAAAGTCCCATGTGTATATTATTATTTAAGGTACTTGTATAGCGTCGTCAATTTACGCAGCATTTTACATATACATTCACATCGGTCCCTACCCTTAAGGAGCTTACAATCTAAGGTACCTAACTCACATTCATATACTAGGGCCAATTTAGACAGAAGCCAATTAACCTATCAGCATGTATTGTATATTGATTGGTTTGCGCAAAAGTTACAGTGTCTACAAACTATGGCATATTTTTTTAATTTTTTTTTAATTATTTTTTTATTAGTAATGGCGGCGATCAGCGACTTATAGCGGGACTGCACTATTGCGGCGAACAAAAATCAGATACCTGACACTTTTTGGTAACCAGTGACATCAAGACCTCTTTCACACTGAAGTGGTTTTCAGGCACTTTAGCGCTAGAAATAGCCTCTGAGAAGTGGCTGAAAACAGCCTCCCATTCATTGCAGTGTTTCTTTTCCCACTGGGGCGATGCGCTTGTAACACATTGCAAAAAGTCCTGCAAGCAGCATCTTTGGGGTGGTTTGGGAGCACTGTATATAGCACTCCCAAAACGCCCTGCCCATTGCAATGAATGGGCAGCGCTTCCAAAGCACCTTAAAAGTGATTTGAAAGCTCTGCAAAATAGAATTTTGCCTTGGTTTTTAAAAGGTAAAAACCACCCTGCTAGCGGTCGCTAAAGCGCCGCAATAACGAACAGCGCTAACGGCCGGGTGCTGTAATCAGTGCTAGAAAAAAATATGCACAGTTACTGTACTGACAATGGCAGGGAAGGGGTTAACATCAGGGGGCGATCAAAGGGTTAAATGTGTTCCCTAGGAGTGATTGCTAACCGTGGGGGAGGTGCTTTGACTGGGGGAATGTGCTGATCAGCACATTCCCCTTTCACTGAGCGGCGATCTGCCTTGCTTACATAGGCAGACCGCCATTCTGCCTTTCTCCTGAACAATCAGGCAAGTCCATGTGGACATTGCTTCCGACCGGACTCGCTGCTTGGCTCCTGCTGTATCCAATCACAGTGGAAGTGGGGCACAGGCAGCGCCGCGTCCTAGACGCGGTTCGAAATTTTCTGCATAATGTCCTACATCTGTAGGTGGCAATATAACCCTATGGTCAAGATTCAACAAAGCTGTGTCCATCAATGAATGTTATAGAAAAGAGAAAACATTCAGAGAGCGGCAGTTGTGTGGATGAAAATGCCTGGTTGAGCTCAGAGGAGAATTGGCAGACTGGTTCGAGATGATAGAAAGGCAACAGTAACTCAAATAACTACTCATTACAACCAAGGTATGCAGAATACTAATCTCTGAATGCACAACACATCAAACCTTGAAGTAGATGGGCTACAGCAGCAGAAGACCACACCAGTTACCACTCCTGTCAGCTAAGAACAGGAAACTGAGGCTACAATTTGCACAGGCTCACCAAAATTGGACAATAGAAGATTGTAAAAAAACGTTGCCTGGTCTGATGAGTCTCAATTTAATCTGCAAACATTTAGATAGTAGGGTCAGAATTTGGCGTAAACAATATGAAAACCTGTATCCATCGTGCCTTGCATCAACAGTTCAGACTGGTGGTGGTGTAGTAATGGTGTGGGGTATATTTTCTTGGCACACTTTGGGCCCCTTAATACCAATTGAGCATCGTTTAAATGCCATGGCCTACCTTGTTATTGTTGCTGACCATGTCCATTTGTTTACAATTTAAAGTAGTGAGTGTACAGCTTGTATAACAGTGGGAATTTGTTGTCCCCTCAAAATAACGCAACACGGCCATTAATGTCTAAACCGCTGGCAACAAAAGTGAGTACAAAAAACAGTCATTTCCAGCGCTAACAGGTTTTCCAAGGTGTGGAGTAACAGATGTCAAATAAAATGGTGGTGTGAAAGGTATATATGGTATCCAAAACTGGGTGGATGCTGCCTTCCTCAGATGGGGTAATCCGAAAGGAATTACAAGAAAAACAGAAATGGAAGGCGCACACACCTAGTGGATTACCAAAGATAATTTAATAAAAATGTTTTATATATAAATGGGTACTCACAAAATGCCATCAAGACAACGCATGGACATGCGCAGAACAAGGGGTACAGCTAACGTGTTTCGGGGGCGCACCCCCTTCCTCAGAGCTAGGCTAAAGTGAGTACACCCCTAAGTGAATATGTCCAAATTAACACTATCAATAGCATATGGAATCTCAAACTCACAACTGATCTTAAACTCTGTCTATTGGGCTGACTAGATGAAGAGCACTACACACCTCACACATACACTGCCATTCTTAGAGTACTATTCCTAGCTAGGAAACTTATAGCTAGAAAATGGCTATCTACGACAGCCCTCACACAAATAGAATGGATTACATCCGTAAATGACTCTTACCAGAGAACAACTTGTATACAAACACGGTGGTAGTCTGAGAAAATATGGGATCCCTGGCTTGACACACCTAGACTAGCTCCACTACACCTGGCCCACAATAGAATCCTAGGGGGTAGAACACCACCAGCAATTATACCACCTTAGAACTTAGTACTAAGAGGAATTTGCTAGGCATGAGAGAAGGGGAGACAATACCGCTTCATTTACATGGTTAATCCGGAAGGGAGCTATTATGAAACTATCAGGTCCGGCAGAAGTTACAATTGTTAGGTTTGTTTTATCCACCGGTTAACGTTTGTAAAAGCTGTACACCGCTTCCCGCTAGTTAGGGGTTAGTGGCATCCCGCGCTGCTCGGTGGCCCTGGTAGGGCCGGGAGCAGAAGTGGAAAGAATGATATAAGGACGACACACATGATACGCAACGAGACCAAAGAATTACACAAAGCAGAAATAGTTACCACCGCTCAGGACAATCCAAACTAGAATTCCTTATCCTCCAGGAAAAAGGAGAGAGCCCCAGGTGCTACCAATTGCCAGTATGGATGTGGAAGGCTGAAAGGATCTGGACAGCCGCACACCGTGATAAATAGATTAAATTCTTCTTTTATTCGTGAAACAGGATCATAGGGTACATAAGACACCACTGGAGTGGTACATCACAACAGCGGACGCGTTTCACACTTACACAAAGTGCTTAGCTCTGAGTAAAAGAAGAATTTAATCTATTTATCCCGGTGTGCGGCTGTCCATATGCTTTCAGCCTTCCACAACCAAGAATTACAACCACAGTTGCCTTATTATACAATCATATCTTGGTATTTCTGAAAATGTTGTTACAGTTATTATTGTACAAGCAAAGAACATAAAGGACCGCATGGTCATCTGTTTTGTGTATGTAAAATGGGGGAAAAAAAGTTGTTTGTTTTTTGTGTTTTTTTTTTTTTTTTTTTTTTTTTCTAATGAGAAACAAAAGAAAATGTCCAAATTGGACCCAAAGCATCAATAATTTTGTGTGGCCATCATTTTCTAGCACTGCCTTAACCCACTTGTACATGGAGTTCACCAGAGCTTCGCAGGTTGCCACTGGAGTCTTCCACTTCTCCATGACCACATCACGGAGCTGGTGGATGTTAGAGACCTTGCCCTCCTCCACCTTCTGTTTGAGGATACCCCACAGATGCTCAATAGGATTTAGGTCTGAAGACATGCTTGGCCAGTCCAGGTGTGTTTTGGGTCATTATGTTGGAAAACTGCCCTGAGGCCAGGGGGGAGGGGGATCATGCTCTGCTTCAGTATGTCACAGTACATGTTGGCATTCATGGTTCCCTCAAATGAACTGTAGCTCACCAGTGCCAGCAGAACTCATGCAGCCCCAGACCATGACACTCCCACCACCATGCTTGACTGTAGGCAAGACACACTTGTCTTTGCACTCCTCACCTGGTTGCCGTCACACACGCTTGACACCATTTGAACCAAATAAGTTTATCTTGGTCTCATCAAACCACAGGACATGGTTCCAGTAATCCATGTCCTTAGTCTGCTCGTCTTTAGCAAACAGGCTTTCTTGTTAGTCATCTTTAGAAGAGGCTTCCTTCTGGGGCGACAGCCATGCAGACCAATTTGATGCAGTGTGCGGCTTATGGTCTGAGCACTGACAGGCTGACCCCCCCACCCCTTCAAGCTTTGCAGCAATGCTGGCAGCACTCATATGTCTACTTCCCAAAAGACAACCTCTGTATATGACGCGGAGCACGTGCACTCACATTCTTTGGTCAACCATAGCGAGGCCTGTTCTGAGTGGAACCTGTCCTGCTGAATCGCTGTATGGTCTTGGCCACCGTGCTGGAGCTCAGTTTCAGGGTCTTGGCAATCTTCTTATAGCCTAGGCCATCTTTATGTAGAGCAACAATTTTTCTCAGATCCCCAGAGAGTTCTTTACCATGAAGTGCCATGTTGAACTTCCAGTGACCAGTATGAGAGCGATAACACAAAATTTCACACACCTGCTCCCCATTCACACCTGCTCCCTTGTAACACTAACGGGTCACATGACGCTGAGGAGGGAAAATGGCTAATTGGGCTCAATTTGGACATTTTCACTTAGGGGTGTAATCACTTTTGTTGCCAGCGGTTTAGATATTAATGGCTTTGTGTTGCGTTATTTGGAGGGGACAGCAAATTTACACTGTTTTGAAGCTGTACACTCACTACTTTACATTGTAGCAAAGTGTAATTTCTTCAGTGTTGTCACAGGAAAAGATAGAACATATTTACAAAAATGTGAGGGGTGTACTCACTTGTGAAATATATACATCAGTTTAGGCTAATATGTATTCTGCTACATATTTTTGTTAAAAAAAAAAAATTGCAATAAGCATATATCGATTGGTTTGCACGGTTAAACAGTTAAATAGTTTGTAGACGCTCGTTATAGCGTCTACAAAATAGGGGAAAGATTTAAGGACTTTTTATTTATTTTATTGTTTTTACTAGTAATGGTGGGGATCAGTGAATTTTAGTGGGACTGCGACATTGCGGCGCACTAATCTGACCCTAAGTGACACTTTTTGGTGACCAGTTAAACCAATACAGTGATAGGTGCTATAAAAATGCACTGATCACTGTATAAATGGCACTGGCAGGGAAGGGGTTAACACTAGAGGGCAATCAAGGGGTTCCCTAGGGAGGTGTTTCTAACTGTCAGGGGCACGGACTGACTGGAAGTAGAGAGAGATCGCTGTTCCTGACCACTAGGAACAGCTGATCTCTCTCTCCTCCCCTGTCAGAACGGGGATCCGCTTTGTTTACAAAGGCAGATCCCAGTTCTGCCACTCTTCACCGTGATCGGGCGAGCTCTTGCGGCGTGCTCGCGCCCACAGTACCACATGCACAGACCAACATACAGGTACATCAGTTTGCGCAGCCGAGCCGCCTTGCCGCAGTATATATGCAGAAAATGGTCAGCAAGGTGTTAAGGACCGAGCCTATTTTTGATACTTGTTTACAAGTTAAAATAGTTTTTTGCTAGAAAATTACTTAGAACCCCCAAACATTATATACCGTATAACACGCACTTTTTTCCCCTTAAAATCAGGGGAAAATCGTGGGTGCGCGTTATAAGCCGATCCCCACTGTCTGGGAGCCAAAAAAGAGCGAGTGCCGCCGAAAAAGACAGAGCCGAGTGCTGGGCTCCTCTCGCAGTCACGCCGTCCCGCTGTCTCAGAGGATGAGGAGCGAGTGCTGCCAAAAAAGACCGAGCCGAGTGTACTGTGTACTCGGCTCCTCTCGCAGTCCCGCCCAGCTCCTATGATGGACATAACACAGGTCCAATGGGGGGACTGCGAGCTGAGCCGAGTACACAGTACACTCGGCTCGGTCTTTTTCGGCAGTGCTCGCTCCTCTCATCCTCTCTGAAACAGCAGGGAGGCAGGGCGGCGTGACAACCCGAGTACACAGGCTCTCTCGGCGGCCAATTTAAACAATTAAATGTTGCAAACAGCACACGACACTGAGCAAGGCTGCACTGGGCAAGGCTGCAAATGGACACTGTTCATTCTGCAATGATGGACAAGGCTGCAGATGAACACCGATGAGGCTGCATTGATGGGCATTTAAATGTAAGTTTTTCTCCTTAAACTTCCCTCCCAAAAGTTTTTTCCTTAAAATGCCCTCCTAAACTTAGGGTGCGTGTTATACGCCGATAAATACAGTATTTTTTTAGCAAAAACCCTAGACAATAAAATGGAGATCGTTACAATACTTTATGTCACACCGTATTTGCGCAGCAGTCTTACAAACGCAATTTTTTAGAGTCTAGAATTTAGTGTTTATTTTAAATACACTTTTTTTAAATTAAAAAATAAGAAAAAAAACAAAGATAGCACAATTTTTTTTCTATGATGTGAAAGATAAATGTTACACCGAATAAATTGATACCCAACATGTCATTCTTCAAAATTGCGCTCGCTCATGGAATGGCAACAAACTTTAGCACTTAAAAATCTCCAAAGGCGACGTTTAAAAATTTCTACACGTTACCAGTTTTGAGTTAGAGGACGTCTTGGGCAAGAATTATTTCCCTCGCTCTATACCGATCGCAGCGATACCGCACGTGTGGTTTGAACACTGTTTACATATGTGAACGCGACTTGTATATGCGTTCGCTTCTGTGCGCGAGCTCGGAGGGATGGGATGCTTTAAAACATTTTTATTTTATTTCCTTATTTTTTTTTACACTGTCCCTTAAAAAATTTTTTTTAAAAATCAGATCACTTTTATTTCTATGTAAACATCCATTGTAATAGAAAAAAAAGTCATGACAGAACCTCTTTATTGTAAGATCTGGGGTCAAAAAAGTATCAGATCCAACAATATTTACACTTAAGAGCAAAAAAAAAAAAAGTCCCTTTAAGGCCGGAGGGCTGAAGTGACATTTGACGTCGCTCCTGTCCTCCAAGGGCAGACACAAGCGGGGACCATCATGCCCTCACTCAACTTCCTGACCTTGTGGCATGTCTGAGACCACTTTTATCTAAAAGAGCACCGCTGGTCGTGAATAAAAATACCAGGGTAGATTTAACATCAAAGTAGTGACCTATATCCAAAGTGGTTAAAGTAACAATGAAACATCTAATTAAATTGCAGTTAATGTCATCTTGTAAGTGAAGTATTAAGGGGTTTATTAAGACAAGTGTATATAGGGTACATCTGCACACATTCATTCAGCTAATTACAATTACATACATATGATAAGAGATATTGTTTAGGTTTCTCCTAGTTTTAATCCTACGTTTGTGGACATACATAAGAGTCCACGGATGTCTGACTTCAAGTCTTGGCCACTTCAAGGATTGCCCCTCAAGAGGCCTCGATATGTGAAAAGGATTCTTACAGCCTGAAAAACTATTCCAGATCATGTACACTGCTTGCTTTCAAAGAAATCCTGACACATACAGAGAAAGGTGACACTGCTGTGTCCAAACTCTTAACGGAACTAGTACTTCCTTAAACTGGACTTGATCCTCAAAAGACCAGCCAAATAGAAGAGAAAAGTGTGCTAATACTGTATAATAAACAGAATACATTTTTAAAAACAAAGTATTTGCCAGATACAACTGCTGGAATAGAGAAGATAAAATGGTGACAAATATTCTAAAATGTAGACAGCACAAAAACCATAAAAGAAAAAAAATGCAATGTTAGGTGAGAGTTGGTGCCAATCCTTACAATGTGTATATTCAGTGAAAGCAGCAAGCTTGGACTGGCAATATGACACTTGCCAAAATGCATAAGCTTGTACATTTATCACTGGTTATGGCAAAATTTTTCAGATTAGCAGATATCATTGCAGCCTATTCTCATTTTGTACATGGTTGAAATTACTCTAACAAACAGCCCTACAGCTAAAATATAAGACGATCAAATTCACTGGAACAAAACCAAACTGCTGTGGTGAAAAAAAAATAAAACAAGAAAAATTCACAAAATCACAGCAAAATAGTCCAATAGAGTCATGCATGTTTGCATTTCCTGTGCTGTATTCTCTGGCCACTCTTTGCTTGTTAGCGATTTATTGAAACACTGCTCATAATACAACTCCAATTCCAACAAAGTTGGGATGCTGTGTAAAATTTACATAAAAACGGAATGGAAAGATTTGCAAATCTCAAACACTATATTATATTCACAATAGAAAATGGAAAACAAATTAAATGTTTAAACTAAGAAGATGTACTAAGAATTTTAACCCCTTGCCGCCGCTTGGTTACCTCCTCAGCTCCCGGAGGGATGTTATAATTACCCCTCTTATTCTCCTACCATCATGAACACTACCATATATGTTTTATTATGATTATACTATATATCCACAGGTAAGAGTGCTAGGATCAGAGATTATGTTCCCTCTCTTCCTGGTGTAATTTAATTATTAATTACTAATATACTATACCCTAGGTACTTCCAGTTAGCTGCACCTGATGAGTGGACAAACTTCCACGAAACGAGTCAAGCATTTACAATTTAGCATTTACATATTGATGTCAGGTCACAGCAATCATGCATCTACCATGGGCATTTCAATGGCTAAGTCATCAATTCTATTTTAATACAATTACCTATTATGCATACTCATGTTGGGTGTAATGTTATTGCTATCACCATATATCATGTGCTACAATGTTTAATATATTACTATGTTACTACTATGTGATATAATTACCATGTTTTATTTACTTTGTACCATTTTTTATTGATCTAATGTGTGTATCATCCATTGCACTTTGCTCCCATGAGGTATTAAAAAAAATGACTATCTATAATTGATGACTCAGCTTGCCCTAGTGTTGTGTTTTATATAAAGTCCCAACAGCCCCTTCTCCCCCTGGTTCCCTCTTTTCTCGCCTACTTTGCCGGGAGGCCGTCATATGGCACGCTCGGTGATCAGCGCCTGTGAAAAGCCAATCACCGGCGGCTGTCAGGGACAAGATTGTAGACCTACACAAGGCTGAAATGGGCTAAAAGATCATCAACCAAGCAGCTTGGTGAGAGTGAGACAACAGTTGTTGTGATTATTCGCAAATGGAAGAAACACAAAATAACTGTCAATCTCCCTCGGTCTGGGGCTCCATGCAAGATCTCCCCTTGTGGAGTTACAATGATCATGAGAACGGTGAGGAATCAGCCCAGAACTACATGGGAAAATCTTGTCAATGATCTCAAGACAGCTGGGACCAAAAAAACAATTAGTAACACACTTTGCCATGAAGGACTGAAACCCAGGTCCCCCTGCTCAAGAAAGCACATGTATAGTCCCATCGGAAGTTTTCTAATGAACATCTGAATGATTCAGAGGAAAACTGGATGAAAGCATTGTCAGATGAGTCCAAAATCAAGCTCTTTGGCATCAACTCAACTCTCCATGTTTTGAGGAGGAGGAATGCTGCCTATGACCCCGAAAACGCCATCCCCACCATCAAATATGGACGTGGAAACATTATGCTTTGGGGGTGTTTTTCTGCTAAGGGGACAGGACAACTTTACAGCACCAAAAAGGGATGACCGACAGGGCTAGATACCGTAAAATCTTGGGTGAGAACCTCCTTCCCTCAGCCAGGGAATTGAAAATGGGTCAGGGATGGGTATTCCAGCAGGACAATGACCCAAAACACACCGCCAAGACAACAAAGGAGTAGATCAAGAAGAAGCACATTAAGGGCCTGGAGTGGCCTAGCCAGTCTCCAGACCTTAACCATTTGAGGACCGCCCCACACAGATATACTGTGGCAGGGCAGTGCTCCTGTGCGAAATCACGTACAGGTACGCAATTTCGTGCAGTGGGTCTGGGGCACATGCACTCACCACTGGCGACCCACTCACGCTGTGTTAGGACACAGCAGGTCCTGCTGCTGCAATGGCTGCAGGCCACCCGCGGACGTTCACAGGAGAGGCAGAAGGCAGACAGCCATTCTGCGAGGGAGTTAGATGGAGATCTTCTGTTTCTGCTAAACAAACACAGAAACACAAATCTCTGTGTTCCTCCAGTCACAGCATTCCCCCCCAGTTAGAAAGCACTCCCAAGGAGCACACTTAACCCTTTGATTGTTAACCCCTTCCCTGCCATTGTCATTAGTATAGTTACAGTGCATATTATTTAGTACTGATCACTGTGTCAGTGTCACTGGTCCCAAAAAAGTGTCAAAAGTGTCAGTTAGGTGTCTGATTTGTCCGCTGCAATGTCGCAGTCACACTAAAAATCGCTGATCACTGCCATTACAAATAAAAAAAAAAAAAAATCAATAAAAAATCTTCCTAGTTTGTAGACACTATAACTTTTGCGCAAAACCAATCAATTTACGCTTACTGGGATTTTATTTACCAACATATGTAGCAGAACACATATTGACCTAAACTGATGAAGAAATTTGATTTTTTACATTTTTTTATTGGATGTTTTATAGCGCAAAGAAAAAAAAATATTTTCTAAAGTGCCAGGAAGCTGCTTCAGGGAGTTTCCATTACAGGCAAGGTGGCAAGCACAAGTAGTGTCCCGCTGCCACCGAGAAGATGAACACAGGCCAGTCGTGCCCATAGCGCCCTTCCTGCTGTATTCGCCAATCCTAATTGGGAACCCACCGCTTCTGCAGCACCCATACTTCCCCCATTCACTGGCCAACCCGGCATTCATGTGCAAACAGTTGATTTTAAGCCACTTGATTTTTATTCGCCGTTTACCGAAGATCTCTATAGATCTATTGTGGACCAAAGCAATTTGTACGCTGGTCAACACATTGCCACTATTCCCCAGTCCTCCCTTGCCAGAGATTAGAAACCAATTACGGCTTCCGAATTTAAGATCTTTCTGGGCCTTTCCCTCAACATGGGCATAAATAAAAAGAGTGAGTTGCGGTCATATTGGTCCACTGACCCAATTTACCATATGCCTGTGTTCTCTACTTCCATGGCCAGGACACGATACGAGCAGATTTTGTGGTTCATGCACTTCAACAATGAACTCTGTCGTCCTCGTGGAGACCCTGAATTCGATCAGCTCTACAAAATTCGGCCCCTCGTAAACCACTTCAACTAACGTTTTGAAGACTTGTTTACTCCCCATCTAGTTGTCCGCGTTGATGAGTCCCTGATTAAGTTTTCTGGCCGCTTGTCATTCAAACAGTACCTTCCCAGCAAGCGTGCCAGATACGGGGTCAAGATGTACAAGCTCTGTGACAGGGCCACAGGCTATACATGTAGTTTTATGGTTTACGAGGGCATAGATAGTCACGTAGAGCCGACAAACTGCCCTGACTACATAGGAAGCGCTGGCAAGATTGTGTGGGACTTGGTGTCACCCTTATTCGGAAAGGGGTACCACTTATATGTGGACAATTATTAGACGAGACGAATATAACCTCAATATGGGAAGGGTGGACCTCAATGACCAGTTGGCGCCGTAGCTAGTTGTCCGCAAGTCCAGACACTGGTATAAAAAAAGTGTCTGTATACTTATTTCAAATGGCTTTGCTGAAAGCTCATGTGCTATACAGGGGTTCAGGACAAACTGGATCCTTCCTTAAATTCCAGGTAGAGATCGTCAGAGCTGTTCTGTTTCCAGACGGTGCTCCACCTCACCTTCCCCAACGAAATGCAGTAAGCCGGCTGCATGAGAGGCATTTTCCTTATGTCCTCCCGAGTACCCCTACCCAACGAGCCCCCCAAAGAAAATGTTGTGTCTGCAGAAAGCGTGGATATAGGCGTGACACCCGGTATTACGTCCTTCCTGTCCTGACAATCCTGGTCTTTGCATTGGTGAATGTTTTGAACGCTACCATACACTAGTTGAGTTTTAGCGTAGAGTACAGCACTGCACAGACTAGGACACACTTTCACAGGGTTTCCCAAGATGCCATCGCATTTTGAGAGACCCAAACCTGAAAACGGTTACAGTTCTAAAAGTGTAAAAAAAAAGTAAAAAAAAAAATAAAAAAAAACCACCACAAAAAAAAAAAATCTAAAATAAAAAAACAAAAATAGTTGTCGTTTTATTGTTCTCTCTATTGTTCTGCTCTTCACTGTATTCTATTCTGCAATGTGTTATTGTTATTATGTTTTTATCATGTTTTCTTTAAAGCCCTTGCACACTGGGGCGGCATCGGTGGTATGCGGCCGCTAGCGGGCCGGTTTTACCCCCCGCTAGCGGCCGAGAAGGGGTTAAATACCACCACAAAGCGCCTCTGCAGAGGCGCATTGCCGGCGGTATAGCCACGCCGTCCCATTGATTTCAATGGGCAGGAGCGGTAAAGGAGCGGTATACACACCGCTCCTTCACCGCTCCGAAGATGCTGCTGGCAGGACTTTTTTTACCGTCCTGCCAGCGCATCGCTCCAGTGTGCAAGCCCTCGGGGCTTTCACACTGGAATGCAAGGAGCGGCACTTTCGGGGCGGTTTGCAGGCGCTATTATTAGCGCAATAGCGCCTGCAAACCGCCCCAGTGTGCAAGGGCTCTAATAGGTATGCAATTTTTTTTTATACTTTACGGTTTACTGTGTTTTATTGTTAACCATTTTTTTGGTTTTCAGGTATGCCATTCAGCTGCAGACCGGATTTATTTATCTTGACAGCAACAGTGCTTGCTCCCACGATACATAAAGTCGTGACTCCAGCACTGTCGGAGGTGATTTCACCACCACAGTTACATACTTCAGCATATATGCCGAAGCCTGGGGGCAGCAGTGGGCGGAGGAGCGATTTGCTCCTATCTTTTGCGGGAGGATGCCCCCATGCTTCGGCAAATATAAACGGTGCATGTATGCCCATCATTAGAAGTGGGTGGATGAAGGGAGGTATTCTAATGGTGGGCATACCCACCGATCAATCTCTTTTTTTCGTTCAGACCACAGGCTGCATGAAAAAAAAGTTTACACTATATGCCCAACAAGACCAGCAACGTACTGGTATGTTGCTGGACTTTGAGTGGTTATAGCAGAATGATGCCTGCAGGTTTAGGTATCATCTTGGTATCATTCTTTTCAGCCAGCGGTCGGCTTTCATGTAAAAGCAATCCTAGCGGCTAATTAGCCACTAGACTGCTTTTACAAGCAGTGGGAGGGAATCCCCCCCCCCCCCCACCGTCTTCCATGTTTTTCTCTGGCTCTCCTGTCCCAATAGGGAACCTGAGAATGCAGCCGGTGATTCAGCCAGCTGACTATAGAGCTGATTAGAGACCAGAATGGCTCCAAACATCTCTATGGCCTAAGAAAGCAGAAGCTATGAGCATTTCATGACTTAGATTTCGCCCGATGTAAACAGCGCCATTGGGAAATTAGGAAAGCATTTTATCACACCTATCTTGGTGTGGTCAGATGCTTTGAGGGCAGAGGAGAGATCTAGGGTCTAATAGACCCCATTTTTTTCAAAAAGAGTACCTGTCACTACCTATTGCTATCATAGGGGATATTTACATTTCCTGAGATAACAATAAAAATGATAAAAAAAAAAAGAAAAAAAAAATGAAAGGAACAGTTTAAAAATAAGAAAAGCAAAAAAATAATAATGATAAAAAAAAAGCACCCCTGTCCCCCCCCTGCTCTAGCGCAAAGGCGAACGCAAGCGTCAGTCTGGCGTCAAATGTAAACAGCAATTGCACCATGCATGTGAGGTATCACCGCAAAGGTCAGATCGAGGGCAGTAATTTTAGCAGTAGACATGAAAGACGGTGGGGGGGGAGGGGGGCATTCCCTCCCACTGCTTGTAAAAGCAGTCTAGATGCTAAAAATCCGACTGCTGGCTGAAAAGAATGATACCAAGATGATGCCTAAACCTGCAGGCATCATTCTGGTATAACCACTCAAAGTCCAGCAACATACCAGTACGTTGCTGGTCTTGTTGGGCATAAACTGTAATCTTTTTTTTTCATGCAGCCTGTGGGCTAAACGAAAAAAAGATTGATCGGTGGGTATGCCCACCATTAGAATACCTCCCTTCATCCACCCACTTCTAATGATGGGCATACATGCACCATTTATATATGCCGAAGCATGGGGGCATCCTCCCGCAAAAGGTAGGAGCAAATTGCTCCTCCGCCCCTACTGCCCCCATGCTTCGGCATATCTCACCTCCGCTGGAGTCACGGCTTTATATATCGTGGGAGCAAACGCTGTTGCTGTCAAGATAAATAAATCCGCGCTACAGCTGAATGGCGTACCTGAAGACAAAAAAATGGTTAACAATAAAACACAGTAAACAGTAAAGTATAAAAACTTGCATACCTGAAAAGCAAACATGATAAAACATAATAAAATATTGCAGAATAGAATACAGTAAAAAAGAGCAGAACAATAGAGAGAGAATAGAGAGAGAGAACAATAAAAACGACAACATTTATTTTCTTTTTTTTTTACACTTTTTTGTAACTAACTTTTCTAACTGTAACCGGTTCCAGGATCGGGTCTCTCAAAATGCGATGGCATCTTGGGAGGCCCTGTGAAAGTGTGCCTAGTCTGTGCAATGCTGTACCCTATGTTAATACTCAACTAGTGTATGGTAGCGTTCAAAACATTCACCAATGCAAAGACCAGGATTGTCAGGACAGGAGGGACAATAATAGCGGGTGTCACGCCTATATCCGCGCTTGCTGCAGACACATCTTTTTTGGGGGGGGTTCGTTGGGTAGGGGTACTCGGGAGGACATAAAGAAAATGCCTCTCATGCAGCCGACTGCATTTGGTTGGGGATGTGAATGGGGGAAGTACGGGAGCTGCAGAAGTGGTGGGTTCCCCATTAGGATTGGCGAATGCAGCAGGAAGGGCATTATGGGCACGACGGGCCTGTGTTTGTCTTCTTCTTGGTGGCAGCGGGACACTACTTGTGCTTGCCACGGCACCAGCTTGAACTGCACTTATGGGACTCACCATGTCACCAAGTGTTACTGCAGTGCTGGTTTGACTACGACCGGGGTGTACTAGGCCGCTGGTGCTTGCCAGTTCACCAAAACGTTACCAAAAAAACTGTTAGCGATCGCAGGGATCAGGCCTGACTCTGCGAACGCTGCAGTTATGCGTTTAGTGTTTTGTGACACTGATCGATCAATACTGCACTTAGGTGGGCTGGGCCGGGCGGAGGGGCAAAGCGCAGGTGCTAGCAGGTATCTGGGCTGATCCCGCTAACACTGCGTTTTTGGGAACCCTAAACTGCTGGGGACGCTAGTATAGATCTGATCGGATCAGATATTGATCCGTTCAGATACTATACCACTAAGGGAAGTGTATGCTGCGTGCGTGGGTGTTAGCGGTACTGGCGATAACCTGACACTGCTCAGGGCAACGCAGACCCTATCTGACCCTAAAACCTAACTGGTATCACCGCGGGGCGATCAGGGGGCTAAACCTTTATTGGGTAATAAACGGCGGGTGCCCTGACACTATAAAAAATAAACTAACCAGCGTCACCCATAAGAATTATACGGTGATCACTGGTGAAAGGGTTAACTAGGGGGCAATCAAGGGGTTAAAACCTTTATTAAGTAGTATATGGGGGTCCCTGACGCTATAAAACGCTGACGGCGAACCTATATATTTATCTCCCTAACTAGCGTCACCAGTGACACCAACACAGCGATCAGAAAAATGATCGCTTAGTAACACTGGCGACAGGGGGTGATCAAGGGGTTAAAACTTTATTAGGGGGGTACCCTAGACCTACATACACATACATACATATACATACACACACACACACATATACACACACGTCCTTATGCCTGCCCGTGCCATTGTGCGTCGGCATAATGGCACGACGTACATCATCGTGCGGCGGTCGGCAGGTGGTTAAAAGTAATTTCTGATCCAACACCGCCCCTAAGAGGCTGAAATTGGTAATTATTCAAAATGGCGTGGGTTGTCAAGGTAACATATAAACTCCATCGTCATATGACTTCATCCATTACATAGTAATGAGACCCACACCCACTTTTGGGGTGAGATGAAAAGGAGAGACAGATAGAGAGGGAGCTATGGGAAGATCTGAGGATGGCTGGACGGGTTTATTTCTAAGGTGGAAAGAAGTCTCTTTTGGGATTTTGCTTCTCAAAACTACAGAATTCTTAAAATTTTGGTAAAGTATTAACCTTTCCAATGTATATCTTTTTGGTAATTGAATTGTTTTTGCATATACATTACTAAGACCATTTAAATATATGACAGAGCAAATTGGAGTTGTATTATTTTTAACTGCAGTATGAAATAATTGTATTCCAAATATTAAGACACACACAGTTTTTTCTGTCTTTATAAAGCTAAAGCCAATAATCGGTACAATGGTTTTATTATGATATATGTGTAAATTAGATTCACTCTAAATTTAACATAAATCTTTTTGGATTATTATGCTGTGCACCATATCACATTTTGTCTGTGCATGTATAAAGTTTAAATAAGGTCTGTTGGTTTTGAGAAGAGATCACATCATAGTATAAGGTAAACCATATTTCTTTACACAAGTCCGCAAAGTCATGGAAGACTATTCACAAGTTACCAGGTTTAAAATGTACAAGTATCATTTAAGTATTGAAATGTGGTATTTTGTTATAAGAAATTGAATAAGAGAACTGTGAATATTATCTGAACCATCATTTATCTTTGATATGTAGAAGTATATCCATTAATTCGTTTTATCATGAAATATACCTGATATTATTTTGCACTGTATTTTTAGTAAATACATATTTTTAAGCAATATCATTTGTATCACTTGTCTTCAAAATAGCACGGATAAACGAACTTGAATTTCTTGTTGGTATTGGTAGAAAATTGTAAATCTCCCAAATCAAAGATTTGCATATTTTCATAATTACAATACTGTTTTATCATTTCAATATAAACATTCTGACAGGCTAATTCCCAAAGATGTTTGGAACAACCTAGTTCCTTCAGAAACTGTGTGCAGGTGTACCTAGAAGAACTGATGCTGTTTTGAAAGCAAAGAGTGGTCACACCAAATATTGATTACCTTTTGCCCACCCTATTAAGAGATTTTAAAAGCCTTCCTACCTGCACGTTGTGTTATTTACCTTAAGAGGTGTACTGATAACGTTGTTTCACTGTATTATTTATTACCCTGTATGAAGAGTCTATAGTAGAAAAAACCATCACAGTCCTGCATCGGAAATGTGTTTGAAACATATTACACAACTCCTGGGTCTCCCAGTCTAGCACTGATGCAGGTGAGCACAATTAACAGAGCTTACCATGCTGGAAGAGGTGTGTAAAAGTAGAATGCATTTGAGTCTTATAATAATTTGAGTATTATTTTGTATATTAAGTTTTAAGTTGCTCATATAGGTTTCTGGCAAGGAGAGGTATGGGGATGATTCATTCTTCAGACATTCTGTTGTGTTTTTAAGCATGAGCTTCAGCAATTTATTAAGTCTGTAAACTTTTAGCAATAGACAGACTAAAAATGAGCTTAGAGCCCTACCTGCTGGCTGGAAATGTAAATATCAAAATATTTAAAATCGAGCATTTCAGATTTATAACGTCAAAAACACACAAATTCTATATTTAATATATATCCTGTATCATATTACACATATACATACAGACAAAAATACACACTTAACATTTCCTTTAAAAAAATAAATACAAAAAAAATGCAAAAGGTTTTTGCAAGAACAGTATTTTATATCATGCTAATCACTGTAGCAAAAGTTATCCAGACAAAAAAAAAAAAAAAAAAAAAAAGGAATGAAGTGCTGTCCCTTTAAACATATAAACATACCTGTTGCAGTTCCACTTTCCCCCGACAGCAGTGCTCCTGCCCCTGGCTGTGCGTTGCCTGGGCCTGCCCCTGGTGCAGTGGAGGAGGGTGGAGTCCCTGCTCCTCCCCCCAACAGCATACAGGATGCTGGAGGGGGCTGCCCACGCTTTAGTAACACTTTGTGGTCCTGCTGGCAGCGGAATCGCGGTGGCACCTCCCGAGGCATGTAGCGGGCGGTGCTGGGCGGTTGTCCGTTCGGCACTGCCACCCTTTTGGCATTGTTGCCACCATTGACTGGTGGCGAGGGGGAACTGCCAGGTAGGCTGGCGGCCGTAGCTTGGCTTGAACTTGGTTTCGTCGCTTCGGGCACTTTGGTTTTTTGTTCTGTGACCTACAAGAAAGCAAAAAATAAATTAATAAAAGTGGTCTAAAAGCCTAACAGAGCCCATTGAAAAATTCCAGTTAATGTAAAGCAACAATTCAAAGAAAACACAAACTAGCAAATAAAGGGTTTAAACATCCACAAGTTAAGTTGGATTGTGTAATGCTTTCAGACCTGAGCACAGAGTGCTGGGTAGTCAGTTCTAGTGTCATAAGGTCAACACTAGGTCCTATACAGGCACATTTATTCAGAGGCACCTATTTAAAAAAAAGTGACACAGTAGAATGAGCTCCTACATAGTTCACCATTTAGAAGGCTGTTGCTAAAAAAAAAAAAAAAAAAAAAAGAGAAGTTCTAAGAATGCTCATTAGTTTTTCCAATCATTAGTGGGTCAAAATGATGTTTGTTTTCTACCGCAGTGACAAGGGAATTCTCAAAGGCGCAGGCTGGAATATTTCTAACAGTGTATATGGTTTTCACTTGGTAAAGTCCATTCATTCCAAATTCAAATGTTGAAGGCAAAACAAATCTCTTTCAATAAACAAATGTTCTGAGCATTTTTGTATGAATATTCCTTTGAAATTCTATTCATGTATGGCCAGCTGGTAATTGGACTCACCAATGATCCACCTATTCACTTAAGAGTTAAGTCTGCTAGTAAGGGAGGAAAAATAAATGAGTGGCCCAGGAATGGAAACACTAAAATAAGTGTGTGCATTTTGTCAACAAAGATTAAAATAAAAACGAGCAAAATAAGCCCAAAAGATTCTAACTTATGCAAGCCACACATAGGATAACTGCTTTAACACATGACCTGTCTGGCCAATTATGCCTAAATTCGTATAGCTGTCCCTGCCGGGAGAACACAGCGATTACTGCTAGTGTCAATAATTGCATGTTACAAATCTGACATGCTGGTTGTACCCAAGAAACTGCTGAACGATTGAGATGGGGGTGGGTGTTGGAAGTTGGAACAGGAATTTCCATTAAAATTACCACACATTTACCAGATTCTTTAACTTTGGGGCCATAGGATGACATTGCTATTATCTCATAAAATGAGTCACCTTATTGCATTACTAGATATACGGTACTGTGCAAAAAGTTAAGCGGGTGTAAAAAAAAAAAAACTGAATTAAAAAAGCTTTCAGAAATAGAAGTGTTAATATTTTATCAATTAACAAAACGGAAAGTAAATGAACAGAAGAGAAATCAAAATTATTTTTTGAGACCACCCTTTGCCTTCAAAACTGCATCAATTCTTCTAGATACACTTGTACACAGTTTTTATAGGAACTCGGCAGGTAGGTTCTTCCAAAAATCTTGGAAAACTAATCACAGATCTTTTGTGGATTTAGGCTGCCACAAATCCTTCTGCCTCTTCATTCCAGACAGACTTAAAGATGTTGAGATCAGGGCTCCGTGAAGGCCAAACCATTACTTCCAGGATGCCTTGTTTTTCCTTTAAGGTCATTGGCTGAAGGGTCGTTGTCCTGCTGCAGAATAAATTTGGGAAAAAACAAAAAAAAAAAAAAAAAAAAAGAGCAGCGCCATCTAAGTGCAGTGTGATAAAAACATTTTAATATAGGACAAACAATTTTAAACTCACAAGATAGTAGAGATTACAGAGTGGGGGCGGGGCGCGTGTTCGGAGCATGCGTGCTGATAAAGGCGCATGCATGCTCCGAATGTGAGCTCCTCCCCACTCTCTCACCATCTGGAAGTGACATGTCCAGCCGCCTCTGAGCTGAATCGGAGAACCAGGAAGCTTTGGGAGCCACCAGCGCAACCAGGGAACATCAGCTGCCTCTCCACCTGCGAGCCGACCGCCTTCCCTCAGGAGTGGATGAACTTCCTATACCATTTCACATGCGCTGTAATCTCTACTATCTTGTAGAGTTTAAAATCATCTGTTCTATATTAAAATGTTTAACGCTGCACTTAGGTGGCGCTGATCTCTTGTTTTTTACCGTCTACAGAGCCCCTTCTAGCTTGTTATGAGCAGGCAGCCATCCAGAGTCAGCCCATCTGTGACCATCTACACACCTCTTGCTGCATTTGAACTCTCATGCATGGACTCCCCCCTCTATAGAGAGTAGATTAATCTTTTTTTTTTTCAGCATTAAGAACACCATTGATCCTGACCACATCTCCAATTCCATATGCAGAAATGCTGCCCCAAACTTGCAAGGAACCTCCGCCATGCTTCACTGTTGACACTCATATTTTACTGCTCTCCAGCTCTTTGGCACACAAACTACCTCATGCTACAGCCAAATATTTCAAACTTGTGACTTATCAGTCCTGAGCACCTGTTACAATTTTTCTGCACCCCTGTTCCTAGGTTTTTGTGCATAGTTGAGTTGTTTAGGCTTTCAAGGTCAGAAGGTATGGCTTTTTGGCAGCAATTCTTTCATGAAGACCACTTCTGGCCAGACTTCACCAGACAGTAGATTGATGTACCTGGGCTTCCACTGGTTTACACCAGTTTTATGCCAATGGCACTGCTGGACCACTTACAATGTCCAAAGGAAGCAAGCATGACGCATCTCATCTGCTGCATAGTTTCCTTCGCAGACCACCACGTCTACGGTCCTCAACATTGCCCTCATCTTTAGGCGTCTTCAAAAGAGCTTGCACAGCACATATTGAATCCCCAGTCTGCTTTGAAATCTTTGCCTGGTAGAGACCTTTCTGATGCAGTATAACTGCCTTGTGTGCTCAGTCTAGCATTGGTGTATGACCTGTGACATGAAAGGTCTTCCACAAACTCACCATAGTAGCACAGTTTTGCTGTTCCTCAGCCAGTTTTAAGCCCCCTACACATCTGATTTGTTTCAGTTAATGACGGTTTCAACCTACATACGAATATGATCAATAGCACCTGCTTGATCTATTTGGTTAATCATACACTCTTCTCTAAACCTACAAAATCCATGACTTTGTGCAAGTGTACAAAGTGTGCAAGAGTAAGAACTGATGCTGATTTGGAGCCAAAGGGTAGTCGCACCAAATTTTGATTTTTATTCTGTACGCTCACTTTGCATTTTGTAAATTGAAAAATATATCATTTTTTTTCTAAGCATTCTTACTTTACAGCATTTCTTTGCACCTGCCTAAAACTTTTGCACAGTACTTATACATTACGTTCAACAAGAGAACTATCTGCCACTTTGTACATGACGACTATATTTTCTGGAATGTACATTCGTGCAATATACTAAGTTGATAACCAGATTAAATGCCTGTAAAGTGACAATATACTGTGCATCCAGAAAGTATTCACAGCGCTTCACTGTTTCCACATTTTGTTAGGTTACAGCCTTATTCTAAAATGGATTAAATTCATTATTTTCCTTAAAATTCTACAAAAAATACCCCATGATAACAATGTGAAAGAAGTTTGTTTGAAATCTTTGCAAATAATGAAAAAAAAAAAAAAAAAAAAAAAAAAAACACACCTGAAAAAAATAAATAAAAAGAATGGGCAGTTTCTCCCATTCTTCTTTGCAGAACCTCTCAAGCTCAAGTCTGGGCTCTGGCTGGGGGGGCCACTGAAGGACATTCACAGAGTTGTCCCGTAACCACTCCTTTGTTATCTTGGCTGTGTGCTTAGGGTCGTTTTCCAGTTGGAAGATGAACCTTCGCCCCAATCTGAGGTCCAGAGCACTCTGGAGCAGGTTTTTATCAATAATGTCTCTGTACATTGCTGCATTCCTCTTTCCTCTTTCCCTCCATCCTGACTAGTCTCGCAGTTCCTGCCGCTAAAGAAACATACCCACAGCATGATGCTGCCACCACCATGTTTCACTGTAGGGATGGTATTGGCCAGGTGATAAGTGGTGCCTGGTTTCCTCCTGACATGACGCTTGCCATTTTGACCAAGGAGTTTAATCTTTGTTTCATCAGACCAGAGAATTTTGTGTCTTTTACTGAGGCGTGGCTTCCACCTGGCCACCCTACTATACAGGCCTAATTGGAAGAGTGCTTCAGGAGATAGTTCATCTGGAAGGTTCTTCTCTCCTCTCTACAGAGAAACACTAAAGCTCTGTCAGAGTGACCATCGGATTCTTAGTCACCTCCCTAAGGCCCTTCTTCCCCAATTTGGCAACATGGCCCACTCTAGGGAGAGTCATGGTGGTTACAAACCTCTTCCAATTACGGATGGAGGCCACTGTGCTCATTGGGACCTTCAATGCTGCAGATATTGTTCTGTACTCTTCCCCAGATCAGTGCCTCAATAGAATCCTGTCTCAGAGGTCTACAGACAATTCCTTAGACTTCATGGCTTGTTTTTTTCTGCTTTGACATGCACTGTTAACTATGGGACCTTATATAGACGGGTGGATGCCTTTCCAAGTCATGTCCAATCAACTGAATTTATCACAGGTGGACTCCAATCAAGTTGTAGAAACATCTCAAAGATGATCAGTGGAAAAAGGATGTACCTGAGCTTTTTTTTGAGAGTCATGACAAAGGTTGTGAATACTTACCATATTTATCGGCGTATAACACACACTTTTTTCCCCTTAAAATCAGGGGAAAATCATGGGTGCGGGTTATACGCCGATCCCCGCTGATTGTGAGCGGAGCGATCGCCGCCGACATACACATAGCCGAGTGTACTTGGCTCTTCTCGGCTCCGCTCACAGTCACACCCAGTCCCGCCATTGGACCTGTTATGTCCATCATAGGGCTGGACTGGGCGTGACTGTAAGCAGCGCCAAGAAGAGCCGAGTACACGGCTATGTGTATCTCTGCTCCGCCCAGTCCCTGTGATCTCGGCGGCACGCGCTCCACCGAGTCCCTGCAATTTCGGCGGCATATTTAAATCTGTCCAAGCCTGTAATGGACACTGGGGGCAAGGCTGCGCGGGGGCAAAGCTGCACTGACCAGGCTGCACTGACCACTGGGGCAAGGCTGCACTGGGACAAGGCTGCACTGACCACCGGGGCAAGGCTGCACTGGGGCAAAGCTTAACTGACAAGGCTGCAATAGACACTGGGGCAAGGCTGCACTGACACTGAAAAGGCTGCAATGACACTGACAAAGCTGCAGATGGACACCGATAAGGCTGCATTGATGGGCATTTAAATGCACATTTTTTTTTCCCTTAAAATTCCCTCCTAAAAACTTGGGGTGCGTGTTATATGCCGATAAATACGGTATGTACAAGTGATTTTTTCTTTTGCAAAGATTTAAAAAAAAACTTTTCACACGTTGTCATTATGGGGTATTGTTTGTAGACTTAAGGACCGCCCACCGCATATATACTGCGGCAGGGTGGCCCTATTGCGAGAAACGACGTATCTGTACGTTTTGTGCGCAAGACACTGTGGGTACGCTGCGCCTGCTGCACAGCGGGGCCGATGCACAGGTCTGGCAGCTGCGATGTCAGCCAGCCACCCTCGATCGCTCCTCTGAGAGGCAGAATGGTGGGTCTGCCAATGTAAACAAAGCAGATCTCCTGTACAGAGAGATCGCCTGTTCCTAGTGATTAGGATCAGCGATCTCTCTGTACTCCCAGTCAGTCCCCCCCCAGTTAGAAACACCTCCCTAGGACACACTTAACCCCTTGATTGCCTCCCAGTGTTAACCCCTTCCCTGCCAGTGATCAGTGGGTATTTTTAGCTCTGATCACTGTAATGTCACTGTCCACCGCAATGTCACAGTACCGCTAAAAATCGCTGATCGCCACCATTACTAGTAAAAAAAAAAAAAAATATATGATAAAAATGCCATAAATCTAGCCCTTATTTTGTAGACGCTATAACTTTTGCACAAACCAATCAATGTACGCTTATTGCAAATTTTTTTTTTTTACCAAAAATATGTAGAAGAATGCATATTGGCCTAAAACTGATGAATACATTTGTTTTACATTTTTTTTAAATTGGATATGCATTACAGCAAAAACTAAAAAATTGTTTGACACTGTACCCAAATGTCCTTTTTTTCCCCACAAATAGAGCTATAAACAAAAAAGACCAACCATTTTGAAAAAAAAACACAACCGCACAATAAGCATGTTAATGTAACGCAGTGCCATATCACAAAAATGGCCTGATCATTAAGAGTAAATCCTTCCAGGGCTGAAGTGGTTAACTGCTTGCCGCCCACCGTCAAATGACAGAGGGACGGTGCGGCTCTCGTTCTGGGGGGACGTCATGACAGTACACCCGAACAGCCACGCCATGTTACTAGGACACAGCAAGACCCAAATCTCTGGAAAAAGCCGCGGCTCTAATCATGTGATCGGCTGTGTCCAATCACAGCCGGTCACATGTATTTATGGAAACGCCGGTAATGGGCTCTCATGGCCTCACATTGACAAGGCAAGGAGTGTAGCAAGGAGAGCCGATCAGCGGCATCTCCTCGCAGGGGACATCGAGACATGTAATCGGGGCACTGATCATCAGTGCCCTGATTACAATAAAGCGCCACCAGTGCCCATTAGTGATGCCAGTCAGTGCTGCCCATCATTGATGCTCATCATTGCTGCCCATCAATGCCACCCATCAGTGCGGAATATTAGTGCCTCCTCATCAGTGCCCATCAGTGAAGGAGAAAAATTACTTATTTGCAAAATTTACTGAAAGAAAGAAATACTTTTTTTTCAAAATTTTCAGCCTTTTTTGTAAAAAAAAAAAAAAAAAAAAAAAAAAAAACAGCAGTGATTAAACACCACCAAAAGAAAGCTCTATTTGTGTGAAGAAAATGATAAAAATTTCACATGGTTACAGTGTAGCATGACCGCGCAATTGTCATTCAAAGTATGACAGCACTGAAAGCTAAAAATTGGCATGGGCAGGAAGGGGGTAAAAGTGTCCTGTAGGCAAGTGGTTAAGGAAAATAATGAATTTAAACCATTTTGGCATAAGGCTGTAACATAACACAAGGGATTAAAGTCTTTACCAAGTAACTATAGACCTGTTCGTTTAAACTTCTATAAGTTCGATATTCGAGAAGATACTGGATAGTTTAATAAAGATCATATAGATGAGTTCTTTCCCTATTTCTTTTTATGAGGAGGCAAGTAAAACCTTGGACAGAGGGGTGGCTGTGGACGTGGTATACTTGGATTTCTCAAAAGCGTTCGACACAGTTCCCCACATATGGCTAATGTGGAAGGTAAAGTCTACAGGCTTGGAAAGATCAGTTTGTAAATGGATAGAAAACTGGCTAAAAGATAGAATTCAGACAGTAGTGGTTAATGGTTCTTACTCTGAATGGTCTAAGGTTATAAGTGGTTTACTCCAAGGTTCAGTGTTGGGACCCTTACTTTTTAATAGATTTATAAATGATATAGGGTCTGGGATTAAAAGGAAAATTTCACCAAGCTATGCAGTGGAATAATGTCCTTACAGGATGTCTCCAATTTACAAGCCAATCTCAAGGCACTGTTTAACTGGGCAACTATGTGGCAAATGAGGTTTAATGTTGATAATTGTAAAGTTATGCACTTAGGGGCTAAGAATATGTATGCATAATATATACTAGGGGGAGTACAACTGGGGGAATCAATGGTGGAGAAGGATCTGGGGGTTTTGGTTGATCATAGGCTTAATGGCATGCAATGCCAAGCTGCGGTTTCCAAAGCGATCAAAGTCCTTTCTTGTATTAAGAGAGGTATGGACTCCTGAGAGAGACATCATTATGCCCCTGTACAAATCATTAGTAAGACCTTATCTGGAATATGCAGTTGTTTTGGGCAGCAGTTTTCAAAGGATATCAGGGAACTGGATAAAGTGCAGAGATAGGCAACAAAATTGATAAGGGGCATGGAGGGGCTCAGCTATGAGGAAAGATCAGAGAAACTGAATTTATTCTCTCTTAAGAAGAGACGATTAAGGGGGGATATGATCAACATGTACAAATACATAAGGGGTACATATAGTGAACTTGGTTTTGAATTATTCAATTTAAGGTCATCACAGAGGACAAGGGGACACTCTATATCTAGAGGAAAAAAATTTTTATCTCCAAATACGGAAAGGTTTCTTCACAGTAAGTGAAAATGTGGAATAGACTCCCTCCAGAGGTAGATTGCTTTAAAAAAAGGCCTGGATTCTTTCCTAAATGTACATAATATAACTGGGTACTGACATTTATAGGTGAGGTTAATCCAGGGAAAATTGGATTGCCTCTCGGGGGATCAGGAAGGAATTTTTTCCCCTGCTCTAGCAAATTGGATCATGCTTTGCTGGGGTTTTTCGCCTTCCTCTGGACCAACTGTGGGTATAGAATTGTGTATATGGGATTGTATGATTTATTTTTTTTACTGGTTGAACTAGATGGACATGTGTCTTTTTTTTCAACCTATGTAACACGATATGGAAAAAGTGAAGCGCTGTGAATACTTTCCGGATGCAGTGTAAATAAAGACTAAAAAAAAAAAAAAATTGCCAATTTACTAAAGACCAAAGACTCACCTTCTGAGCAGCGTCTTTCTTTTTCTTATCCTCTTTCTTCCTTTTCTTGTCTTCCATTAACTGTTCTTCCCTTTCTTGCTCCTTCTCTCTAAACATGAACATAATTAATTTTAACATTTTAATGAACAGTCTTTTACAAGTAAATACATTTTTATTATCACTGTGAAACTCTTACAGGAGTGACTTTCCATTTCTAGGTGTAGATTTCCTCTCACTTCATGTTGTCTACCTCAGTTTGTAAGTGGGAGTCATATACAAGTCATATGTAACTCAGGGACTGCCGGCGAACCGGAGTCTGTCGGACAATTTGATCGTGTGTGGGCTCCAGCGGACTTTTTTTCCCAAAAGTTTGACAGACCTAGAAATGAAACAGGTTTCAAATCTTTTTGACGGACTCAAGTCCGGTCCTAAGTCCGCCGGACAAAAACCGACACTAGGGCAGCTATTGGCTACTGGCTATGAACTTCCTTGTTTTAGTCCGGTCGTACGTCATCGCGTACGAATCCGTCAGACTTTGGTTGATCGTGTGTAGGCAAGTCCGTTCATTCGAAAAGTCCGTCGTAAAGTCCGTCGAAAAGTCCGCAGAACAAAGTCTGACGTAAAGTCCGCTCGTGTGTACGCGGCATTAGTATTGGTAAGCTGCAGTAAATTTCCCTGTTGCAGTAATTTTGCAGGTAAGGGTTGTCGCAGCACCAGCTATATGTGGTTTGGAATCACAGTGTTTACCTGCATGTCAATTACAGCCTGCTCACCCCCAAAGACCGTGCTCTCCACACACAGACTTCTGCTTAATGCATGCCATCCTTCCACAATTGTGAGTGCATAAGTCATTGATTTTTGGTGCCCTTCTCTTTCTTTTACATAGTTA
The DNA here is from genome assembly GCA_037952925.1 of Lithobates clamitans. Taxonomy (NCBI): domain Eukaryota; kingdom Metazoa; phylum Chordata; class Amphibia; order Anura; family Ranidae; genus Lithobates; species Lithobates clamitans. The sequence continues at coordinate 219,670 of JBBGZY010000618.1, read as the reverse complement.
ATCTGGTTAAATAAATAAAATTTAAAAAAAAAAATGTCCACTCAATTCAACAAACAGAGAAAAAAAAACCAACACACACACACACACAAAACCTCCACATACACTTCTATTATGCAGTATCCAGTCCCGAAGCCATAGCCCACAGTGGCAGCATATCCAGAAGCTAGAGCTAGTCTTTTCGCGTTTAGAATACTCCTTTACCACCCAGGACAGTTTTGAGATTGTTTTGTTTATATTATTAGTCACATTCTGTATTCCGATATTACATTGCCTTCTCCCATTTATTTAATTGCTAAATTATTTCCGATCGGGTTTATCCCCTCAGAAGACCCCTTTGGTGGTTGCATCATTGAGCCTAGGTTCACGCTGCTGCGGGATTGAAATCGGGCGAGTTCAGGTGAACTCGCCCGATTTCATACCTGCATGTCAGTTCGACTTGGGGGGTAATTTCAGAGACATCTGTGCGGGTTACTGCACAGATGTCTATTGAAAGCACCAAAAATAGTATTTTTGACTTGGGCCCCTTTCACACTGGGGCGGGAGGAGCATCGGCGGTAAAGAGTCGCTATTATTAGCGGCACTTTACCGTCGTTTTAGCGACGGTATTTGACCGCTAGCGGGGTGGTTTTATCCCCCGCTAGCGGGCGAGAAAGGGTTCAAAACCCCTGCAAAGTGCCTCTGCAGAGGGGCTTTGCCGGCGGTATAGCTGCGCTGCCCCATTGATCTCAATGGGCAGGAGCGGTGAAGGAGCGGTGTATACACCGCTCCGAAGATGCTGCTAGCATGACTTTTTTTCCCGTCCTGCTAGCACACCACTCCAGTGTGAAAGCCCGAGGGCTTTCACACTGGAGACAAAAAACAGCAGCTGTTCCGGGTCGGTTTGCAGGCGCTATTTTTAGCGCAATAGCGCTTGCAAACCGCCCCAGTGTGAAAGGGCTCTTACCGTAAAATACCTTTCTCATTTGTTCATTGACAGACACAGCCTTCTTTATTCAGAACCATAGGGTTATATCGCCCCTTACAGGAGTAGAACACTAGGCAGAAAAAAGGATTTGGCTACGCTCATGGGCAGTCCTAGGTGATACATAACTGTAGGCGTATAGCAGAGAGGGGGGTGTATATCAGAGGACTGCCCATGGTTGTAGCCAAGCATTTTCTGCCTAGTGTCCTACTCCTGTAGGGGACGATATAACCCTATGGTTCTGAATAAAGAAGGCTGTGTCTGTCAATGAACTCAGAGAAACTGATTTTACGGCAAGTCAAAAATCCTATTTTCTCATTCGTTCATTGACAGACACAGCCTTCTTTATTCAAAACCATAGGGATGTCCCAAAGCAGTGCCAAACATGAGGGGTGGGGCAGCCAACAAAAAACTAGGCCAAGCAGACAACCTGGAGCCCACCTGACCAGGTCAAAAAAAAAAAAAAAAAAAAAAACACCTCTTCACGAGGGAACAAAACCTCTAGACCGCAGCCTGCAAAATCTTGCAGCCAAAATAAGCATATGCAGATGCCAGCACGTTCACCTTGTAAAATTTTGTGAGACTGAACCGACAACCAGGTGGCCGCCTTGCAAACTTGTGTTGCTGACGCCTTATAACGGAAGGCCCAGGAGGCACTTAGCGTCCGAGTCGAGTGCGCCTTCACCGGGAAGGGGGGAACCCGACCCTTGATATAATAGGCCTGAGTCAACAATTGCCTGATCCATCTAGAAATTGTTGCAGAGGAAGCAGATAGCCTCTTTTTTGGTCCGTTCGTGATCACGAACAGGGAGTCTGACTTTCGAAAAGACTCAGTGGCCGCCGAATACACCCTGACAGCCCGTACCACATCTAAGGTGTGCAGGGCAAATTCCCTCGAATGTTGCATCCTGGGACACAGAGAAGGCAACACTATGTCTTCCTTTTCATTGGAAATCAGAGACAAACTTTGGAAGGAAAGAAGAAAAAAAGCACCACCTTGTCCCCATGAATCACCAAGTAGGGCGTGCAACAGGATAGCGCTGCAAACTCTGACACCCTGCGAGCAGAAGTAATAGCCACAAAGAAGGCCACTTTCTATGATAGCGTGAGCAGGAGAATTTCTCAAATATTTTAACGGAGGCTTCTGTAGAACCGAAAGTACAAGATTCAAGTGCCACGGTGGCAAGGCAGATTGCACCGGTGGAACCACATGTCGCACCTGAATGAAGGTACGCACCAGGGAATGCGAAGCCAGGGAGCGCTGGAAGAAAACCTCCAAGGCCAACACCTGGCCCTTGACAGTACCCTACTCAAGGCCAAATTCTTTTCAGCACCCCTCTGAAGAAAAGTCAAAATCCGAATCACCGAAAAGGAACGTGGGTGAAACCCCACTGACTCACACCATGAAATGAATGCTTGCCACGTTCGATAATATACCTTCCTGGAAGTAGACTTTCTAGCTTCGAGCAGCGTTGGAATCACCGACGCAGATAAGCCCCTATCCTTTAAAAATCTGGTTTTCAATAGCCAGGCCATTAAAGCCAATGACGGCAGAGTAGGGTAGGGTGGAAGATTGGCCCTTGGGATAGCAGATCCTCCCTGAGAGGCAGCCGCCAGGGGGAGTCTGCGACCAGACGCACAAGGCCGGCGTACCAGGACCAACAAGGCTAGTCCGGGGCAACTAGAACGACCGGAATTCCTTCGGCTTCGATCCTGCGCAACAGCCGCGGCAAAGCTTGAGAGGAGGAAAGGCGTAGATCAGACGATACTGGCCCCACAGAGTGACCAGAGCGTCTGAGGCGTCTGCCAGAAGGACCCGAGACCTGGCCACAAACCTCTGCACCTTCCCGATTCCTTGATTCGGGATGCCATCAGATCTACCTCTGGAGATCCCCAGTGTAGACAGATCCGTTGAAATACCTCCTGATGGAGGGACCACTCCCCTTGGTCCAATACTTGACGACTGAGGTAATCTGCCTGCCAGTTATCCACCGCCAGAAGGCAAATGGCAGAGATGGCCGGGACGAAACGCTCTGCCCACCGTAGAATGCCGCCTACTTCCAGGCCGGCTAACACACTCCTTGTTCCTCCCTGGTGGATGCCGTGGGATCGTCTGACTGGATCCGTATCGGGAGCCCCTGAAGTCGATCTGTCCAATGATCCAGACAGAGTCTGATCGCCCGGAGTTCCAAGATGTTGATAGGTAGCCTGGATTCCTCCAGCGTCCAGAGACCCTGAGCCAAGCTCAGGCCCAGGACTCCTCCCCAACCGGACAGACTGGCATCAGTGCTGACCACCATCCAGTACAGTGGAACAAAGGATTTTCCCTGCCAAAGAGCCGGCGAACGAAGCCACCAGATCAGGGATCCTTTGGTTCCTTGACTTGGTCGAATCTGTCTAGAGACTCGGAACATTTGTCGCATTTAAACAAGATCTCCCTTTGCAGTCTCGTATGGAACTGAGCGAATGGGACTGCCTCGAACGTAGACACCATCAGGCCCAGTACCCGCATGCAAGTCCGCAGGGAGACCCATGCTGGACAGCAGCAAGCGGACCGCCGCCTGGAATTTCTGGAGTTTATCCTGCGGAAAGACCACTCTGGCCCGAGCGGGATCCAGAGTCAGACCCAGATAAACCTATTTCCAAACTGGACTTTGGCAAACTTTGGGTGGCTGATAAATTACCAAGAGTCTGAACAGTGCTCTTTACGTCGCCCCTCAGGGTCGCTGGGGACTCTGCTTGCAGCAAAACGTTGTCTAGGTAGCCCAGAACAGCAATTCACTTTGGTGAAGACCCGAGGAGCAGAGGTGTGACCAAAGGGTAACGCCGCAAACATCTAATGCTCCTCTCCCACGACAAAGCGGAGGAACCACCAGTGCTGTGCACATATCGGAACGTGCAGGTAGGCATCCTTTATGTCGATGGAGGCAAGAAAGTCCCTCTGATGAAGAGATGCCACCACAGAACGAATGGACTTAATTCTGAACTTCCGCACCCGCACATAGCGGTTCAGGGCCTTAAGGGCCTGATCGGACGTACCGTACCCTCTTTTTTTGGGCATCGTAAATAGGTATGAATAAAAGCCATGGAAACCTTCTGAGATTGGAACCGGGACAATCACACCTTGGAGCAACAGGCCTTGCACCGTGCCCCGGAGGGCTAACAAGCTCTCCGGAGACAGATATAGATTGGATGGAAAAAATCTGCTTGGGGACAAGTCTGGAACTCGATCTTGTAACCAGACAGAATCACTTCATGGACCAACTTGTTTATCAGAAAATTCCACGGGCCCGGAAACCAGTGAAGACGTCCCCTCATCCGGACTGTGGGTGAGGGCGCCTCTTCATGCTTAAAGAGCCTTATCTGGGGGTCTGGAGAAGCCCGCTCTCTGTTTGTCCAACCAGGGCCCCTTGGGACCTACTGAGGGGGGCTTGAAAGACGTTGAGCCTTTGTCAGTGGACCCTGAGGGACGACAAAAACTTTGTGTACCGAGAAGGAAGGGCCATACTTGCAACTTGACTCCTTCCCCTTCTTTGACCGTGGAAGAAAAGTACTCTCCCCCCCCCCGTGACACTCTTAATGATATCATCCAGAGTGACCCCAAACAAACAATCGCCTTGAAAAGGCAGATCAGCTAGGGCCTATTTAGAGGCCTGGTCTGCTGTTCAACACTTAAGCCACAATACTCGTTGAAGCACTACCGCTGAAACAGATAGCTTAGGAAGCAAGGGAGCTGCGTCCAAAGAGGCATCACAGACAAACTGCAGTCCCTGGACCAGTTGGTCCGCTAATTCCATGAAGGTAGGAGGAAACTGGTCACCTTCCAGGTCACGGCAAAACAGCTTCGCCCATTCTGTCAGCATTTGCGACACCAGAGCAATAGCCAAAACCAGCCGAAGCACCTAACCCGCAATAGAGAACATTCAGAGACCCTGCCTTCCTGTCAGCCGGGTCCTTAAAGGTCAGGAATCCTCAACCGGAATCATAGTGGTTTTGCTCAACCGAGAAACCGGGGGATCCACCATAGGTGGTGCTATCCATTTAAGCAGACTTTCCTCAAATGGATAACGCACAGCAAAACACTTTGGGATCACAAAGGGGCGTTTTGGATATTCCCAAACTTGTCAAAAAAGGAGGGATAAGGGAACACTTTTGCTGTGCGAGGCGGCTTGTGAGTGCCAAAGGCGACTGGCACCTCCACCGCAGCTGTGGCTGCATCCTTCATTTTTTATGTTTCCCACACAGAAGCAATCAGTGTGTCCACCAGCGCTTTCTCGTCCGCAGCCACTGGGGCAGAGGAATCATCCTAACTGTCCAAAAGATCTAGGAGCGCGGTCGCAGACCCCGCAGGGTGGGCCCCGTCCACGGCAGCCAAATCATATTCAGGATCTGATGAGACAGATGAAGCAGGGGAAGGTGGGGGGCGCTTCTTGCTAGTCCACCGCCCAAGAGCCACCTCCACCCGGCACACAAAGGACTCCAGGGCCGCCGTCAGTGCGTCAACAGATGACTGGGAGCCAGAGCGACCTGCAGCCTCTGACAGGGGGTCAGGTGGTGAAACGTGCTGAGATTCCATAGGAGAGTAGTAGTACCGGACCACCAGGACACCCCACAGCCTGCAGCAGAGAGAGAGAGGAGGGATCCACCAGACTCACCACTCCACCAGCGTAGCACTTGTTTCAGAAGTAGACCTGCACACACATGGCATCCAAGGGAGAAGAAAACACAGGAGACAGCGCCGGGTTAAAAGGAGGAGCTTCCACCTGTCAAAAAAACGCAGTCCTGGGCTACACAGTAATGGCCGCCGTTGCCTGAGCCAAAATCCATCATATCATGACCGCCGAGCTACACAAACATGTCCGCCGGCCATAGGAAGTCATCAGGCACTAGGGAAAAGGACGTCGGCTACGGCAAAATGGCCACCGGCCGTGCTACACGAGACTACCACAAATGCAGGAGAATCCTTGAGCCTCCCAGGATGATAACATGAGAGAGAATCCAGGGCACCGGACCCAGTGCCTCCCCACCGGTAAGCACAGCACCTAGGCGGCGTACACCCCCAGCCCACCAGTACTCAACCCCGTCCCCCAGGGCCCACCACAGGCACACTACCCCATATGGAGGGGGAGAGGGAAAGGGGGGTTACCAAGGGACCTCCAGGGCCAGGAAAAGAGGGTGCGGGGACAGAGGGGACCGCATCCACCACAAAAAAACCCTAAGGGGAGAGGGGGACATTTACTCACCATACCAGGACCAAGCGGACACCACTCCAGACAGAACCTCCTTGCCACCGAAGTGGGGCTGTCGGCCATGAGGGAGGCTGCGACTCTTGCAGAGACACTGTCACATGCGACCTCGCGAGACGTTTAACTCGCAGAGCCAGGGGCTATGTCGTGGCCGACCTAGCACGCAGCTGCAGTCTGCACACGCTTGCTAGCCAGACTGGGGTGAGCACTGGATCAAATATCCAGCCCATCACCCAGCCCGGCAGTTGATTGTAGATCTCACCGGAAAAATCCAGGAAAAAAAAAAAAACAAACTAAAAAATAAAAAGTGCCAGGACAAGAGATCCCAGCAGGGAACTAGGTGCTTACTCCTGACTAGGCAGAAAAAAAAAAACTAAAGGCCTATAGCAAAGAGGGGGCTGTATATCACCTAGGACTGCCCATGGGCATAACCAAGACTTTTTTCTGCCTAGTGTCCTATTCCTGTAGAGGGCGATATAACCCTATGGTTCTGAATAAAGAAGGCTGTGTCTGTCAAAGAAACTACTTTTGGGAATCGGTGCTGCGCCGCATCGATTCGGACAATGCTATTGCTAGCAATAGCTGCCGGTTTGACAAGTCAAATCGCATCAATGTGAACCTGGGCCAACTATCTGTTGCTCATTGTTCTGGATCACACACCAGCAAGTTTCTTTTCTTTCCATAATTTGAAAATTTCTTACAAAAAAAAAAAAAAACACACACACTATATAAATTGGAAAACTTTAATAAAATACAAATATGCAACTACAACAGAGAGATACAGCTATTTTTGTTATCCGGATCAAGATTCAGTAATCCATAAATTAAATTAAACACATTAACCACTTGCCGACCAGCCGCCGCAGTTGGACTGTGGCAGAATGGCACGGCTGGGCGAAACGTTATGTTACCTCGCTTCGCCCTGTGGCCGCTGCTCGTCCCCGAAACCGATGCGAGTGCCCGGCGATCACCATCACCGCCGAGCTCCCGCGATCGCTGCTGACACACAGAGAACCGGGATCTGTGTGTGTCAACACAGTTTTCAGTTCTCTGAGGGGATTAGAGACAGATCGTCTATTCAGAGTATGAACAGCGATCTGTCATCTCTCCTACGCAGTCCCCTCCCCCTTCAGTTAGAACACACAATAGGGAACACAATTAACCCCTTGATCACCCCCTAGTGTTAACCCCTTCCCAGCTAGTGACATTTTTACAGTAATCAATGCATTTTTATAGCACGGATAGCTGTAGAAATGCCAATGGTCCCAAAAATGTGTCAAAATTGTCCGATGTGTCCTCCATAATGTCGCAGTCATGATAAAAATCAGATTGCCGCCATTACTAGTAAAAAACAAATTATTAATAAAAAAAAAGCCATAAAACTATCCCCTATTTTGTAGACGCTATAACTTTTGCGCAAACCAATCAATATACGCTTATTGCGATTTTTTTACCAAAAATATGTAGAATACATATCAGCCTAAACTGAGGAAAAAATTGTTTTTTTAAATATATTTTTGGGGGATATTTATTATAGCAAAAAGTAAAAAATGTTGCGTTTTTCTCAAAATCGTCAATTTTTTTTTTTGTTTATAGCGCAAAAAATAAAAAACAAAAAACCAGAGGTGATCAAATACCACCAAAAGAAAGCTCTATTTGTGGGGAAAAAGGACGTCAATTTTGTTTAGGTGCAACGTCGCAGGACCGCGCAATTGTCAGTTAAAGCAACAGTGCCGAATCACAAAAAGTGCTCTGGTCAGGAAGGGGGTAAAATCTTCCGGGGCTGAAGCGGTTGAAGAATGAAAATGAACTTTTTTACCCTAACATTTTTTTTAGTCTTTATACCAATATAATAATCTGCATTTAAGAAAATTATGTAAACACAGCTTGCAATTTATAATCTAGTGATACAACACTGGCATGTCTTATCACTAGGCTACACATTTCTCTTATCTTCATTTTAACAGATCCTGCTGCACAGGGCAGATTATGTAGGCATAACCACATCCAAATACCCATGCCAGACAGAATGCAGGACCGTCCCCACTGCATTCAGCATCATCTAAGGTCACCAAGCAAATCCACTAAACATACCAAAACAAGATTACACTCCAAAGTACCTGATGCAAATAGACAATCAATGTTCCTTAGTTTTTAGTTTTAAACTCTAAGCTGATGCAACACTGAATAAAAATATCCTGCATTTTGGTTTGAAATTATTCTTAGCAAAGAAACTAACTAAAAAAGTGATTGTAAACGTTTTTTTTTATTTAAATTAAACAAGTTTATACTTACCTGCTCTGTGCAATGTAATTGCACAGAGCGGCCCGAACCTACTCTTCTTTGGTCTCCCACTGGCTCACTTGGCTTCTCCTCTACTCTTTGTGCGCCCATTAAAAGCTGCTTTCGATTTTGGCACACCTGTGGGCTCAATCCCCACTCCCAAAACACAGGTCTTGACAGAGCGGTGGGAGCCAATGATTCCCACTGCCTTAGCAAAGCCTGCGAAAGAGGAAAGAACGGAGAGGGCCACTACGATTGGCAAAGGGTTGAATCAAGTGAACGTTAAGGTAAATATAAAGGGGATGAGGAGGAGGAATACTGCTACCTAAACATTTATCCCAATGTAATGAATGCATTAATGTAAAAAAGAAAAAAAAAATGTTTAGGCTTTAGAACCACTTGGAATTTGCAACGGAGATCTATTGAATTAAAAAATATAATACATTCTGCATTTAACCACTTCAATACCAGGCACTTTTGCACCTTCCTGCCAAAGCAAATTTTCAGCTTTTAGCACAATCACTATTTAAATGACAATTGCGCGGTCATGCTACACTGTACCCAAATTAAATTTGTATCATTTTGTTCCCACAAATAGAGCTTTCTTTTGGTGGTATTTGATCACCTGTGCGTTTTTTATTTTTTCCTAAAAACAAATAAAATACAGAAAAATTTGAAAAAAAAAGTTTTTGTTTCTGTTATAAAATTTTGTAAATAAAGTTTTCTCCTTCACTGATGGGCACAGATAAGGTGACACTGATATGCAGCACTGATAGGTACTTATGGGTGGCACTGATGAACGGCACTGATAGATTGCACTAATAGGCATCAATGATTGCACTGGCAGGCAATGTTAATAGGCATACCTGGTGGGTGTCCTTTATTGCCATCCCTGGTGGTCCAGTGTGGGCATCTGTGGGGGGGGGGGGGGGGGCGCTGCGCTGATGATCACCTGTCAGGAGAGCGGCCGATCGGCTCTCCTCTACTCGCGTCTACGCGAGTGAGGAAAAGCTGATAAACGGCTCTCTTTCTGTTTACATCATGATTACCACGTGATCAGGCGTGGCCAAAGAGCCTCCGTCAGAGGCTCTTTAACCAGATCGGTGTAGCGGTCTTTCAGACTGACACGCCGCACCACTGATTGCCACGCTGCGCCCCGCCCCCCGGGGTGCACGACCGCGACTTATCCTGCTGGATCATATGACATCCAGTCAGGATAACTGAACCACCGCCCGCCCATCATTTTGCTATAGGCCAGGCAGGAAATGGTTAATAAATTATATTGAAGAATTGTAGTGATTGCGCTGCGCTGCTTGTGCTTTTTTTTTCTCAGGTTTGCACAGTAAAGACTTTGGTAGTTTGTAGAGAAAAATAATCGATTAATTTGTGCCATTTTGAAAGTTGGCAGCCTTTGAAAAGGAGAAGCAGAAAATAAGTAAACATTGCAATAACTTATTTGCCTGGAGTACAACTTTATTTTAAGTTTACTTGCTTACACTGTTGGGCTGCTAATACATTGGGGGGCTTTGGGAAGTCTCTGAAAGTTGTAGTAAAGTCTACTGCTTTTTTTTTTTTTTTTCTTTTTTAAATGACCCCGTGCAGTGTTATGCCGTCATAATATTCTAGTTTGCATATTAGCACATTATGGCAGACTTGCTTTTTAAACGGAGCCCTCAAGTGCTGCGCTGGTACCGCTCTTGGTAGTCCCATCTTTGCTCTGTGGCCGTTTTAATAACCAGCAACAATTATTTCACTCCAGCACATATGCACAGGAGTCATCATAGTGGCACGGCACTGATGTCATCTATTGTTGATGTGAATATCTCTTGAATGGTACATGTTTAGGAGATATTCACCATCCCTACAGGTAAGGAAGGCCATACATATACCAGTAGTTACAAATTTTATATCAGCTTGACTGCTTTCACACGGAAGCGCTTTACAGACGTTACAGCGCTAAAAATAGCGCCTGCATAGTGCTTGTAAAGAGCCTCTTCTGTCTCTCCAGTGTGAAAGCTTGAGTGCTTTCACACTGAAGCAGTGCACTTGTAGGATGGTAAAAAAAAAAAAAAAGTCCTGCAAGTAGCATCTTTGCAGCATTGTGGGAGGGGTGTATACACCGCTCCTAAAGCGCCTCTCCCCATTGAAATCAGTGGGGCAGCGCCGCCGAACAGCCGGCAAAGTGCCGCTGCAGCCACCTTTCCTGAAAATAGAATATATGCACAGTTAAAAAACATTGTTTAAAAAAAAAAAAGTGGCAACACATATCAGAAAATCATTTACAATTCCAGTATTAGACCCTAGAACTCTATCTTAAATATTTACCGATCTGAGATGAAACAATTCAGGTCAAATTCCACGTTCAACCCTGTGGGGACCCCTACCTTAGTTTCATACACCCAGAAGGAATCACGGCGACTCAATTGCCAAATAAAATTGCCTCCCCTCCAATGATTGGTCACATGTAAGGGTCTGGAAGTCCCCCCCACGTATTGTAGGCCGCACTCGCATTCTAACATGTACAGGACACCTGCTGTGTTACTTGTTATCAGCTCTTTGATTTGATAACTTTTATTGGTGGCAGAAGCAACGAAGTCTTCACGTTTTTTAATGTTACACCTGGCCTGTTTGCACGCAAGGCAACGGTCACCTGTGAGAAAATTAAAAATCCTGTTTTTGAAATGGACTGGGGGCTCAATGACTACTGGGGCTAATTTATCCCTTAATGAGGGGGCTTTCCTGTATATAAATTGCAGACCTTCAGGTAGTACTGGGCCTAAGACCCCATCTTGCTTTAAGATTGACCAGTGCTTAAGGACAATTCTTTCGAATTTCTTATATTGAACGTCGAAAAGCTAAAATAATTCTCGTGTTCACAGATGAACTTTGATTAGACTTGGGGACATTAGACACCAGAGTTCTGTCCAGATTACGAATGGTTTTGAACTCTGTCTATAGTAAGCTTGTCATACCCCTTCTGCAAGAACCGAGCAGCCAAAACTTGAGACTGAGAAACAGTCCCCTTCATATGAGCAATTTTGCCTTAGGTGTAAAAACCCTGGGGATATTACAAAGCCATTGCTATGGTTGCAACTCTTCACTGGGATAAAGGCATTGTGGTCTGTAAATTTAAAATGGTTAGTCATCTTGACCTGATCCCCATCCTTTGTTATATCCAGAAAGACCGTTCGGTCAATACTGACGTTCCAGGTCAAGACAATGTTTTTATTGTTAGCATTGAGTTTCTGCATAAACGTGTCAAGACTAGAGATGTAAAAACCCAGAAAAAAAAAAAAAAAAAAAAACAAACAAACTTTACATTTTTTTTCCTGAAGGCTTTGTTTTTTTTCCCAAAAATTGGAAAAATTGAAAAAAAAAGTGTGGAATATTTTATTTTAACATGATGAATAAAATATTTTAAGACAGGGTGTTCAAATATTTTCCAAATCATTTCTAAAAAAATTTATGATATCAGATTATTCTATTATTCTAGGACAAGCAAGTCCTAGGTAACAGACTGAACCCTCCAATGCAAGAACAGTATGCATTTCTTGCTTTAGGAGGTGCTGTGCTACTATTGTAAAAAGAAAAAGGTTTCAGTTTTGCTTTTGCGTGTTAGTGGGTGTGTTTTGTTTGTTCTGTCCTCTTCACTAAGCCTCAAAAGCATTGGAAGAAAATACAGAGCAACAAAAAGGACCTGAAAGTATATGTTTAATTAAAAAAAAAAAAAAAGGTAAGAGTTTACATTTATCTGATTCTGAATCCAGAAAACTGAATCATTTAGCTACATTAGTTTATCTTTATAAACTTTTGTGTAAATAATTTAATTACCAGTAATCTGGTTCTTCCCCCACACACAACCATAGATTAGTGTCTTCCTGCAAAGTAGTAATTTTTTCTTGTTTTTATTTCCTACTCCCCTCAGAAAAATGGTGAGACCAACATGGAGGCATTTTCACATTACAAGTTCTTCTGAAAAGAAAAATGTGATTTGCAAATATTGTCAGATGAAATATGCATTTTCAAATGCTACCAGGATGACAAAACACATTCTTGTATGTAACAAGTGTCCTGTAGATATTAAAAAAATCCTTCATGGACCGAAGTGAAGAGGACAACAAAGACAATGCACATAGTTTTTCTCAACGTTCTCATAACAGAATGACTTTCAATCCTAAAAAGACAAAAAAGTGTTAATGTAGCATTTTTTTCAATTTTTCCGAAAATTTCCGTCCCCCCCCCCCCCCCCCCATTTTTTTTTCGGATAAAAAAAAAATTAAAAAACACAACACAAGCTTCAAAATTTCCAGAAATTTTACATCTCTAGTCAAGACCAGACTTCTCTCCATTCCACACCATGATGAGGTCATTGATATATCTCTCGTAGCAGACTAGCTCAGGGAGTCTATTCTTAAAATATGGCTTTCTCCTCCCAGTGTGCCATAAAAAGATTGGCTAAACTGGGAGCAAACCGGGCCCCCATTGCTACTCCCCTGGTTTGTATATAAATTTGTTTAACGTACCAGAAGTAATTCCTCGACAAACAGAATTTCAGGCCATCAAAAAGCTCTTATGTCTTCCAGATAGGCCAGATGCACTAAAGGCCCACTGCACTGAGGATAAAGCATCCTAATGGCTAATAATAGTGTAGAGAGAACTAACATTGGCCGTAATCAGGAAACTGGAAGGGGAAACTTATGGATTCAAGCTTCGAGGGTAACGACCTGTTCCATGACTCCCAGTCGGGATTTAGGCCGGGACGTGGCACTGAACTGTTTGCACTTGATATACGCGAATGTCTGTTAAGGGTAAAGGATGCAGGGGGGGGGGGGGCTGGGTCAGCAGCCTTGGTGCTACTCGACCTCTCCGCAGTCTTTGACACTAATCGACCATCAAATCCTGGGAGATCGCATGTTATACCTTTTTGGATGTAGTGGCACTGTCCTCCGTTGGATCAACTCCTTTCTCACGGATAGGACCCATAAAGTGAATGCTTGCAGCTCGCCAATGGAACCACTTCTCTATGGAGTCCCGCAGGGCTCGGCATGGTCACGCCAACTTTTATATACAGAGACTCCGGAAAATTAAAGATCTATTTTCGCACGAAAACTGACTAACTCTTGTACAGAGCCTTGTGCATTCCTGGTTGGATTGCTCTAACATCTTTTTTCTTGGACTTCCATTGAAGTGGCAAGCAATTCAGAATCAAGCTGCTCGTCTGGTCTCCGGATGCGCCAGAACAGACCACATCTCTCCCGTGCTGGAAAAACTGCACTGGCTCCCTATCGCCAAGCGAGTACTATTCAAGGCAATGTGCTATATGTATAGGGCACACCGGAAACAATTTGTCTGAAAGGGCCCCTCACCATGTACCGTCAAGACCACTCCGATCGGCCAACTTACTTTTCACAAAACCGACAATCAGCAGACTAAAATTTACTGGTAACAGACGCCTGGTTACAAAGGGGAATGAGCTGTGGAACACTCTTCCAGCATCTCTAAAGTTTCAGGAAGGGTTTAAACCTTCCTCTTTGTCCAGGCCTACGGATAATCTGATGAAGAATAGAAATCATACAAAAACATGGATTTTGTATGCTCATTTTTCCTCCCCCATCTGGAGGGTTAGTCCCCCCCCCCCTGTTCTTCTCTGTTTTTACTCTACCTCTTTTCTATTGGGCATCCTAGGCTCCCTTAACGTTCTTTTGGAAATCTCACTTGATTTTAGGGTCTTTGTGCGCCTAGACGCGCTCTTAACAGAGCGCATTCGGCGCAATACAAATCCCATATCATATCAAAGTAAGAGAGACAATGTTGTTGAGAAGTACAAGTCAGGATTAGGTTATGAGAGAGGAGGTATCTCTACTTGGACAAGACCTTCAAATAGGTCAGAGAAAGAGCAACTGCAGTTGAGAGCAGAGTTTGACATAGAGAAGTTACCCCGCTTGCGCGAGAAGCCAAGGCAGCATACCGCATGGCCCAAGACACATACAACAGAGCAGAGGACACTGAGAACCGCTTGCGCAGAAACAATATCCGTATTGTTGGCCTCCCTGAGAAATCTGAGGGTAAAGACCCCACATCATTTGTGGAAAACTGGCTGGTAGAGTTATTTGGCCGTGAAGCTTTCTCCCCATTTTTTACAGTGGAGAGGGCCCATAGAGTGCCGGGCCGGCCTCCTCCACAAGGTGCTCCTCTCAGATCAATGTTGGCCAAATTGCTACATTATCGCAGTAGAGAGGCAGTGCTACGTTGCGCGCGGGAGCAGACCAATGTTAAAGTTTAACGGTGTAAGAGTGTCGTTCTATCCAGACTTCTCGGCTGAGGTGCAGAGGAAAAAGAGCGAAATTCAGCGAGGTAAAGAAGCGCCTCAGAGCCTTGCAACTACCATACGCCATGCTCTACCGAGCGAAGTTGCGTGTGACTGCAGAAGGACACGCACAGTTTGAGTCTGCTAGAGAAGCGACTGCCTGGCTTGATCACAACGAACAGGCGCTACACTGTCATCGTGCGGATGCAGAAGGTGACTGACCGGGACATTGTACTGGACTAAAGGAGACTTGTCAATATGCCTGGAAGCCATACTCACCCACCCTAACTCTGCTTTAGTATCTTTACCCCTTTTTCATAACCCATCAACATTCCAGACTCTTTCTACGTTACCTTATTGCTGGGGACTGCTCTATATCTCTCAAGCGAAAGGAACTGAACTGTGCAAATTTCTCCCTCACTCAACTTGAGATGTGTGATCTTAGACACTATTGGGGTTTTACTCTTTGGTACTCGCCTACCTCCTTTCCTTCCTCTCATTTTTCTTTTCGTTATTTGCCCACTGTTGTGAGTGATTTGTTTTGGAACTACACCCTGCCATCCTCCCGGGTTGGGCGGAACTGAGGGCGCACCCCTCCCTGTTCCTTTCGGGCCTCTGAAAATCCCCTCTCCATCGGGGGCCATGGTTTTGCAACAGTGAAAACCGATTATGTGTGGATAACTGCTTATATTCCCATATTGTTGTGGGAACCTACCCCTATTAGGATAGACATTGTGTTCAGAAACCTGTTCATAATTACTCTGATAATAATTAGAACCACTACCACTATTCACATATGTCCCATTGTAATCATAAGCCTGCTGATAATTACTCTGATACTGATTATAGCCATTGTATGGTTTATTATTCCTAGTGGATGTATTATACTCATAGTGCCTATGGGGAGATTAAAAGGTAACCACCCCTTCTCCCCCACCCTCTTATTCTTCCCCCTTTTGGTCTGAACCACCTGGTATTGACTATCATTCTGTGGTGTCCCCATATCATATTCAGAGTTATCATATACATATATATTGAGATCCCTTGGAGTAGATAAGGTGTGTTAATAGTTTCCAAATTGGAAGGACCCGGATGTGTCTGGGTCATAGTCACATCCACAGGCTCCATTTGACATTTAAAAACGTTACTTTTTCCGAAATTGTCTAAATCTCTGATAAACTTTTGCTTTTTCTTATTTTGTATATCCGAAACCTATTTAATTAATCTAAAATAGAAAAAGGATGTGGGACTTTGAGTGAGGCACACGAGAGCAGAAGTCAAACTAGAATAAAAGTTTCAATTTTTAAAATAAAGTAATACATAAATTCATAAGTTTACATTTGTAGGCACATAGCTCAATAGATATAATTTGTATTCAAATCATAAAATACATTCCAACAAGGACTTCTATGTAAACATATGAGGATATAAAAAAAAAAAATGCATAACAATAAATATGTGGCACGCAGTGTCACTAGAAAAAAGTAGCAAGGACAAAACGAGAAACCCCCAGATTGGCTCAGAGTGTGACGGGGTGACCTCAGCAGAAGGAGGAAAAAAAAAAGGAGGGACCTGAAAAGCAAAAACACGAAGTGAATAGGTAAGAATAGTGTGAAAAAAATAAAAAGGAGAATATGAAGCAGTGAAAATAGGTGGAAGTAAAAAACGAATAAAGGAAAGAGAAGGAAAAAAGTGAAAAAATAAAAAGAAAAAGTTTCGAGAAAGAGAGAATAGAATATGAGAGAAATAACCAAGATAGTACAGAAAGAGACCAGGGAAGGGGGATGGTAAAACAAAAGAGGAAAACTGAGTGAAAGAAAAAGGGGGTGAAGAAAGACCATAGCTGTGAAGAAAAAAGACCTGAAAACCAAAAAACCTCTTGTTTTACCATCCCCTTCCCTGGTCTTTTTCTGTACCATCTTGGTTATTTCTCTCTATATATTCTATTCTTTCTTGAAACTTTTTCTCTTTTATTTTTTCACTTTTTTCCTTCTTTCTTTTATTCATTTTTTACTCCCACCTATTTTCACCGCTTCATATTCTCCTTTCATTTTTTTCACACTATTCTTACCTATTCACTTTGTGTTTTTGCTTTTCAGGTCCCTTTATTTTTTATTTTTTCCTCTTTCCGCTGAGGTCACCCCGTCACACTCTGACCCAATCTGGGGGTTTCTCCTTGCCGGGTCTGCTGCCTGGACACGCTCCCTCAGCTTCGGACCCTGGCATTGTGGGTGGGCTCTGCATTCAGGGCTGCGCCGCCTTTGCACGGACGCAATTGTAAGTTCATGGTCTTTGTGGAAGAATGTGGAATTTTATGTTTTACATTTGCCCACTCGTCCTTTAAACTACTCTAAATATTGCCAATTTCCCCTATTTATAGGTGATTAATGCGGTTATGCTCCTGATGAGTGGCTATAAGGTCCCAAAACAGCGTAGAGCTTACAACTACCGTTATTCACACACCAATATTAGCTATGTATGGACGTTCCATTGTTATTGTATTTTGTCCTTGCTACTTGACACTGCGTGCCATATATTTATTGTTATGCATTTTTTATTTATATCCTCATAGGTTTACATAGAAGTCCTTGTTGGAATGTATTTTATGATTGAATACAAATTATATTTATGGAGCTATGTGCCTACAAATGTAAACTTATGAATTTATGTATTACTTTATATTAAAAATTGAAACTTTATTCTAGTTTGACTTCTGGTCCCGTGTGCCTCACTCAAAGTCCCACATCCTCTTTCTATTTTAGTTTTTAATACTGAACCGGGATGGAGGAGGGGTATGAACGGCCCCACTATCCTCATTTAAAGTCCCAATACTGCTGATTTCTCTCCTTTTATTTAATTAATCTGTTCTTGAGTTCAGCAGATAATCTCAAGGATTCCTCAGATTCCTTATGAGGTTCAAGAATATTTTTGAGTCTCAAGCGCCTTTATTTTTTTCTCGTTTCCTTAATAGGAACGCTTATGCGACAACAAAACCGTGGATTTTTGTTCGAAGGATGTTGGCTCCAACTTGTCTTGCATACACACGGTCACACAAATGTTGGCCAAAAATTAAGAACGTAGTGATGTACAAGACGTACCGTATATACTCGAGTATAAGTCGTTCCGAGTATAAGTCGAGGCCCTAATTTACCACAAAAAAATGGGAAAAACTTATTGACCCGAGTATAAGACGAGGGTGAGAAATGCACAGCTACTGTAAGTGGAAAAGAGGGTCAACAATGCCCATTTGCAGCCTCACTGTGCCCATTTGCATGCCTCACTGTGCCCATTTGCAGCCATAGGTCCCTCGAACTTCAAACTCAGTAGTTAAGGGTTCCTAGATGCCTCCTAGCTGCAGCCAAAATTTGGGGTCTCTGAACCCAAAGTGTCCCGAAATGACATTGCTACAGATGGACACAGTTGACCGAATTTGGGGCCCCGTATCTCGGGGTCACTTAGTGATAGGAACTCCAAATTTGGTGTGCAAACCCAGTAGAACTAGCACCATAAAATATCCAAAGCTGGGATTTCTAAAACCAAGTGGCCCCGAGATACAAATATTGGTTCAGAAAATGTCAAGCACTTTTCTGCAGCAGAGAATGACATTTTCCGAACCTAATTTGGGGCCCCATATCTCGGGGCCACTTGGTGCTAGGGACCCCAGCTTTGAAAATGTTATGGTACCCAGTCTACTTGGTTTGCACACCAAATTTGGGGTTCCTAGTACTAAGTGATCCTGAGATACAGGGCTCCAAAGTCGGTTCAGAAAATGTCAAGCACTTTTCTGCAGCAGAGAATGACATTTTCCGAACCGATTTTGGGGCCCCGTATCTCAGGGCCACTTAGTGCTAGGAACTCCAGCTTTAGATATGTTGTGGAACAAGGTCCTCTGGGTTTGCACACCAAATTTGGGGTTTCTAGCACCAAGTGGCCCTGAGATACGGGGTCCCAAAGTCGGTTCAGAAAATGAAATTTTTTGCTGCAGAAAAGTGCTTGACTCGAGTATAAGTCGAGGGGGGCACTTTCAGCACAAAAAAAGGTTCTGAAAAATTCGACTTATACTCGAGTATATACGGTATGTGATATCTCCATTACGAACGCTAGTTTTACAAGACCGAGCGCTTCCGTCTCATACTTGATTCCGAGCATGCGTGGACTTTTGTCTGACGGACTTGTGTACACACGATCGGAAAGTCAAACAACAAACATTTGTTGGCGGAAAATTTGAGAACCTACTAGCCAACATTTGTTGGCAGAAAGTCCGACAACAAACGTTTGATGGAGCATAAACACGATCAGACTTTCCGACCAACAAGCTCACATCCAACATTTGTTGTTGGAAAAAACAATCGTGTGTACGGGGCATGATGATTCTAAACCCTTACAAAAAAATAAAAAAAGAATCACCCCATTCTTTCATAGCCTCATTTGTCCATGAGGTCATCATTTGGGGGGACATCTCACCTTGAACGTCCGGGGATCAGTTTTGCTGCCAAGTACTGTTCAAAGGAAATATCCCACCAAATTTTAACCTTTTCGAAAACGTGCCCTAATTTCCTGAAGGTGTGGGTTAATTCATTTCCTTCTCCTGTAGACTGATTTCTAGAGAAAATATCCCCAGTTTTAATCTCTCTTTTCTCCAGATACTGAAATACCTCCATATTTTCCTGCTAAACTGTAATATATTGGAAATGAATCAAAGTAAATGAATGAAATCAGTTGGCGCAAAAAAGCAATAATACTCCTATCGTAAGCAGCTGAACACTCAAGGAGTAGCAATGGGGGCCTGGTTTGCTCCCAGTGTAGCCAATCTTTTCATGGCACACTGGGAGGAAGAAGTCGTATTTAAGAATAGACCCCCTGAACTAGTATGCTACGAGCTATATTGATGACCTCATCATGGTGTGGAATGGAGAGAAGTCTGGTCTCGACACATTTATGCAGAAACTCAATGCCAACAATAAAAATATTGTCTTGACCTGGAACGTCAGTATTGACCGAACGGTCTTTCTGGATCTGGATATAACAAAGGACGGGGATCGGGTCAAGATGACTAACCATTTTAAATGAACAGATCGCAATGCCTTTATCCCAGTGGAGAGTTGCCACCATAGCAAGTGGCTATGTAATATCCCCAGGGATATTACGCCTAAGGTGAAATTGCTCATGTGAAGGGGACTATGTCTCTCAGTCTCAGGTTTTGGCTGCCCAGGTTCTTGCAGAAGGGGTATGACAAGCTTACTATAGACAGAGTTCAAAACCATTCGTAATCTGGACAGAACTCTGGTGTCTAATGTCCCCAAGTCTAATCAAAGTTCATCTGTGAACACGAGAATTATTTTAGATTTTCGACGATCAATATAGGAAGTTCGAAAGAATTATCCTTAAGCACTGGTCAATTTTAAAGCAAGATAGGGTCTTAGGCCCAGAACTACCTGAAAGTCCACAATCTATATACAGGAAAGCCGCTCATTAAGGGATAAAATTAGCCCCAGGAGTCATTGATCCCCAGTTCATTTCGAAAACAGGATTTTTCATTTTCTCACAGGCTTTTACGCATGTGGCCGTTGCCCTGCGTGCAAACAGGCCAGGTGTAACATTAAAAAACGCAAAGACTTTGTTGCTTCTGCCACCAATAAAAGTTATCCAATCAAAGATCTGATAACATGCAACACAGGTGTCCTGTGCATGTTAGAATGCGAGTGCCGCCTACAATATGTGGGGAGGACTTCCAGACCCTTACATGTGAGGATTGGAGAACACGTGAACAATATAAAAAAGGGTCTTAATACAAATGTTTAGAAACATGAGTTTTGTTTCACAATCGCAGCCCCGCTAAGTTAAAATTTTGGGGGGTTGAGAAGGTGACCAATCATTGGAGGACACAATTTTATTCAGCAATTGAGTCGCTGTAAATCCTTCTGGGTGTATGAAACTAAGGTAGGGGTCCCCACAGGGTTGAACGTGGAATTTGACCCGAATTGTTTCATCTCAGATCGGTAAATATTTAAGATGGAGTTCTAGGGTCTAATACTGGAATTGTAAACGATTTTCTGAAAGGTTTGCTTTATTTTTTTTAAACAATGTTTAACTGTGTGCAGATATTCTATGTTAAGGAAATGTGGCCGTCATGTTTTAAAATTTTTAAATCATACATTTTACTTTCCATGTTATAGAATAGTTGAATAATTAACAGATCATGGTTATGATCGGATGATCACGGTTTTTCTTTCCCTTTAGTGATGCTCCAGGCTACAGACGGGTTTTGTGCACTTCGCAAAAAACTATCTGGCTCTGGTGCCCCTGTTACAGAGCTGGATGAGCGTGCAAGTCATGTGATGAAGTCCCATGACCTACTGGGCGTCTCTGTAGCTATAGGAATGCACAATATGGGGATGAGGTGTCTGGAAGTGAATGACACCTCCCGGGCGTTCCTTCTATTCGTAGCAATGTATGGTGAGGGGGGCGGGTTCCGGATATTTAATAAGCCTCTTAAGGAGCAGGCTATTATTATTATTACTATACAGGATTTATATAGCGCCGACAGTTTACGCAGCGCTTTACAACATTAGGGCAGACAATACAAGTACAATACAATTCAATACAGGAGGAATCAGAGGGCCCTGCTCGTTAGAGCTTACAATCTAGGGCTATGGATACTTACCACTCCTCTCAGGCGTCCTTGTCATTGCGGCAGTGCACACTGTGGGGGGCAGGCTCCAGACGATAACCTCGCCTCTCGAGCGTCCTTGTCGTTATGGCAATGCACGCTGCGGGAGTCGGGTTTTAAATATCAGTTACGTAAGGTGGAATACATAAAAAGACGTTAACTCAGGAGCCCCCGTAATTCGCTGAAGTCCCGTCCACAGGGATGATACGCGTGCGGGAGGGCTCCGTGATGTCATTACAAACACCTTCCTGATTTTACAATGAGATGTTGAGTTATGCTGCATTATATGTTCTACTTCCTAGCACTGGGAATTCAGTGCTAGGTTTGCAAGTAACATTTCTTACCTTAAAGACAGTTTTAGTCAGAACAGAGAGCACTATATATGTTTTATTGATGTAGCATGAACCACGTCTCCAACTGTATACGAGTGTTACACTGCTGCTACATTGAGGCTGGATTACGATTGTTGGATCAGCTAAGAGGCAGAATTTCACCTTATGATTACCCCTGTGCGGAATGCTTGAATGACCTTTCTGTTCATTCAGAGGTCCACAGAGTGAGGTGAGCGGCCAGCATTTATGGTGGTGGAAGCACAGCTAAAGTGGCACAATAATTTAAATTGTTCGAGCACCCTGATCACTAGAGTCTTCACTACATTTTTTGCACCGACTAAATTCATTAGTTTACTATAGTTCTACTTTAACCACTTCAGCCCCGGAAGGATTTACCCATTTTCTGACCAGGCCATTTTTTGCAATACAGCACTGCATCGCTTTAACTGACAATTGCGCGGTTGTGCGACGTTGTACCGAAATGAAAATGATGCCCTTTTTTCCCCACAAATAAAGCTCTCTTTTGGTGCTATTATGTGGTTTTGATTTTTTGTACTATAAAACAAAAAAAGTGTCAATTTAAAAAAAAAAAAAAAAACCACAATATTTTTTACTTTTGCTAGAATATCCAAAAAAAAAAATAATAATAATTCTTCATCAGTTTAGGCAAATATGTATTCTTCTACATTTTTTTTTTAACCAAAAATATCGCAATAAGCGTATTTTGATTGGTTTGTGCAAAAGTTATAGCGTCTACAAAATCGGGGATAGATTTATGGCATTTTTCTTATAAAAAGTTTTTTTTTTTTTTACTAGTAATGACAGCGATGAGCGATTTTTAGCGGGACTGCGACATTGTGGCAGACAGATCGGACACTTTTTTTGGGACTATTGGCCTTTTTTACAGCGATCATAGTTAAAAATAGCCAACGATTACTGCATATATGTCACTAATAGCGAAGGGGTTAACACTAGGGGGCAATCAAGGTATTAAATGTGTTCCCTAGGAGGTGTGTCTGACTGTGGGGTGAGTGGACTGACTGGGAATTCTAGAGGGAGATCACTGTTCCTGATCACTAGGAACAGCAGATCTCTCTTCTTCCCTGACAGAATGGGGATCTGTCTGTTTACACTGACAGATTCCCGTTCTGGCTCTGAGGAGTGATCTTGGGTCACTGGCGGACATTGCAGCTGCCAGCCACGTACATCAGATCCAGTGGTGCACTCCCCCTATAGCTCTTAAAAGAGGCAGACTTACACCTACAGCGGTTTGCGCAGCCGTGCCAACCTGCTGCAGTAAAATGACAGCGGCTGGTCGACAAGCAGTTAAAGTGTTACTAAACCCAGGACTCTGCATTCACTGTATCTAGTCTCCCATAACACACAGAACATGGAAATGCAATTATTTTAGAAAATATAAACTGCTAAATACCTTTTTTTATCAGCAGTTAGAGCAGTCTTGTCTCTTGTGACTTGTACCAGTGTCCAGCTGAACACTGGTTAAAGCTTGTAGTTTTCTGACTGTCCTATTAGACTGCAAGACCCCTTGCCCTCTGTCTGGACAACGTTGATTGGCCCTGTGCTGATCACATCCCCTCGCCCAAGAAAAAACAAAAACAAACACCTCTCTAGCAATACACTCCAAACTGAGCATGTGCAGCACAACTCCATAGACTCAGGAAATTATTAGGGGTCAGTGGAAGGAGGGGAGGATCAGAGAAGACAGGATCAAACAGCCTTTACACAATGCGGTGGATTTGTCCTTAACGTAACAGCTAGAGGCTCTATATTGGGAGATTTTTGTTCAAAGAACTTCTACTAGGCAGTTTACTGCATAAATATAGAGGTAATATAGAGATATCGAAGACCTTGTGCACATGGACTCAAAAAAAATGCCATTTCCAGGGGCATTTGGCTTTTTTTTTCTTTCTATACCTCTAAATGCAACTGCATGTTAGCTTATGTGCCCTTGCACATGCAGGAGTTTTAGCGCGTTTTTATGTGAAGCACTCAGGGGCAAGAAAAAAAAATGACCACACATTCCCTGGGAAGTGTTTTTTCCCTGCGCAAACCTGTATAAACCCACATAAAAACATGCTTACAGTGCCTTGAAAAAGTATCAATACCGCTTGAAATTTTCCATAATTTGTCATGTTACAGCCAAAAACGTAAATGGATTTTATGTCATAGACCAACACAAGGTGGCACATAATTGTGAAGTGGAAGGAAAATGATAAATGGTTTTCAAATATTTTTACAATTAAATATCTGAAAAGTGTGGGGAGCATTTGTATTTGAGTCAATTTGACCCCCCTGAGTCAATACTTTGTGGAACCACCTTTCACTGCACTTACAGCTACAGTCTTTTTGGGTATGTCTCTACCAGCTTTGCACATCTAGAGTAAAATTTTTGCCCATTCCTCTTTGCAAAATAGCTCAAGCTCTGTCAGATTGAGAATCTGTGGCAA
This sequence comes from Lithobates clamitans, assembly GCA_037952925.1. Taxonomy (NCBI): domain Eukaryota; kingdom Metazoa; phylum Chordata; class Amphibia; order Anura; family Ranidae; genus Lithobates; species Lithobates clamitans. The sequence goes on along the minus strand of JBBGZY010000618.1, from coordinate 195,403 downwards.
GACTTAAATTGCTGTTCAGACACACTCCATCCAATGGGATTTAGGTCTGGACTTTGACTGGGCCATTCTAACACATAAATATGCTTTGATCTAAACCATTCCATTGTAGCTCTGGCTGTATGTTTAGGGTAGTTGTCCTGCTGGAAGGTGAACCTCTGCCCCAGTTTCTAGTCCTTTGCAGACTAACAGGTTTTCTTCTAAGATTGACCTGTATTTAGCTCCATCCATCTTCCCATCAACTCTGACCAAGCTTTCTTGTCCCTGGTGAAAAAAAGCATCCCCACAATATGATGCTGCCACCACCATGTTTTACAGTGGGGATGGTGAGTTCAGGGTGGTATGCAGTGTTTTTTGCCGAATTTTCTGCCAAACAGTGTTTTGCCTTTGGGCCAAAAAGTCCAATTTTGGTCTCATCTGACCAGAGCACCTTCTTCCACATGTTAGCTGTGTCCCCCACATGGCTGCTCGCAAACTGCAAATGGGACTCATGGCATTCTTTCAACAATGGCTTTCTTCTTTCCACGCTTACAAAGGCCAGATTTGTGGAGTGCATGACTAATAGTTGTCCTGTAGACAGATTCTCCCACCTGAGCTATGGATCTCTGCAGCTCCTCCAGTTACCATGGACCTCTCGACTGCTTCTCTGAATAATGCTCTCCTTGTCTGGCCTGTTAGTTTAGGTGGATGGCCATGTCGTGGTAGGTTTGCAGTTGTGCCATACGCTTTCCATTTTCAGGTGATGGATTGAACAGTGCTCCGTGAGATGTTCAAAGCTTGGGATATTTTTTGATAACACAACCCCGCTTTAAACTTCTCCACAACTTTATTCCTGACCTGTCTGGTGTGTCCTTGGCCTTTGTGATGCGGTTTGTTCACTGAGGTTCTCTAACCAACCCGAGGGCTTCCCAGTACAGCTGTATTTATACGGAGATTACACACAGGTGGACTATTTACTAATTAGGTGACTTCTAGAGGAAATTGGTTCAACTAGATTTTAATTACAGGCATCAGAGTAAAAGAGGGCTGAATACAAATGCACGCCACACCTTGCAGATAGTATATAGAGAAATACCACGCCAAGTAAACTAGTACATGGAAAAAAAAACAGCAGCTCATAAATGAGATACACACATATGAAAAGGAATAGTTAGGACGGAGCTGCGTTGAAAATGGTATATGAAATGAACAATATACCACACGTAATTAAACTTATATCTAAAAATAAGTACACAGCAAACAGCCAGGGGAGAGTCAAACATTCAGAGGTCATGGATGTAGACCAGGTATTACCCAAAATAGAAAGGAGCTCACCATAGTATAAATAGTTTCATAGACATTAAAAGGTAAAAAATGCCCTTACAGAAAGTAGAATTAAATGGTCACAGTTTAAAAGCCGGCTGGCTAGCGAACACCCGTCCACTCAGATAAACACCACAATGATGTCAGCAGGTAGTCATGGCCGAGTGGTTAAGGTGATGGACTAGAAATCCATTGGGGTCTCCCCACACTATGCTCTTTTCAAAGGCATAGTCAACTCAACATTCCTAAAAAAAAAAAAAAAAAAAAAAAAAAAAGGGTGTGCTGAGGTCATTGCGTTGTTTATCTGAATGGGCGGGTGTTCGCTAGCCGGCCTTTAAACTGTGACAATTCTACTTTCTGTAAGTGCATTTTTTAGCTTTTAATAAAGGTGTATGAAATGATTTACACCATGGTGAGCTCCTTTCTATTTTGGGTAATACCTGGTCTACATACATGACCTCTGAATGTTCGAGTCTCCCTGGCTTTTTGCTGTATACTTTTAACTTACCTATCAAGTGTTCCAGAGCTGCCATTCCATACTACCTGTATAAAAGGCCCTCCCTGGGTATTAGCCGTAGGCTTATGATAGCTTGCCATCCGGTAAGCATGCACTTTATGTGATGGAGGTGCACGACTTTATGTTGATGTTGGAAGTCACTTCAAGATTTTACACAACTGTGTTTTATGGACCAATTCATTTTATGCACTTTCCCAATTTTATTTGGTGTGTAGAATCAATTTTCAGATATATATGTTTAATTACGTATGGTATATTGTTCATTTCAAATACTATTTTTAGCGCAGCTCCGTCCTAACACTTTGCAGATATTTATAAAAAATTTTGAATTTCATTTATCAATTTCCTTCCACTTCACAATTATATGCCACTTTGTGTTGGTCTATCACGTAAAATCCCAATCAATTACGTTTTTGGTCGTAACATGACAAAATGTGGAAAATTTCAAGGAGGTATGAATACTTTTTCAAGGCACTGTATGTGTGTAAATTTATTCCAATGGCAAGAATACAAGATATACTCTAGCCAATAGGTTTATGCACAAATGCTTCTAAATGCCACACACATGTAAATGTACCTAAACACAATTGAAAAACTGAGACGCAAGAGAGGGTGCAGAGGGGGGAGGAAACTTCACCCCAAAAAGGAGGAGGATATAAGTGGTATTATAAACTTAAGCACCAAGGAAATCTCTAAGGAAGAACTCTCCACCCTTAGTAAGGGTTTGAAATTTGTTCCACCACGGAATCTTAACAAATTTCAGACGTTCATTGATGTGCAGAAATACACACGCAAATTAAATATAAAGAGTTATGTTTTAAGTAACCCGCTAGACAACTAGAGAAGCCTCTGCGGTGACACATTCAGGATTGAAAAATGCATCACTTTTTAATCCTCCTAGCACTGCAGCACCGAATGTTACCATCTTTCATGATTTGGTACTGAATGATCTGGCTAATTTAAATATTAGACCAGTACAAACTCAACATAATATCAGAGTTGGTTTGGAGGCTTTGAGTAATAGAAAGGATATCGTTATACGCCCGGCTGACAAAGGCGGAGCGATAGTTATCCTGGATCACGATTCCTACACCAACGAAATGTTAAGGATCCTTTTGGATACAAGCACGTACTCTCCTTTACCATCTGACCCAACTTCTGGTTTTAAGCAGGAACTAAAGGTCCTGATTGATAAAGGTTATGATTTGGGGATCCTAAATAAAAAAGAAAAAGGAGTACTTGGTCCCCCTAGCCCCTAGGCTACCGGTGATGTACATATTACCGAAAATCCATAAGACGTTGATCAATCCACCAGGGAGGCCCATCAGTGGTATTGACTCCGTAACTTCACGTGTGGGTAAGTATATTGATTTTTTCTTACAACCACTGGTGATGGGCACCCCCTCCTACCTCAAGGACACTAAACATGTTCTTAATATATTGAGTGAAATAGAGTGGAAAGCTACATACATGCTGGTGACAGCTGATGTCGCATCACTCTATACATCAATATCCCATAGTTTAGGACACGAAGCTGTGCGCCACTTTCTTCATCGGGACTCCAGTATCTCCATCACGCAATGTAATTTCGTGATGGAGCTACTGGACTTCTCGATGGGGCATAACCATTTTTGGTATGGTGGCACACACTATTTACAAACAAAGGGAGTGGCCATGGGAGCTAAATTTGCTCCCAGTATGGCCAACCTCTTCATGGCCAAGTGGAAGGAGGATGTGGTCCTAAGTGACAGTCCACCCCAGTTGGTCATGTGGAGGAGATTTATTGATTATGTCCTATTCATTTGGGACGGTGACATCAATTCTGTGACCACTTTCCTATCTGTCCTCAATAATAACGATAGAGGTATAACACTCACCCACGAAGCCATCCCCACTCAAATCAACTTTTTGGATTTGGTCATTACGGTTGTCAATGATGCTATTACCGCTTCGACTTATTTCAAGTCAACTGACAGGAATAGCTTCATGCCACTTGACTCTTGCCATCATCAGTCCTGGCTATTCTCAGTACCTAAGGGCCAGTTTTTAAGTTTAAGACGTAATTGTTCTGATTCTAATGAGTTCTGCAGGGAGGCCATAACCTTAAAATCAAAGTTTTTGAATAAAGGGTATGACGCTGCAAAGCTAGATTCCCTAATTGAGGAGATAGGGAATAGAGAGCGCAAGGACCTACTACGTGATAAACCTCCCCAGGTAGTAGATAGGGAGGACTTTGGGTTAGCTTTCCTCACGACCTATTCAAGCCAACATTGGGCCATTAAAAGGCTAATTAAAAAACACTGGTCTGTTATTAAGAATGATCGTGTTTTGGGACCCCTATTGTCTGACAAACCACAAATTTTATTTAGGGGAGCCACTAGCTTCAGACATTTGTTGCCACCTAATATCCCAGTTCCACCTACAAGCCCTACGTTTTTGGGGGATTTAAAAGGATTCTCCCCCTGTAGGAGATGTAATGTTTGTAGTATCAACTCATTACGAGACAGAAGATTAACCGAGTTCACATCTAGTGGTACAGGTGCCACATACTCCATTAAATCACTCATCACCTGCATGACTAAATGTGTCGTATACCTACTTAGGTGTCCATGTGGGTTGGAGTATGTTGGCCGCACCATTAGGAAATTGAACGTGAGGTTGGCAGAACATATTACCAACATTAAGCAGGGCTTCTACAAACACAGCGTCTCTAGACACTATGATGCAGTACACAACAGGAATCCTAAGGGAACGGGTTTTATTGTCATCGAAAATATGTTCCCCATTGGCGGGGCAGTAATGGGAAAACAACCATCTCTAGATCCGAAACAAATTGGATCTACAGACTTGGTTCTCATGCCCCAAATGGGTTCAACATAGAGTGGGACATTAATTGTTTTATTAACAATAGCCGAATTTAAAAAAAAAAAGTTTTTTTATTATATGTATTTTAAAATATTTTTTTATATTATTGGAATTTTGTGTTTGTGCTTTCCTTAGTGATGCATCATGGCTGATGGGTAAATCAATTTCACCCATATTCACTTCACTGTACTTATTTTTTTATGCACTTATTATGAGAAGTATTTTATTCTTAATTGTGTTTCTCTGGCGCTTACATTGGAGAACACTTTGTTTTTTTGTCAATAGATAGTGTGTATCATACACCTCTGCTTTGTATGAAAGACTCGGTTTTTTTACACTCAAATGAGCATTTATGTATTTAATTCACTTTGGAGAACATTTCTCTTTTTGCCACTAGATGGCAGTATGTATTACACACCCCTGCCCTGTATGATTACCTTCTCTTTCCTCCACACTAAACGAGTATTCAGGTATCTATGGGCGTTTCAATTAGGTGGGAGCAATTATGTATTGGATTAATGTCCGCCCCTGTTCCCCTTCAGCCGATGAATGCGCTATGGCGCTGTAGCGCTTGTGTATTTATAGCGCATGCGCGAGCGTGGTCTCGTATCCTTGATGACGTCAGTTGTGACGAAACGGCAGTAGGGTCACAACGCCGACACGCATGCGCAAATTGATTTTAAACAGCTAGGAAGTTATTTGCACTGTCACTTCGCTGTAAGTGCTTTTGCTGTGTTTTAACCCAATAAATTGACCCCCTTTTTTAAGTCAATCTGCACTATTGGAGTCCCTTTTGTTTTTTGTGATCTGTGGCTTTTTTATGCCTGGCCCCTCCGGGAAGGAGTATTGAAGGAATCCATAGGAGCACCTTTTCTACATTGGAGTCCCCGTTGCTGAGGACCATTTACATCTGTTTGGTGAGGAAAAGCGTGAGAACGAACCAGGGAACACACCATCTACGGATATTTTCCACTACTAAGCCTGTATTGACCCCCCCTGAGTAAGGGCGGTTGCAGGCTTTCTGGTAAGCCTCTAATTTTACCATCTGGTGGTGGGCTGCACTGAAGGTGGACCATGCAATCCTGATCTTTGCAATAGCCTCTCTGGATTTTGTCTGGATTCATCCCTTCATTTGAGACACCTATAAACTTTGTTTATTTTTGCACCTTTTTTTTTCTCTATATACATCCTTTAGGGTATGGACTCATATTTATAAGGATCATCACTTATATGATTTATATTATACTATTTATGACGGTATAGATTTCAGGTGAATAATTCACAAGTGTTTTCATTATATAGGTGTATTGTATCACCTTAAACCAGTGTTACACTATTTTTTAAGTATCACTTGTAGACTCATAATAATTTTGTGGGTCTTGGCATATTTGCACATATCAATATATGTGTTTCTCTACACTAGTCTAGCACTACACTGTTTTTCTTTTTGTATACAATTGAAAAACTGCAAGGTTAAAGGGCATTTTTTCTGGCATCATAAATGTATATGCCCATGGGGCCTAAAAAGGTGCTTTACAGGACAAAAAATGGCACAAATATAAAAACTGGTCCTGAATATGCTTTGTCAGATCTACATGGTAACATTGGTAGTGATTCATTGATTTCAATTATTTAAAACGGTACGGCTAAACTCCAGACTTCACAGTTAAAATCCAGCAATTAGAAATCCAGAGTTGTATTTCCTGTCAAAGAGTATGTATTTCTGACTTTCCAACCTCAAATTTGCACAGCCTGCAAAACACAATAGCCACATCGGTGACCAGATTTTTCTTTTTTAGTTAAAGCACTGCATTCTGGCCAAGTCCTTATGAATGAGCATCAAACTTATAAATTGAAATCCTTCTACCGACTCCTTGGATGCATTTTAAAACTCCAATTCATTTACCGTATATACTCGAGTACAAGTCCAATTTTTCAGCACATTTTTTTGTGCTGAAAGTGCCCCCCTCGACTTATACTCAAGTCAAGCACTTTTCTGCAGCAAAAAATTTCATTTTCCGAACCGACTTTGGGGCCCCATATCTCAGGGCCACAAAGCTGAAGTTCCTAGCACTAAGTGGCCCTGAGATACGGGGCCCCAAAACTGGTTCCGAAAATGTCATTCTCTGCTGCAGAAAAGTGCATGACATTATCTGAACTGATTTTTGGGCCCCTGTATCTCGGGGCCACTTGGTGCTAGAAACCCCAGCTTTGGAAATTTTATGGTGTTTTGGGGTTCTTAGCACTAAGTGGCCCTGAGATACGGGGCCCCAAATTCGGTCAACTGTGTCTATCTGCAGCAATGTCATTTCGGGACCCTTTGGGTTCAGAGACACCAAATTTTGGCTGCAGCTAGGGGGCATCTAGGAACCCTTAAATACCGAGTTTGAAGTTCAGGGGACCTATGGCTGCAAATGGGCACAGTGAGGCATGCAAATGGGCACAGTGATGCTGCAAATGGGCATTGTTGACCCTCTTTTCCACTTACAGCAGCTGTGCATTTCTCACCCTCGTCTTATACTCGGGTCAATAAGTTTTTCCCATTTTTTTTGTGGTAAATTAGGGCCTCGACTTATACTCGGAACGACTTATACTCGAGTATATACGGTACTTCCATCTATTGTTTGTATTGGTTGATATTTAAAACTTCATGTACATGAGCTTTGAAATTTTTACTTTAAATTTTTCCAACAAAATCATGCATTTGTATGCAAAAGGTGCACATGCAAAATTATAGCTAGTCAGATCATTAAAAATTAGGGCCAACGAGGGAGATCTAAATAGTTTGCCGCTACAAATACTTATCCATTACAATAACTTGCCAGCTAATTGACACCCTGTAGTCAAATGTCACGGAAACTTGCTTTTGGCAAAAATGCACGCTTATCAATATATCACTGCAATAAAAGTAGTTTTGAAGTTTGAAGGAGAGCTCCAAATAAAATTACAATTAAACATATGTTTATGGAGGGTGGGTGGTGCCCTGTACTGTACTCCAAGATAAGGAATTTAAAGGTTAAGTCAAATTTATTTTATCCTAATAATACAGAATAATACAGTACAGGACACAGGGTTGATATTCATAGATCTTGGGATGTCCCCAAGCAATGAATAAGATGGGTGGGCAACAATAAGGCAAACAGAGCAGCAGTCATTTAATTATACCATATTCTATTTAACCACTTAAGGACCAGCCTCATTTTGAGATTTTGGTATTTACATGTTTAACACAGTTTTTTTTTGCTAAAAATTACTTAGAACCCCCAAACATTATATATAGTTTTTTTTCTAACACACTGGAGAATAAAATGGCGGTCGTTGCAATACTTTTTTTCACACCGTATTTGCGCAGCGGTCTTACAAGTGCACTTTTTCTGGAAAAAATTCACTTTTTGAATAAAAAAAAAAGGACAACAGTAAAGTTAGCCCATTTTTTTTTTATATTGTGAAAGATAATGTTACGCCACGTAAATAGATACCCAACATGTCACGCTTCAAAATTGCGTCCGCTCATGGAATGGCGTCAAACTTTTACCCTCAAAAATCTCCATAGGAGACGTTTAAAAAATTCTACAGGTTGAATGTTTTGAGTTATAGATGAGGTCTAGGGCTAGAATTATTGCTCTCTCTCTAACGATTGCGGCGATACCTCATGTGTGGTTTGACCAGTTTTCATATGCAGGAGCGTATGGCTTCGCTTCTGCGTGCGAGCTCGTACGGGGCGTTTAAGAAAGAAAAAAATAAATTTATTTATTTTACTTGATTTTATTTTTACATTTTTTTTTTTTTTTTTAATTGGGTCACTTTTATTCCTATTACAAGGAATGTAAACATCCCTTGTAATAGAAAAAAGCATGACAGATCCTCTTAAATATGAGATCTGGGGTCAAAAAGTCCTCAGATCTCATATTTGGACTTATATGCAATAAAAAAAAAAAAAAATTGTCATTTGAAAAAAATGTGCCTTTAAGACGTATAGGCGGAAGCAACGTTTTGATGTCGCTTCCGCCCCTGCAGTGTCATGGAGACGGATGGGGGCCCATCTTACCCTCACTCGTCTCCATGCACAGCAAGTGAGAGGACGCAATCAGCAGCTGACTGCTGCCATAACAACGATATCCATCCCCAAAGTAGGGACATACATCGGCGTTCGGCAAGTGGTTAACGCGATATTGTGGGAGTATTCACTATATACACACACACACACACACACACACACGGCAAAACAGAACAGTACCAACTAGCACAAAAAAAAAAAAACAAGGCTCAACAAGAGCCAAATTATAGTGCTGCTGCAAAAACCATGTGGCTGAAATCTACATCCACAGGATATTGAACTTTCATCTGGTAGAACTTTGAAAGGTATGAACAAAGAACCAAGTAGCGGCCTTACAAATCTGGGAAACAAAGGCTTGACATCAGAGCTTCCAGGAAACTCCTACTGATCTGGTAGAGTGAGCACATAGTGCATGAGGTGTTTTGCCCTTTAGGGTCACTAGAAGAGCTAGCTACACCATCACAGGATGGTACTGTGGGTGTATGATAAAGATAACAAAGTGCCAAGTCCTATTTAGTTGAGAAATAAAAAATAAAAATAGCGGGGAAAAAAATGCACTTTATAGGCACTACTGATAAATTAAAAAAAAAAAAATTTTTATTGAAACGCACCACATAAGAGTTTAAAATCACAAATAAAAACAAAATAGTTCACAGTTATCAAATAAATGTCTCCAAGACAGCTGCCTGGTATGGGGATCCGATACCTGCAACCCCGATACCTACACCACGGCTTAAGCAGTAATATTTAACCCTTTCGCATAAAGGTCTGTACGGTGTACGGACCTACAGAAGCACCTCCAGGTGGCCAAGTCCGCACGCCATACGGACCTCATTTATGCTTCGGCACACAGGATGGTTTTTACAACCTCTCCTGAATGATTTAACTTGACAGATAAAACGTCCGGTTTGCTGCGTTTGCGTCTAGAAGCATTGAAAAAAAAAAAAAAAATATTACATTTTTATTTCCCCCACAAAATAGCCAAAAATGAAAAACACCTGTAAACGAAACATTGCTAAATGTGAGTTACCGCGTTTAGAGCTTGAAATGCCTCTAAACTTCTGAACCCATTTTTTGCGTTCCAAAAAAAGCCTCTAAACTCAACTGCCTAGAAACTACTGTAAGGCCTCATGCACACGAGACGCCGGTGCAAACTCTGCTGAACACGTTTTTAAAAGCTGAAACTGGTGTTAAGAAATGCCCGTTTTGCCGCGTTTTACTGCGTTTGCGTCTAGAAGCGTCTGCAGAGCAGAGAATGACATTTTGCGACCCAATTTTGGGGCCCCGTGTCTCGGGGCCACTTGATGCTAGGAACCCCAAATTTGGTGTGCAAACACAGTTGGACTAGCACTACATATCCAAATTTGGGGTTCCTAGCATAAAGGTGGCCCCAAATTCAGGTCGCAAAATGTCATTCTCTGCTGCAGAAAAGTGCTTGACATTTTGCAACCCGACTTTGGGGCCCTATATCTCGGGGCCACTTGATGCTAGGAACCCCAAATTTGGTGTGCAAACACAGTTGGACTAGCACTACATATCCAAATTTGGGGTTCCTAGCATAAAGGTGGCCCCAAATTCAGGTCGCAAAATGTCATTCTCTGCTGCAGAAAAGTGCTTGACATTTTGCAACCTGACTTTGGGGCCCTATATCTCGGGGCCACCTGGTGCTAGGAACCCCACATTTGGTGTGCTAACACAGTTGAACACTACAAGATATTCAAATATGGGGTTCCTAGCACCAAGTGGCCTCGTGATATTGCGCCCCAAAGTCAGATCGGAAAATGTCATTCTCTGCTGTAGAAGTGCTTGACATTTTGCGACCAGACTTTTGGGCCCCGTATCTTGGGGCCACTTGGTGCTAGGAACCCCAAATTTGAATATCTTATAGTGTTAGTTCAACTGTGTTAGCACACCAAATGTGGGGTTCCTAGCACCAAGTGGCCCTGAGATATGGGGCCCCAAATTCGGGTAGTAAAATGTTCCTTTAAAAACACTTAAAAACGCAAACGCGGCTAAACGCGGTACCGGCATTTAGCCGCGCTTGGCGTCTGAAACATGGAAAACTCATTTTTTTGCTTCTGGAAAAACTAGGTTAAACGCAACTGCCTAAAAACGAGACTGTGTACATGGACACACAGGATAACATTGAATGGGTTCAGGGGCAGTGGAAAAAAGTGTCCAACTGCCTCTGAACGCAAGTTTAACAGCGTCTCGTGTGCATGAGGCCTAAATGACGCTGTGTACATGTTCTGATAAGATAACAGAGGACAGTTCAGGAGCAGTTGAAAAAAATGCCCAACTGCTTCTAAATGTCTGTTTAGCAGCAGCAGTGTACAGAAGGCCAAACTCTCCCTTTACCATGCCTTACCCTTCCTGCTCTGTTCCCTCCCCCCCACTCCAGCACCGATTTCTGCCCCCTGCAAACTCCGATCCCTCTGTGGCTGTCCTGCAGCTGTCAGATTCTCTCCTCTGCCCTCCCACCGGCTTTTTGTATTGCAGGGCAGCCACAGAGGGATTCACTTGCAGAAAGATTCCCCCAGTGCTAATCGGACCCCCCGGTCCACTTCCCAAATGTCTGAGTACTGCCTGCCCTGCATCTGCTAGCCATCTAGCCCACCTCCCCCTCCCGCCAGCTTTCCATGCTGCAGGACAGGCACAAAGGGATTGTTTTTTAAAAACTACCCCCCCCTCACTGCTCCGACCCCCACTCCACCTCCCCGATGTCCGGGCACCCCCTCCATGCTGCCAACTTTACTCTCCCCTCCTTCCCTCCCGCTGCAGTCCCTGATCGATCGCGGTCGGCATGGAGGGGGGAGAGGGGTGTTGGTAGGGGCTGGAAAACATGCGTTTTACCACCACTCTTCCTTTCCTGAAAGAATGCAGCCCAGTGATCATGACAGATCTCACCTGCATTCTTTCATCACGGACATACAGCATAGTAAACTGGGTTTACTATTGTCAGTTTGTGAATAAAACAATGTTTAATATTATGATATAGCCCCATTTTACCAAATGCACCGCAACCGCATGCATAGCACAAGGTTGCAGGGAGTTTGCAGCGCATCTCCTTGACATAAATATGTAGTGTTTGGCGGAAGACATCGCTACAAGTTGGGTCAAGTTTGCCACGGGCGCAAAGCAAATCGCAGCATCAGCACTCTGTCCATTGCCTATTACAGCTTAAAGTGGAGCTTCACCCAAAAGGGGAAGCTCTACTTGTTTGCACCCTCCTCCCACTCCCTTGCAACATTTGGCATCTTTTGTGAAAGAGGGGCGGAGCGGGTACCTAGTTTTGACAGGTACCCACTCCTACTTCTGGGCAAGATCACCGCGGCAAGCTACAAAGCTGTTTGGCTCCTCCTCCTTCCCCCTGCAGCCTCCTGAGACACACACACACAGAAGACCAAAGGACCACTGACAAAGCGTGACTCGCTCATGCGCAGAAGGAAACCGGCTGTGAAGCCTAAAGGCTTCACTGCTCGGTTTCCTTTAGCCAAGATGCCGGCACCTGCACCAGCAGCCAATTTACCAATAAGCTTGGGTGCTGACATCACTGAATCTCTGGACAGGTAAGTGTCCTTAATTAAGCGTCAGCAGCTACAGTATTTGTATAGCTGCTGACTTTTCATTTTTTGGGGGGAGATTGGAGCTCCTCTTTAAGGGCGAGGGGCATTTGTCAGGCAGCAAAAATGCAGCTTAACCACACATTTTTGCAGCCCCCAACCACAAGTCTAAACAAGATTAAAAGGCCTTGTTCATGCGGGGTATACTACAGCAAGGCCATGTTTAGCTGCACAGAGATGCAAGGGTGTTCAATGCATCCCATGCAGGCAATCCTATTGATGTCAATTTGTACACTGTGGCTGCCCAGGCATGCACAGGTGTTCCGTGCGTGTATGGGTAAAAACAGCGCTCCAAGGGAGTACGATGTAGCACACCCCATTGTAGTTTTATGTGCAACTAAGGTTTTTTTTAGCTTTTTTTTCTGTGAAAATATCAATCTGATAAATATATCTGTGCAAGTATTGTAGGGCTAAAAAAAAATCAGTAGCACCATTTTTTTATTCTAAAAGGTCATGTGCCTTCAGAAAAATATGTTTTTTTTTTTTTTTTGGGGGGGGGGGGGGGGCGCCTTTTTCAAAATCTGAAAGCTGTAAGTGATGCATTAAAACATCCAAAAATTTAGAGACATTTTTGCATGTGTTTAGTTTTCGCAATTTCGCAAAAAGGTGCAATTTAAAATTTACAAATATTTATTATTTATTAACACAACTCAACCCAGGATAAGCTTTTATATTTAGCAGGAATTTTGTAAAATTGTCTGTTTAAATCTGCTAATAATGGTTTTAGTGTGTTTTTAGCGACAATATTGTTTTGATAAACATTTGCGCAAATACCGCAGGGCCTAAAAAAATCTGTAGCACCTTCTTTTTATTCTAGAGTTTATATGCTTTTAGAAAATATATGGATTTTGGGGGTCTTTCACAAATCCTGAAAGGGAAAGCGAAAAATTAAAACCTTCACATTTTTTTTTAGAGATTTGGATATTTACATTTTTGGGTACGTTTGATTTTACAACATTTTGTTTTTTTTTTGCAAATATGTTTTGATAAAACACTTACGCAAATACCGCGGGGTCTAAAAAATCTGTAGCACCTTTTTATTCTAGAGATCAAATGCTTTCAGAAAATATATGGTTTTGGGGGTCTTTCACAAATTCTGAAAGCTGTAAGGGAACAATGAAAACATTTAGAGATTTTTAGAGAAGTTTGTATATTTACATTTTTGCATCTGTTAGCTTTTCACCATTTAGTAAAAAAGGCACAATTTAAAAGTTACAAATATTTGTTCTTTATTAACTCAATACATGTTAAGCTTATATATTATTTAGTTGGATTTTTGTAAAATTTGCTGTTTATCTGATAATAACTATTTTGGTGGATTTTTAGCAAAAAGATTGTTTTGGTGAACATTTTGCGCAAACATCGTAGCACCTTTTTATTCTACTGGTCAGAAAATATATGGGTTTTTTTTTTTCTTACAAACTCTGAAAGCTATAAGTGAAAAACAAAAAAGCAAAAGGAAAAAAAAAAAAAAAAAAAAATGCAAAAATGGTCTGGCCACCCGAGTGTAAAAATGGAGCACAGGGCCTGGCAGCAAAAGGGTAAAAGGAAGATCGACATGTTTCGCTTCTTCGGGAGCTTATCCAATTCCTTGCAAAAGTATTTCTCTCTTGGCATTTTTCGTGTTTTGTTGCATCACAACCTGGAATTAACATGGATTGTTTGAGGATTTGCATCATTTAATTTACAGAACATGCCCACAACTGAAGATTTTTTCTGTTATTTTGTCCTGTTTGCTTCACAATAACAAAAAAAAAAAAAAAAAAGTCAATGCGCATAACTATTCACCCCCCTAAAGCCAATACTTTGTAGAGCTACCTTTCGCGGCTATCACAGCTCCAAGTCACTTGGGATAAGTCTCTGTAAACTTGCCACATCTCACCACTGGAATTTTTGCCCATTCCTCCTTGCAAAACTGCTCCAGCTCCTTCAAGTTTGATGGTTTGCGCTTGTGAACAGCAATCTTTAGATTTTCTATTGGATTGAGGTCTGGGCTTTGACTAGGCCATTTCAACACATTTACATGTTTCCCTTTAAACCACTCAAGTGTTGCTTTAGCAGTGTGTTTGGGGTCATTGTCCTGCTGGAAGGTGAACCTCCGTCCTAGCCTCAAATCACATTGCTCAAAAATATCTCTGTATATAGCACCATCCATCTTTCCCTCAACTCTGACCAGTTTCCCAATCCCAACTGCTGAAAAACATCCCCACAGCATGATGCTGCCACCACCATGTTTCACTGTGGGGATGGTGTTTTTTGGGTGATGTGATGTGTTGGGTTTGTGCCAGACATAGCGTTTTCTTTGATGGCCAAAAAGTTCAAGATCAAAGATTTGAATTTTTTTACAACCCCTGGCAAAAATTATGGAATCACCAGTCCCTGAGGATGTTCCTTCAGTTGTTTATTGTTGTAGAAAAAAAGCAGATCACAGACATGGCCAAAAACTAAAGACATTTCAAATGGCAACTTTCTGGCTTTAAGAAACACTAAAAGAAATCAAGAAAAATAATTATGGCGGCCAGTAACAGTTAGATTTATAGAACAAGCACAGGGAATAAAATGGAATCACTCAATTCTGAGGAAAAAATTATGGAATCACCCTGTAAATTTTCATTACAAACACTAACACCTGCATCAGATTAAATCTGCTTGTTAGTATGTAGGTAAAGAGGGTAAATCATCACGCAGTGTTGCACAAGATGTTGGTTGTTCACAGTCGGCTGTGTCTAAAACATGGACCAAATACAAACAACATGGGAAGGTGGTTAAAGGCAAGCATACTGGTAGACCAAGGAAGACATCAAAGCGTCAAGACAGAAAACTTAAAGCAATATGCCTTTAAAACAGAAAATGTACAACAAAACAAATGACGAACAAATGGGAGGAAACTGGAGTCAACATCTGTGACCGAACTGTAAGAAACCGCCTAAAGGAAATGGGATTTACATACAGAAAAGCTAAAAGAAAGCCATCTCTAACACCTAAACACAAAAAAACAAGGTTACAATGGGCTAAGGAAAGGCATTAGTGGACTGTGGATGATTGGATGAAAGTCATATTCAGTGATGAATCTCGACTCTGCATTGGGCAAGGTGATGATGCTGGAACTTTTGTTTGGTGTCGTTGCAATGAGATTTATGCAGACGACTGTCTGAAGAAAACGTGCAAATTTCCACAGTCAATTATGATATGGGGCTGCATGTCAGGTAAAGGCACTGGGGAGATGGCTGTCATTAAATCTTCAATAAATGCACAGGTTTACATTGAAATTTTGGACACTTTTCTTATCCCATCTATTGAAAGGATGTTTGGGGATGATGAAATCATTTATCAAGACGATAATGCATCTTACCATAGAGCAAAAACTGTGAAAAAATTCCTTGAAGAAAGACACATAAGGTCAATGTCATGGCCTGCAAACAGTCCGGATCTCAATCCAATTGAAAATCTGTGGTGGAAGTTAAAGAAAATGGTCCATGACAAGGCTCCAACCTGCAAAGATGATTTGGCAACAGCAATCAGAGAAGGCTGGAGCCAGATTGATGAAGAGTACTGTTTATCACTCATTAAGTCAATGCCTCCGACTGCAAGCAGTTATAAAAGCCAGAGGTGGTGCAACAAAGTACTAGTGATGTGTTGGAGTGTTATTTTGTTTTTCATGATTCCATATTTTTTTCCTCAGAGTTGAGTGATTCCACAATTTATTCCCTGTGCTTGTTCTATAAATCTAACTGTTACTGGCCACCACAATTATTTTTCTTGATTTCTTTTAGTGTTTCTTAAAGCCAGAAAGTTTCCATTTGATATGCCTTTAGTTTTTGGCCATGTCTGATCTGCTTTTTTTCTACAACAATAAAACAACTAAAGGAACATCCTCAGGGACTGGCGATTCCATAATTTTTGCCAGGGGTTGTATAACCTAACCCTGACTTGTACTTCTCAACAACATTGTCCCTTACTTGTTTGGAGAGTTCCTTGGTCTTCATGGCAGTGCGGGGGTGAATACTTTTGCAAGGCACTGTATATAATTTCTAGATGAAACTAGAGACATTTATTAAGTATATATGCAGGTATATTCAGTAATCTATACAAATGATTGCATACTTGTCCACCGGTGGAAATACAAGCATAAAAAGTTGCGTCTGTAAACCAACACCCAAAAACAGCTACATGCATAGGTGAACCATGAGTAGATGTGGGGACATGGCAGGTATAATGAGATATGAGAGATAGAAAAGCAGGGGCGTGGCCAGGATCGGCATGTGAGCAGCTGCTTTTCACAGAGCTCCCACCTGACACCCTTATTTGATCCTGTTCCCGGCTCAGTAGGACCACTTTAGTACCAGGTGGTACCAGAACACCCGCTGATCAACCTGATCTGCTTGGCCCCTGAAAAAGATGGTCACCAGGAAAAACAAGGAGGGAACAGAAAGGCCCGAAATCCAACATGGCGCTGCCGGGACTCCACAGCAGCGTGGCCAGAGAAACACAGACAAGGACACTGAGTAAACAGCTAAAAGCACAGAAAACGGCCCCCAATGACCAGCCCAGGGACAGGAGATACTATACTCAAAAACTAGCAGAGACAGCCGCTCATACTGACAAGACTGTACCTGAGGTTATGGCAGAGGGAGAGGACACAGAGCAGGGTGAGGGGGCTGGAGGCATGGCGCTGACAGCCAGAGCAGAGCGATATGAGACACTTCTGAACCTGAGGAGGCAGAGGGGGATGAAGACACTGAACAGCCGACCCTAGCTGCTATACTGAGAGCTGTAAACAAATGCACAGCATCAGTGAATACATTACAGGCACGCTTCGGTGGCCTGAAGGAGGAAGTAACCCTGATTAGACAAGACCTGCAAAAAAAAAAAAAATCAGGGAAAGGACAACTGCAGCTGAAAGCAGGATCAGTGATCTAGAAGATAAGCTTCCTCCCCTGGTTAGGGAGACGCAAGCAAACACCAGAATGATTAAATCGGTCGATATGCAAGCTGACGATCTCGAAAATAGAATGAGACGTAACAACGTGCGTATTGTAGGTCTCCCGGAGAAAGTGGAGGGTAGAAACCCTACGGAATTTGTGGAGCAGTGGCTTGCTGACATATTTGGGAAGAAAGCCTTTACTACCCTGTATGCCATTGAAAAGGCGCACAGAATCCCACTACGCCCCCTACCACCCGCCAAGGCCCATATTGGCATGGCTCCTGCACTACAGGGATAGGGAGATTATCCTGCATCTTGCTCGGGAAAAACAAAACATCCAATTTAATGGTGTGCGGGTCTCATTTTACCCAGACTTTTCTTCCGATGTGCAAAAGCGTAGGGCTCGCTTCACTGAGGTGAAGCAGCGATTGCAAAAATTGCAGGCCCCATACGCTATGTTATACCCTGCTAGGCTCTGGACTACAGCACGGGGACAAGTGCATTTTTTTGGAAATGCGTCGGATGCATCGGAGTGGCTGGACACAAACAAGAATGTCTTCCCTAGGCCCAGCAGACAAGCGGCAGAGGAAGAGTGAATCCGGCCTTTTCTCTCTGAAATTTAAAATGAAGACCGGCTGGACTTCACTACAGTGAGATACATCTGTGCCTACGTGAGGAGATGGGAACTTACCCTTTGTTCCAAAAGAGCGATTTTTGGCAACCCCAAAAAAAAAAAAAAAGAAGTGTAAGTGTTCACAACAAGTGGAACGTTTTATCCATTTTTTCTGGTCCTCAGTCTGGGGATAAGTTGGCCTCTGTTGGGCCCCATTCAATGTTTTCAGAAGAGGACCTGTTGTCCTATTACAGTTTGGAAGGTGCTAACAATTACTACAGGAGCCAACCAGTGGGCCTCATGGACAGAGTTTGGGCTCAGTGTCTGGCAGCCGTTGGGTTGCGATCCGCGAGCTGGCAACAGTCAATGGATTGACTTTCCGGAGGTTACAGTTGCACCCCGCTTTTCAGTCTTGGTTTTTATTTTAATTTTTTTTTCTATGTTATTATTTTATTTCAGAGCAATGTCTCCGTTACATGACATTTCTTTAGAACTAATAACTTTATCTAGTTAACATTTTCTAGTTAACTTGGTAAGGGAAGGTGTGCTTCTAGATTACATAGGTATGGTACTACGGATAGATCAAAAATGGCAACGGTTCCGGTGATCTCATGGAATGTGCGGAGAATACATGATAGCCTGAAGCACATCATGGTTCGCCTCCCTTCGCAAATATTTGCCTGCTATTTGCGCATTTCAAGAAACCCATCTGACCCGAGTCGGTGTCATGTCTAAAACGGTCATGGGTGGGATGATCATATCACTCCACTCACACCTCTTACTCGAGGGGTGCAAGTGTATTGATACATAATTCTTTGGACAGGAGATAGAGTGTGTGTCAGATACAGAGGGGAGATTTGTCATCTTGTGTCATATATACTTTGAAATGTATTCTTGTATTTGTGTACGTTCCGCCTCCATACAATCACCAGGTGCTCAAAATAGTGTTAGAATACCAGCTACGTCACCATGAAATTCCCATATACATCATGGGGGATTTCAACTGTGTGCTGGACCCTGCTCTAGATAAACATCAACCTGTAGGCACCCTACGTGGTTCATACCGTACATCTCTGAGTAAACTTATTGGGGAAGTGGGCTGGACTGACCCATGGCGTGATAGGCACCCAGAGGACAAGTGCTTTTTCCGTTTTACTAAATCAAATATGTCCCTATCCCAAATAGATCTTAGTATCTGCTCAGTGACAGCCTCCCGACACATATCAGAGATCACGTATGCTGTTCGCAGTATATCTGATCACTCGCCCGTGATTACCAACTTCGAGGCGAGGCCCATCTCTAGTATGGTAAGCGCCCCATGGAAGCTGAATGCGTTTTGGCTTAACCTGTTTTCATCCAATGCCCAAAGAGAGACCAAAATTGAGGAGTTCTGGAGGGTACATAGAGGTCAGGCTGTAATGGAGAATGTATGGGAGGCCTTCAAGGCCTTCCACCGAGGCACATTTATCAGAGAGATCAATGTAATCAAACAGGATACTAATGCCCAAAGGGAGGAATTGGAGCGACTGGCGAGTGATCTGGAGGTGAAATTTATATCTGATCCCACAGAGGAACATAAAGACTCCTGGTTGGCCGCCAGTGAGGCGCTTAGTCATTGTAATACCTCCACAGCAGAGAGGAAACACTTTAATAAAATTGGGCTATTATGGAGGAGGGGGAGCAGACCGGTCGCCTGCTAGCGAAAATTGCTCACTTACAACAGAACTCACCATCCATTAGCGCACTTAGGACTCAGGTGGGAGTTGCAACCAATAATCCTGACCACACAATGTCTGAGCTGGTCTCCTACTACTTTACTTTATACCAATCCAAAACAGACTTATTCTGTGAATTCCTTGCAAACGTACCTTAAAATGATAGGACCTCCCAACGTTATCAGAGTCTGCTAGAGAGCAGCTGGATGCGCCTCTTACTTTGGAGGAGCACCAGCGGGCGATCAGGATGTTCCCTAACTCTAAAGCACCAGGGGAAGATGGTATTCCAATTGAAGTATACAAGCAATATGCTGAGGGTATTCTACCCAACCTACTGAATGTATTTCAGGAAGCAAAGAAAAACAAAGCCCCCCCCCATCCATGATCAAAGCCATCATAGTGCTGCTGTTGAAACCAGGCAAAGACCCACTAGACCCGGGCTCTTACAGACCCATATCCCTCCTACAGAATGATGTGAAGATTCTAGCAAAAGTCCTGGCTATGCCTTTAAACAAAGTGATATCCACTATTATACATTCGGATCAGGCAGGGTTCATGCCCCAAAAATCTACAGCAATAAACTTGCGCAGACTTTTCCTTAATATCCAGACTGAGGCCGATAACAAGGGGGACCGGGCACTACTGTCCTTAGATGCCCACAAGGCGTTTGACAGTATTGAATGGACATACTTGTGGGTTGTCTTGAAAAAATTTGGGTTTGGGGAGGAATTTGTTGCCTGGGTGCAACTGTTGTACCATGCTCCTAGGGCCGCCATTAGAGAGGCGAGTAGAGTATCACAGGACTTTCAGTTACATAGGGGTACTAGACAGGGGTGCCCACTGTCCCCCCTTTGTTCGCTCTAGCCATAGAGCCCCTGGCAGCACTCATCCGTTCCAACACTGCTATTCAAGGATTCCAATTCAGGAGATACAGGAGAAGTTAATGTTATATGCAGATGACACCATGCTACTCTTAGGGGATACTGGGAAGTCACTGGATGAAGCCATGGAGGTGGTGCAGACCTTAGGTTTGTATTCAGGGTTGGTAGTAAAACTGGACTAAATCCTCGCTCATGTTACTTAATACGAGCACAGACCAGCAACTGCCAACACTTCTTAATTTACCAGTGTCTAGGACTATTAAATATCTTGGCCTACAAGTCACCCCTGACCCTTTGGATTATCTTAGGCTGAATCTTACTCCCCTGCTAAATCGTATTCGTGATAGGATTAAGGTCTGGTCCAGGTTGAAAATGTCACCAGTAGGTATGATCAACCTCATAAAAATGATTCGTATGCCCCAAATTTTATATTTGTTGCATAATTCCCCGCTAGTGATCCCCTTGAAACAATTTCGAATCATCGATTCAATGTTCAGATCCCTTATATGGCACTCCTCTAAGGTTAGGGTGAGATTGGAACAGCTTCAAAGATCCAAGGAGATGGGTGAACTGGCGCTGCCAAACCCGTGGTTGTACTATCTGGCCTCCCAGTTACAACACATAGCCAGGGCTCTTAATCCGGTGCCCGCCTCGGAGTTGAATTTGGCGGATTCAACCACCTCACTTCTTACATTCACTATTGGAAGGGGGGGTGGCAGAGGGGTTGGAAGTACTTCAATTTAGTAAATCGAATAAATTATGCCCCACATACAACTTAATGCAGAAAGTCAGAACATTACAACAGGTATGGGTTTACTAAATATAGCCCTATATGGCAAAATAAACGCTACACAGAGCTAGGGAAATATAGCAAAAAATGGCAGCAATATGGAATCAATTATCTATCCCAAATATTCCGTAATGGTGAGCTGCGGGCGTTTACCGCTCTCCAGGAGGAATTCCAACTCCCTAGGTCCATGCAATGTTACTATTTCCAATTACAACATGCTATAAAAGCCGAAAGTGGTGTGGATGCCTGGGTTCAAAGCAGCACTTCAATCTTTAACTACATGACAGGGGTATCTTCTCATAAGGGCTTCATATCTTGTAGCTACGCTATGTTACTTAACATGTTCCTACCTGATCTGAACCGAAAGGTGATGGCCCAATGGGAGAGTGATGTTGGGCCCTTTGAAGAGGAAGTGGGAGAAGGCACTCTTAGCGGTATCTCAATGTTCTTTGAGACAGCACCTGTCTCAATTATACATACTTTTACAAATCCACTATACTCCTGTCAGGCTGGCTAGGATGGGAGTACTGGATGATCCCTCGTTGCATGCGGGACCATTTTGACCTAATACACCTTCTGTGGCGATGTCCCAAGCTACATGTTTATTGGACAGAGGTGTGGGAGCTCATTAACCAAGCTTTCCAGGGTCAAATTAAAAACGTTCCCAAACCTTGTCTGTTAGGGATTGTTGAGGGTGACTTGATTGAGGAGGTGCCCAGACAGGCGATAGCCAGGGCCCTTTTTCAGGCCTGGTTGCTGATTCTACAACACTGGAAGTCGACAGAACTACCTACTGTGAGGGAA
Organism: Lithobates clamitans; assembly: GCA_037952925.1. Classification (NCBI taxonomy): domain Eukaryota; kingdom Metazoa; phylum Chordata; class Amphibia; order Anura; family Ranidae; genus Lithobates; species Lithobates clamitans. Next base: position 173,315 of record JBBGZY010000618.1, on the reverse strand, counting down.
TAAAAAAAGCAAATTGGTAACACACTAAGGCTGGAAAGGCTTTTCTACCAACATAGGGGTAGCATGGCAAAATTTGCTAAGCTCTGGGATCCATGGTTGAACGTACCAGGGCTAGCTCCGGTGGAGCGGATACTGGATCGAATAATGTAACTGTGGCTATATAACTGAATTTGTTGTATACGGAGGTTGCACAACCCACTGCGCACTTGTCTTTTATTTTTAAGGAATTTTGAGTTTAGATGCAAACAGTTCACATATACAAGATATACTTGTAGTACCATGTATGGAAGAAAGACGTGTGATTGTATAACAAACTTTTATTGCTCTGATGCAAATTATAGATGTAGTACCTTTTTTCTTTTTCAATAAAACCTCGCTTTAAGATAAAAAATAGAGATAGAAAAGCTTCACTATAAAAGGTATAGCATTGACCTGCAATGCAGCAGTAAGAAAAAGGCAGAGGGGTAGATAGCAGATACCTTGCTACAAAAGTAATTGTACCTGCTATATAAGGTGTCAGCCATTATGGCAGACATACTCACCTAGAACACTGTCAACCAGGACCAAGCCAAATCAGCTTAGCTCTCCCACAATGTTAAAGATATAGCAACCATGTATAAAGACAGTCAGTAAGGACACATATAATGCCTGCCAGATAAACAAACATATAAGAGCTCCAAACACTATTAGAAGAGACAACTATTATGCAACACTACTGATATAATACTAAGAGTGCAAGCCTCTCACCTTTAAGTGGTATCTGAAATGCACATTGATGTCACATAGTTATAGCATAAGTACATTTACAAGGGAGTAAACCATTAATGGCGATAGAGGCGGGAAAAACAACCAGGGGGAAGAAGCCAGCCAAACTGCATCCATAAGCCCTGTACCACACTAGGTGGTGTGTGGTACAGGGCTGCTGCTACTAAAAGTCCTCTCCACGTTAGCAGATAGTTGGAAGGTAGAGGAGTCCTTGAGAAAAAGGTTGCCCTGATACCCCCCTTTGACCTAAATGCCTGAGTCCTTAAAAAGGTGAAGGAGTGCAAGTACCTTTGTGAATACTCTGGGAGCAGAGGATAGGCCAAATGGCAGTGCAAAAAACTGGAAAATGTTTGTCTCCTACTGCAAAAGTGTTGAGGAGATGGGCAATTGGGAATATGCAAATAGGCATCTGCCATTGTCTCAGAGGGGACTTTAAAGCCGGCCATTGATGGCTCGAATCTTGGCTGGTTCCTGATGAATGTATGGGTAGATTATACATGCACACTGTCTGATTGCACGAAAGAAATTCGGTCCATATATGGCCGGCCTAAGGTTACTTGTTTACGGATTTTTGGTGCAGGATAGGACAAAAACCTTTGTAAGGTTTTGGTACTGTAAATGGGTCCAAGTAGAATCTTTCAAACCTGTCCTCCAAAGATACTGGAACGACTACTTCCCGAGTGAAGAGATGGCGAAGGGTGTTCTGCAAATCTAACCTTGAGCAGGTTTTGTATGATTTGAGAGACGGTCATGAGGGGGAGAGTTTAAAACTATTTTGTACGCCTTTAAAACTACTGATTGAACTACTGAGATGTCTGTGACCAGAGAACGGCAAACTGTAACAGATGTCCCCCATTCTTAGGCGTGAGGGTGTTCCTTCATTGTGAAGAGGGATTAAACTTGGTTGATCTATGCATTTTGGCTTAGCAGTTGAAGCCTGTGAAGAATGTTGAGGTGCTCTGCATTTTGAGAAGAAAAAAACTTCTGAAGAGGATTTTGGAATCTGGTGTGGAAGAAGGACCTTTCCTTCAGTGACATCTTTGATGAATTTGTCCAGTGCCTCAAAAGACACAGTCATTCAAATGGCATATTTAGGAGGCATGTTACAGGCAGCTTCAGCAGAGCAGGCTTTGAGCCACAAGATTCTGCAGAAGTGAACAGAAATTGGATCTAATCTGGAGATTTAGGTCATGACTTGTTCTAGTGAATCCATACAAAAATACAAAGCAGAAGGTAGATGCTGAAATTGCTCAGCCAAGGTAGTCCTGGAACACAGGACTTGTTCACTGCCATCTATGCCCAAACTAGACTAGTGCATTGAGCTGATGCTGCCCTCCTTAAATCAGGGAATTTTGCAACTGCAGAAAAAAGTGAAACAAAAGGCTGAAAAAGCAAAATTTTTTGCTTTGAAGAAGGGGGTACTATACCCCAAAATGAGTCAGTGGTTCATGATGGTCGTTTGGACTATACGAGTTTCCTTGTGTTGAAGACCTTTGGTTCTTGAATTTATGGTTAACACGGTTACATCCCTTGGCTTTTGCGAGTATGTATTCTTATCCTTTAATAAAGTTGTTGTTGATAATGCACTAGGCATTTGCGCCCTTTTGTTTCACTTTATTCCACACTACGTCTACCTCTTCTAGAGCAGGCATACTGGGATCCAACCATATTGGGGGCTGTATTAAAGCTGTTGTCCAAGGAACCACCACAGGTCTCAGAAGGGCCGTGTGTTGCATGCATAAGGTAGAGATAGAATCAGTCAGATGCAGAGCGTGTGAAAATAGGGACCTGCTCTGGTGCAAAGGAAGCATCATCAGTCTGAGCAGTCTACTGAATGTTTTGCAGGCCTTCAGCAGAGTGCATGTTAGCCTAAGATTTCCCCTCAAACTCCTTGCATCAGAGTGGTGACTGTCCTGTAGCAAAGTCTTTGTGGCTAAAGGGCATAAGAAATCACCTGAGTACCTTAAAAGGGGCTCTAGGCATATGGTGTAGTGCTGTATGCCCTGTGGTTTGATGTAACATGAGGTCATCCACCTGAGATTACTGGTTGGATTATAGCACCAAGTTTGAAACGTTTTTCTCCCATGTGTACTGGCTGTTGCGTTGGGGGAGAATTCAATTTCATTCAGTCCTGACACTACCGTAAACGCTAAACTTCCGGTACTGTAAAACAAATTTCCATCTCATACAGCCAAGAAGAGCATTTCTCGCTCTCCATCTTGACCGCTTATAAAATGTCATGCATTCTACTCAAAAAAATAAGGTGTCCTGTGATTGGACAAGGGAAGGTACAAGGTACTGACATTCATCTGTCCCACCTCTTCTCTTGTCCGATAACAGAAGGCCTATGAAGCATGGCACTTATAGCAGTGACAGGGTGAAGCAAACAGAGTTTTACCTGAGGCAGCAGCCAGCCACATCAGAGATAGTTTAAAGTCCAAAAATATTATTTGTCTTGCATTTCCACTGCAAAGTGGAGTTCCACCTGTTTTTTATTTTATCAAGAGTCAGCAGCTACCAAAAGCTGACTTTTAATAAACAGACACTCATCTGTCCCACGGTCAAAACAATACAGCCACCCGGAGCCTCGCTCCTCTCCGCAGAGCCATCCTAGCAACTGTGGGCACCCGGCCGTGATAGCTTATGGCTTCACGGCTGGGCGCGAATCGCTCTGCGCTCTGCTGTTGGCCAGGCAATTTTCTGGGACCTGTGACGTGTCCCAGAAGATTGCAGGGAGGGAGGGATGGAGGGGGGAGAGGAGTCGCCGCCTAGGTGGCCGAGCAGTGGAAGGAGGAAGTGGGAGAGGAAATCCCTCTAAAAAGAAGGTACCCATCTCTTAGACTTAAATATGGCCTTGACAAATTCTTTTTCAAGTATCTTTTATTGCGACATGCGCTTCAGGCACAATTTGGCTCCTTGAACGTAGAGTTCAAGGAATCTTCCATTGAGGACCTTCTGTCATTTCCAGAAATAAACTAGTGACGACCTTTTATGGACGCCTTCAGGTGATGGGAGCAGACCCCTTTTAGAATTCTAAACGTAAATGGCAGAGGTTTATGCCTGAGCTTTCTGAAGAGGATTGGGAAGAGGCAGTGGAAATATGCTTTCAGGATATCATCAGCACAGCTTATGTCCTGATACAGTTTAAACATTATTTACATTATACACCTGCTAGGTTGGTTAAAATGGATCTGGGTCAAAATATTGCACGTGCTAGATGTAACATGAATGCTGCCGACTTATTTCACATGTTTTGGTCATGTTCTGGACTTGCTACCTTCTGGAAGAATCTGTTTGCCTTTTTCAACCGTAAGCTGCATCTACCGTTGCCTCATACCCCAGAGGTTGGACTATTGGGAGTTTTGAATGATAAAGTTCTAGCATGAGTGCGAGGAACCTGAATACGTATTTTGTTATTTTTTGCACGTAAAACAATTCTACTACACTGGAAAGATACTGCCCCCCTTTCGGCCCACGCTTTCTTCCGCATTGTTCATGGGATCCTCCCAAAATTCAAATGGATATATAAAAGTAGGGCATGCCCTAAGAAGATCACCAAAATATGGCAGCCATGGCTGGACCTCTCGGGGGACTTCTGGGGGGATGTTCTCTCCTCACAGCTATCTCAGTAAAATGGTTTGATGTTGTGATTCAGTAAACAATATTTGACATATGTCTACACGTGGATAGAGATTCCTGTATGCACTTAAAAGTTTACTGCCTGTGGGTTTCTGGAAATATGCTGTGATGGTAGGGCTCATGAGTGCTGTGTGTGTGTGTGAATGAGTGTGTGAATGGTTTAGTTGAGTTCTTTCTTGGGATATAATTGTTTTATCCAGACGTCATAAACAGTGATTTATTCATTATCTTAATTAAGCTGCTGATTGCAATATACATCTATGTATTGACAGTCTGTACTTTTTTTATTTTTTTAAAAGGTGTTTTTTTCCATTTTTTCACAACAAAAGAAACAAAAAAGTACCTACTCCACCCCCCCCAAAAATAAAATTACATGCCAAATGTGGCATGTAAGGGGGCAAGAAGTGCTTAAAGCAGAAGTTCCACTTTTGGGTGTTACTCCACTTTAAAGGTTGGCTTGTCCAAATTAGGTTCTCAATAAAGAGCTGTGCTGACTGCTCACGCAATAGGAAGCCATCCAGATATGCCACAATGGTAGCAGAAGGCTAGCACTGGGGCTAGTAATTTGGTGAACACTCGGGGTACGGAAGTCAGATCAAATGCTAGGGCCAGGAAAAGTGTTTTAGATGTGCTAGAAGGTTTTGAACGTGCAAGTACGCATGCTTAATGTTCACATGAGCTAGGTGGTCTTCTTGATGGAGAGAAGCTCTGACATACAATTAGGGCCTTCAGAATCAAGATGGGGCTAATACATCCTTTTGCTTGGAGTAAAAACCCTGAAACTATTACAAAATATGAGCGTTGACAGTAACTCACTGATTAAAAAGATCTGCAAAAGGCAGCAAGGAGGTCTGCTAGTCTGGGCAGAGAAACAGGCAGGATGGATACCATAAAACAGAGACCCAAACTCTAACATGTACCCCTTTAAGCCAGGTCTTTTACCAATGCATCCGGGTTTATTACTGACCAGGTATCTGCAAAGGCTAACATACATCCTCCACTCTGGAAAATGGGGGCATCCCTGCATAATGAAGAGGCCTTGTCTGCCAGATTGGGAGAATTGTAGACACATGGTTTGTGGTAGAACTGGGCCTTGGCTTTGGTCTGGCCTTAGAGGCTGAAGCCGAGAAGTTAACAAAAGTAATACTTTAGCCTCAGAAGGAAGATCAGGTTTCGCAAATTAAAGTGTTACTAAACCACAACTGTAAAATCAGTCTGTATATGCAGTAAACTATGCTTGTTATACTCACTGTGGAACCTAAGGGGTTAATCCTTTGCATTGTGCAAAAATGCTTTTTGATTCTGTATGCACAGATCCTCCGCTTTCTCAGACTCTAAAACAGGTCCGGATAAGACAGTTACTGGAGTCCGGCTGCACATGCTCAGTTTGGTGTGTTTTGCTACAGAGGTTTTTTTTCTTGGGAAAGTGCATGTGATCAGCACAGGGCCAATCAGCACTGTCCAGACAGAGGGTCAGGAGTCCTGCATCCTGATAGGAAAGCTCAGTGCAGTATGAAAACTCCTCCTACAAGCTTTAACCAGGAACCGATAGAAGTCACAAGACTGCTATATACTGCTGATAAGAAAAAGGTATTTAGCAGTTTATTTACTAAAATGATTGCATTTCCATGTTCTGTGTACTGTGGGAGACCAGATATAGTGAATGCAGGGTCCTGGGTTTAGTAACACTAAGGTTTACACTGCTTTCTGCTAGGGAAATGGAGTAGTTTAATCCACCCTCATAAAGATGTCAGTGGAAGTAAAAGCAGCTCCAGGAGACATTCACCCTAAAAAAGGCATGAGCTGGAGACTCATTAGAGGACAGGCATTAGAACACAGTGGCGCGGCTCAAGAATTTTTTTGCCCAACAGGCTGGTTGTACACAAGTCGATTGATAGATCAATCGACTTGTGTACAACCAGCCTGCCCATACATAGATCGAAATTTGGCTAGTCCATGCTGAACCAGCAACATTTCAATCCATGTTCGCCTGGTTTAAGTTTGTTAAGCTTTATCACACAATGCTTAAATGGATTGGTGGTATCACCATTCTGGCTATGAAAGCAGTGGTCTGTGCAGTGGCGGACCCCAAAGCTACTCATCATAAAAAAAATAAAAATACTGGCCTTTTAAGTGTGTGGTATGGCGGACACACCGGTGTATGGGAAGCATGACGTGCTGCAATCACTGAAGAAAAAAAAATAAATAAAAAATGTCCCTTTAATTGTGTGCAGAGCATCGGACACACAGCTGCTATGGGAAGCATGACGTGTTTGCAATCACGTGATTGCAAACAAGCAGCTCTATTGGCTTCCTTTAGAAAGTCCTCGGGTGCTGAGCTCTGTGCCCTGAACACTGCCTCTATAGCATTGTTACCTGCTGTGGTGTGTGTTTTGCAGGTCCTGTGTCTTCACTCCCGGTTTCTACGACTCATCCCCACAGGTCCAAAGGTGGATGACAGGTGACTTGTGTGAGAGCACGAGGGGGGAGAGGGGAGACATCTGATGTAAAGGGGAGCTCTGATGGGGACACCTGATGTAAAGGAGGACCCTGATGGGGACATCTGATGTGAGGGAGGACTCTGATGGGGAAACCTGATTTATAGGGGGATGCTGATGTAGACACCTGATGTAAAAGGGTGCTCTGATGAGGACACCTTATGTTAAGTGGTTTTATTGTCTTTTACTTGAAACGTGGATGTGATTGGCCTACTGTGATGGGCACAGTGAGGCTGCATATGACGGGCACCGTTTTATCTAGCAGTAATGATACATACACCTAATAAATGGCTATTTACAGTACTGCATTACTAACAGTTTAATTCTTCACTTTGTTTGCCCTGCGTGCCCCCCCCCCCCCTCCAAATTTTGAGCACCAGCCGCCACTGGACCATCTGAATCACAGGCACGGTTAAACAAAATTTAAAAAGTACAGCAATCAACATATACACAGTTGAAGTGCATATTTAGCTTTTGGAAGTACCACTTTCTATTACAGAAATTCTTGACTGGAACACAAATGATTTTAACGACCCTTTGACTCCTGCTAATCTGACAGACTAAGGGCTCATTTACAGTTAAGGGTGGTAAAAACATGTGGCTGAGCCTCAGACCCCTTAAACTGCAAAAGCAGCGGTTGGGAGCATACAAAAAGAGCAAATAATCGCTACTGTAAATATTACTTTCACAGTTCTACAGTAAAAAAAAAAAAAAAATGAACCCCTTACAGTAGTGATTATCTGCTTTTTCTGTACTATAAAGGGATAATTTTAGTTTTTTTAACCCCCATTATGTTACTAAACTTCTTAGACCTGGTTCACATCTAGGTGTTTTTTGGCGCTTTGGTGATGTAAACATCCCCTGTAATAGGAATATGGCATGACAGGTCCTCTTTACAGTGAGATATGGGGTCAATAAGACCCCACATCTCACTTCTAGGCTGGGAAGCCTGAAATAATATTAAAAAAAAAAAAAAAAAAAAAAAACATCCTGGCTTCGATCGTAGCGGTAAGTCGGTAGAAGCACTGGTAGAAGCACTAAAAACGATCAAGCAGCGGAACAACCACTATGATCATTCTTATGGTGTAGGAAATCGCTGGCTGAAAAAGCGGATATCTGAATGATGCCTGTAGCTGCAGGCATCAGTTATCCCCGCACAAAGTCAAGGACATCATGACGGCGGGCGGGAAGTGGTTAAAACGCTTTTTTTTTTTTTTTTTTTTTTTTTTTTACACAAAGTTGTCCATTTATACAATATTTCTAACACATAGCATGTACATACCAAAAATGACACCCAAAAATACATTCTCCTATTCCTCCTGAGTACGGCGATACCACATGTGTGAGACTTCCACAGCCTGGCCACAGAGGCCGAGTTCAGCCAAGTATGGCAGAGAATGGCTGGGCATGGCAGAGAATGGCAGGGAATTTCTGAGCATAGGAGGGATGGCTGAGGATGGATAGATGTGACTGCACATGTCACAGAGCAGCGCTGTGGGCACTACACATCCACCCCACCGCGCTGCTGCCATCCGATCCCTTCCCCTCTGTACCGATCGGTACAGAGAGGGGAGAGAGAAACCAGCGTCATGACATGACGCCGGTTTGTTTGCATGTGATTGCTCCGTCATTTGACGGATCGATCACATGGTAAACGGCGCACGAGAGCGGAATTCTGTACGCCCTCCCAGAGTTGAGCAACCGCCCTGTAGCCGTCATTCGGCTATGGGCTGGTTGTTAAGTGGTTAATGAAAATGCTATAAATCTGTCCCCTATTTTGTAGACGCTATAACTTTTGCGCAAACCAATCAATATATGCTTATTGTGATTTTTTTTTACCAAAAATATGTAGAATATAGATCGGCCTAAATTGAGAAAAAATTAGCTTTTTTTAAAAAAAAAAAAAAATGGGGATATTATAGCAAAAAGTACAAAATTCTCTTGTTTAGAGCGCAAAAAATAAAAACCGCAGAGGCGATCAAATACCACCAAAAGAAAGCACTATCTGTGGAAAATATATATATATTTTGGGGGTTCTAAGTAGGATAGCAGGATAACTAAAGCTGGATGAAGATACAAGAACTCTCCAACCACTCTGCAAGACGGCAAGCAAACCAGCATTTGACATTTTATATCAAGTCAGATTCCCACTCTATCCACCAACATTATCCTCATTCTCTTCCTTCTCACATCAGTGTCTATCCTCAAATTATCCTTACCTCTACCCTGCAGCATGCACATACCGTATCACCTTCACTCCTACCCTCTCCCTACTACTGCACCCATCATCTCCTGCATCCACATGCTGGCCTAAACACCAGGGCCACTAGACACGTGCGCTCATGCACATCCCACTCCCATCTTGCCTTCCTCACCCTCCTCATAGTCCAGTGGTTCTCAACTTTACTAGTGCCATGACCCCTCGACAAAATTTCAAGTTGTGGGGACCCCTAACAGTAAAATTATTTGATGATCACGTTTGCTGGCACAGTGGCGACAATTGATGGGCACAGTGGCTGCGTTTGGCACAGTGGCAACAATTATAGGGCACAGTGGCGGCGTTTGATGGGCACAGTAGCAACAATCTAATGTTTTTTTTTTGCAGATTTTCTTCAGTTTGTTTGCGTCCCCACCACTGATAAAATATAATATATATATAAAATATAATATACATATAAATATATATATATAATATACATATAAATATATATATATAATATACATATAAATATATATATATAATATACATATAAATATACATATACAAATACACATAAATATATATATAATATACATATAAATATACATATACAAATACATACATATATATATATATATATATATATATATATATATATATATATATATATATATATATACATATATATATATATATATATATATATATATATATATATATATATATATATATATATATATATCCTGGTTGGTTCCTCAAAAGTGGTTATTCCGTGCCAGTGCTAGATACAAAGTGTATAGCACTCAACATGTATCTAGCACAGCTTCCGCAAGTGACGTTTCGTCGCCACCCTCTTGGTACACTCGTCCGCATCAAGCGGACTTCGGTGGGTGTAAAAAGATGTCCGCTTGCCGACTTCTAAGTGTAGCCTTACGAGAGTAGCAAGATGGCGGCGACGGAACATCATTTCTCTCCTCTCCAGGAAGTGACATCTCGCTGGCCGAGACGGACAGACTCCGGCAGTAACTTCGGGTCCGTCTCGGCCAGCATTCGCGACCCCCTGGAGAATAGGCAAGCGACCCCCAGGTTGAGAACCGCCGTCCTAGTCTCAGGTGACATTTCTCGTAATCCTGGTCCGCCATTTTCAAACTGCAAGCCACATCTCCAATACCCCTTCCTCTCTGGCAACCACCGCAATCCACTTAATTTAGTTTCTATCCCCCTGCTTCCTCAAAGCAGCCCACCTATCTCATGCGCCCTTTGGAATGCCCGCCCGTTAACAAGCTAACATCTATACATGACCTCTTCATCTCTCATGGCTTTAACATAATCGCCATAACCGAAACCTGGCTTCAAAATCTGGACTCAGCTTCTCCTGCTGCCCTCTCCCATGGTGGCCTCCATTGGACTCACACCCCCAGACCCAACGGACAGAAAGGAGGTGGAATTGGATTCCTTCTATCCCCACAAAGTACCTTCCAATTCCTTCCTATCCCTCCCTCTCTTCTTTTGAGATGCACTGTATTCGTCTGTTTTCTATTTCTCTGAGGCTTGCAGCAATTTATTGGCCTCCTGGACCGGTGTTGCACTTTCTTGATGACTTTGCTGCCTGGCTACCCTACTTTCTCTCCTCTGAAATACTCACGATCATTCTTGGCGACTTCAACATTACTGTCTATGCTGAAAAACTAGCATCCGATAAGTGCTGGCAGCCAATGTCGGTGAGTGTTGACCAGTGAGTTCTGGCTCAGTGGGGAGATCTCTGTACTACCGTTGCAGTTAGAGCAGCAAGCGCCTCATTTTTTTTTTTCATTCAGTCTGCTGGTTTGATCGAAAGAAAAAAAAATTAAAGTGTATACCAGACTTTAGACTGGGGATAGGCAACCTTGAAGAGATGGAGATCTACTTACACTGATGAAGTCAAAGATCACAGGGCATGGTGCTCTGCTCGGGCCGGTTCACACCAGAACGCAATGCCAGAAAGGCATGTTCCATGTGCATTTCCTACACGTGTTCAAAACACACGGTCTTTGTGATCTACTGCGAGTGATGATACATTTTTAACCCCAAATGTAAATCGCAAACGCAGGTGACACAAAAAAAAAAATTACAAGAGAATGCAGGGATCAGGAGGGCCTTGCGCTCAGAATGCAGGGATCAGGAGGGCCTTGGGGGTGTGGTAGAGGATACTGCTATAAGGGTGAGCACTGCTATGGGGGTGGTCCTGCCCATAGTAGTGCACTGCCCCCTTCACAACCCCCCCCCCACACACACACACAGTAGTGCCCCCCCCCCTTTCCCATTGCATTCTACCTGTGCACACATGAGACTGAGAGGCAGCACAGTTCGGGACAGGGGTGGGAGCAGGAGCTCCCCGAATGGCTTTTCATTTTAACAAGCTGGTGACTGGTTGCTTAGGACCTCGCAACCAATCACTTGCAGGTTAACTTGAAAAGTTAACTTGGCCAGTTCCTCCCCCCCGCCCTCCGTCCTGAGCTGTGCTGGCTCTCGCTCCCCACTGTTCACTGATAGAGGCAGAGACAGGGGGAGAGAGAGGAGGGCCGAAGGCGCCACAAGGGAGGTTGAGGGCAGAGAGAGCGGGCGGGGGTCAGCAGCAGACCCGTTCCCGGTCTACCTGTCACCTACCCGCGGTCGACAGGTATCCCATGATCGACGGGTTGCCAACCCTGGCTTTTTAACATCCTCCCTGGGCTTTAGGTGGTGTCAATAGCAGCTTTGTCCTATATGGTGCACAACGAAAATAAAAGTGTAGCGCTATATACTATACAGACATAAAAATCAAAAAACCCCAACCCATAAGTGCATACAAACAGTAAGTAAAAAATGTTATCACACCTTATATGACCATAAATATGGATTTCACAATAAAGCAACACTGTTATTCAGCAAAACAGGGTGAAACAGTAAATGATAAATCTTAAGTTATTGGTTACATTTGTCAATTAAGATTTATCATCTACTGTTTCACCCTGTTTTGCTGAATAACAGTGTTACTTTATTGTGCAATCCATATTTATGGTCATACAAGGTGTGATAAAGTTTTTTACTTACTGTTTGTATGCACTTATGGGTTGGGGTTTTTTGATTTATATGTCTGTATAGTATATAGCGCTACACTTTTATTTTCATTGTTATCGCTTGCCTTGAGTCTATAGGTGTGTTTGCTTCTATCAGTGTTTTCTTTCTTGTTTTAGCGCAGCGCTGTACTTGTCTCCCTATTGTTCCTATGTGGTGCACGCAACTTCCATAAAGCTGAATGAGAAACCATTACTGCATAGCCTGCTCCCTCTGCACATATAATCCTAGGAAAAGCAGCAAATTTATACTGTATGTTTTGTTGCAACGTGTGTGAATACAGTCTCTCAGTGGTGTTGCTTTTTGTATTGGGCAATTATGCGTGTTAACATCCAAGAGCAGTAAAGAGTATAGAAAGATAAGCCCAGACAATGTCTTATGCTGTGTTTCTGTGATCTGGGCTGCAAACACATTAACAGTTTTTTAACCACTTCAGCCCCGGAAGGATTTACCCCCTTCCTTACCAGAGCACTTTTTACAATTTGGCACTGCGTCGCTTTAACTGCTAATTGCACGGTCATGCAATGCTGTACCCAAACGAAATTTGTGTCCTTTTCTTCCCACAAATAGAGCTTTCTTTTGATGGTATTTGATCACCTCTGCAGTTTTTATTTTTTGCGTTATAAACCGAAAATTTTTGAAAAAAAAAAAAAAAAAAAAAAAAAAAAAAACAACACACATTTTCTACTTTTTGTCATTAAAAAAATCCAATAAACTCAATTTTAGTCATACATTTAGGCCAAAATGTATTCGGCCACATGTCTTTGGTAAAAAATGTCAATAAGCGTATATTTATTGGTGGGCGCAAAAGTTATAGCATCTACAAACTAGGGTACATTTACAGGAATTTACACAGCTTTTATTTTATGACTGCCATGTCATTTCTCGAGGTGCTAAAATGGCAGGGCAGTACAAACCCCCCCCCCCCCAAATGACCCCATTTTGGAAAGTAGACACCCCAAGCTATTTGCTGAGAGGCATGTTGAGTCCATGGAATATTTAATATTTTTTATATACTTTATCAAAGGGATCCCTTTGATAAAGTCACGTGGTGTGACGCAACGCGTCAGGGTAGGAGGAGCCAGGTGCCGACGCTTCCCGGGGACGGCCGAACCCGGAAGCCTTATTGTTCCTGCTGTCATATTGATATTTTAATGTAAGTTGCTACTTTTGTCACATTAAACTTAAATCTAATTACTACACCATGGGAGTATCTTCTTCTTTACCATCATTCTGGGGTCGCTGTGAGTGGTGGTGATCACTACAGAGAACTCGATCCTCGCATACCCTCTGGGGAAGGGGGATAGCCTCAGGACCTTCATCTTCTGCATAGAAGCACTATCCATCTGCCTGACTTGGCCTATTGGGGGCCGCTACTGGAGTTGAGAGGCTGTGGGAAACACCTGTCTGTTGCACCAGAATTGAAGTGGAAGAATTCAGCACAAGTCAATTTTATTGGCACGTTACAATAGACTTTTTTTGTGTGGATATTATGAGTCACATTGCATGAAGCAGCATTCGTTTAGATTTGATTACACTATTGTCACATTTTTCTGCATTGCCTTCATGTGGGAGGGGGGTTTTTGAGTCGCTATTTTAGTCGCATATATGCATGCATGATTATTGCACAATTGTCACATTGTTTTGCACGTGATCACTTATATATGGATGCGGGGTTCAGAGTCGCATCTTTAATTGCATACATGCATTTATGATTAGTTTGCACATTGGGACTATATTGCATTATGTTTAATATAAAAGGTTTTAGAGAAACAGTGCATCACATTCTACAGGTTTATCGTATGAGGAACTGTATTTAATTATTAATTTTTCAGTATAATACACTTCGCACGCTGTGATTTAGGATTTTTTGTACACTAGGATTTGCTTTATTATTTGCACCAGGAATTGTAACCAGCACCAAGCACTTTAATATAGTTTATTCTTTGAACAGCAGGATTTAGTAGTCAGTATTGAAGCGCATGGTTTTTATGAGTCACCTTAAACATACATGCATTTTGCACTTGGGAGGAAGGTTGATTATATTCTATGGTAACTATCTGTGGGTGTTTACCGGATGTTATACTGACTCTAGGGTATTGATATTTTAGATACATACTTGCACCGTGAATTGGAAGGTTGGAATTATATATAGTAGTGCAACTTTGGGAGGTCCTTTCCGTAATTGCAATTGGTACATTAAGATAGATTAGCGCCACATATTCTTTTCACTTTCAGCTAGTATAGAACTGATCGGATCAGATATTGATCCGTTCAGATACTATACCACTAAGGGAGGCGTATGCTGCGTGCTTGGGTGTTAGCGGTACTAGCGCTAACCTGACGCTGCCTGGAGCGACGCATATCACCACCAGGCGATCAGGGGGCTAAACCTTTATTAGGTAATAAACGGGAGTGCCCTAATACTATTAAAAAAAAAAAAAAAAAAAAAACTAAACTAACCAGCGTCACCCGTAACAGTTATATGGTGATCACTAGTGAAAGGGTTAACTAGGGGACAATCAAGCGGTTAAAAACTATTCGGTAGTATATGGGGGTCCCTGACGCTATAAAACGCTGACGGCGAACCTAAATATTTACCTCCCTAACTAGCATCACCAGTGACACTAATACAGCGATCAGAAAAATGATCGCTTAGTGACACTGGCGACGGGGGGTGATCAAGGGTTAAAACTTTATTGGGGGGGTTAGGGGGGTACCCTAGACCTAAAGGGGGCTAACATTAACTGCCCTACCACACTAACAGTCACAAACTGACACCAATGCAGTAATCAGGAGAAAAAAAAAACTGCTTGGTGTCAGTGTGACGGGGGGGGGGGGGGGGGTGATTAGGGCGTGATCGGGGGTGTAATGTGTGCCTGGCATGTTCTAGTGTGTGCGCGTGGTCACTCTGATGTCTTCTCTCCTCGGCGTCGGAACCGAGCCAAGGAGAGATGACATTACCTCTGCTGCTGTTTACTATAGCAGCAGAGGAATGATTTCATTGGCCGGGAGCGATCGGGAGGGGGGGGCCACGAATGGATGGCCTCCCCCTCACCTACGATCACCAGGGGAGAAATGCCGACCGCCTCGGGGACCGTGGGGGTCCGACCAGCCCCCCCCGCCCACAGGAGGCAGATCACGCACAGGGTTTGTTAACGCTATCACTGCCAGAACCAGTTTTGGACATTTTACACACCTTAAAAAAAAAAAAAATTCTAGCCTGAACATTACTAAAATGCCCCAAACATGTTTTCTGAAAGCAGACACTCCAGGAGAATAAAATAGTGGTAATTTCAATTTTTATGCCACATAATATTTGAGCAATGACGTATCAAGCACAAATTTTCAGTAACAAAACTAAAGTAAATTTTTGGCAAAATACAGAATATAAGGTTGTGCCGAGTAAACTGTAAACCAACATTTCAAGCTTTACAATTGTGTATGCCAACGACAAACTTCAGCTCCCCAATTTTTCCGTACGCAACAATTAAAAGGATAAGCTCACCTTTTCAAAATGATGATGATAATAATAATAATAATAAAGTTTTGCAGGGAAAAAAAAAAAAAGTGCATTTTTTTTTTTTTTAATGCGAGTCTGTAAAGGAATGCAGGGCTTTGGAAAAATGTCAGTGTAAACGGTCTGCTCGTAACACGTAAAGGCAGGCAGTTGCAAGACAGGAAGCATCAATGAACTACCTAGAGCGCTCAACAGCTCCCTGGTAGTTCAATGAGAACTACAAGCCGACAGCCGCAAAGACTGTCAGTACTTGTAGTTCATTCATTCACAAAACTCTGAACAAATGATGCAGCCAGATGGGCGGAGCCAATTTTCTGTGGGCACCTTTCAATATATTCTGACAGTAGAGGAGTCTCGCAGTCAGAGCACAATGACACAGCAGGAAGGAGTGCTTGACTAGGTGTACGGGGTAATCCACTTTTTTTTCCATATCAGCCTTCTGGCTAATCAAAAAAAGTGAAATGCCCATGGCCATCCTAAGGATAACAGTTCTGACTAGCCTAGCTATTGTGGTATAAGGCCAGGTTAACACTAGTGTGACAAACGCTCCGACATTGGGTGCTCATGTCGCATGACGTGTGAAAATCAATGTTTCCCTATGGGAGCCATCCTAACTGGTCCGACACAAGTCGGTCCGACTTTGAGAACAGACTTGCTCCCTGTAATACTTTGGTCCGACTTTGATCCGACTTCAGCCCATTGACTATTGTTGAAGTTGGATCAAAGTCGGATCGCCGTCTTGCATGATCCAACTTTGGCATGCGACTTGTGCTCAGATGATCTTGAGGGGGAACTCCGCGCCAAATTTTAAATAAAAAAACGGCATGGGTTCCCCCTCCAAGAGCATACCAGGCCCTTGGGTCTGGTATGGATTTTAAGGGAAACCCCCTACGCCGAAAAAACGGAGTGGGGGGTCACCCCCAAATCCATACCAGACCCTTATCCGAGCATGCAGCCCAGTCAGGAAAGTGGGTGGGGACGAGCGAGCGACCCCCACCTCCTGAACTGTACCAGGCCGCATGCTTTCAACATGGGGGGTGGGTGCTGTGGTACAGGGGGGCACCCTGCGGCCCCCCCACCCCAAAGCACCTTGTCCACATGTGGACAAGGGCTTCTTCCCGACGACCCTGGCCGTTGGTTGTCAGGGTCTGCGGGCGGGGGGCTTACCGGAATCCGGGAGCCCCCTTCAATAAGGGGGCCACTAGATCCCGGCCCCCCACCCTATGTGAATGACTATGGGTTACATTGTACCCCTACCCATTCACCTAGGGGAAAAAAAAAACACTAGAGAGAAGGAAGAGACCCCCGAAGTCGGAAGAAGACCCCCTGGGCTGCCTAATAAATTACTTTAAAAACCTGTCATGTGTTTTTTTTTGATACTTTTCCCTAGGTGAATGGGTAGGGGGGCCAGGATCATTCACATAGGGTGGGGGGCCGGGATCTGGGGACCCCCCTTATTAAAGGGGGCTACTGAATTCCGATAAGCCCCCTGCCAGCAGACCCCGACAACCAACGGCCAGGGTTGTCGGGAAGAGGCCCTTGTCCTCATCAACATGGGGACAAGGTGCTTTGGGCCCCCCCCCTGCCCCAAAGCACCCACCCACCCCCATGTTGAAGGCATGCGGCCTGGTACAGTTCAGGAGGGGGGGGGCTCGCTCGTCCCCACCCCCTTTCCTGATCGGCCGGGCTGCGTGCTCGGATAAGGGTCTGGTATGGATTTGGGGGTGACCCCCCATGCCATTTTTCGGCATAGGGGGTTCCCCTTAAAATCCATACCAGACCGAAGGGCCTGGTATGCTCTTGGAGGGGGAACCCTTGCCGTTTTTTATTTAAAATTAATTTGGCGTGGAGTTCCCCCTCACGATTCATACCAAACACAGTGCCTGGCATTGGCGGGGATCCAAGTTGGACCCCTGTTCATTGAAAGACAGACGTATGTCGGCTCCAAGTCGCAGGGCAAAGTCAGATCCAAAGTAGGACGGCTGTCGTGTCGCACCAGTGTGAACCTAGCATCAAAGTCGGACCGACTTGTGTCGGACCAGTTAAGACGGCTCCCACCGGAGCACAAGTCGCATGCCAAAGTCGGATCATGCAAGACGATCTGACTTTGACGATAGTCAATGGGCTGAAGTAGGATCAAAGTCGGACCAAAGTAGTACAGGGAGCATTTTCAAAGTTGGACCGACTTTTGTCGGACCAGTTAAGACGGCTCCCATAGGGAAACATTGATTTTCACACGTCATGCGACATGAGCTCCCAATGTCAGAGCGTTTGTCGTACCAGTGTGTACCCGGCCTTAGGGAGCCTTCAGAAAGCGTGATTGAATTTTACAAGCAGCAGTAGCTGAGAGATCAATTTTCTCACCTCATATGTCAAGTCCAGACAGTGGGGAGAAATTTCCTCGTCTAGTGGCTTATTGAAATAGAGTATCCAGTATGTCAATTTGGTCAGAAAAATCCCCTTAATTAGGAAGCCAATGAGCGACCTAGTATTTTTTTAAATGCAAAACCTGAGAACAATGAGAGTTCTAAACAACAAGATATCACTTTAAATGTAGGTAATGGTTGCCACTGTCCCTATTGCATTATCATGCTTTACAAAAACCCTTTAACCACTTGCCTACTGGGCACTTTACCCCCTTCCTGACCAGGCCAATTTTCAGCTTTTAGCGCTGTCACATTTTGAATGACAATTGCGCGGTCATGCAACACTGTACCCAAAAAAAATTTGTATTATTTTTTTTTCCACACAAATGGAGATTTATTTTGGGGGTACTTAAACACTTGCTGCCCGCCCACCGTCATATGATGGCGGGACGGTGCAGCTGTTATCCTGGGCCACTGTCATATGATGCAACGGCCTTCCAGGCCCCCCAGGGGGCACGCACGCCCGATGCATCACTCAGGTCCCGTTGTGCGTGCCCGGTGGCCGCAATGTCCGCCAGGCACCTGCTATTGCCCGGTAACTGAGCAGGACCGTGGATCTGTGTATGTAAACACACAGATCCACGTCCTGTCAGAGGAGACCGATGGTGTGTTTCTTGTACAGAGGAACACCGATCGGTCTCCTCCCCTTGTGAGTCCCCTTCCCCCACAGTTAGAATCACTCCTTAGGAACATAATTAACCCCTACAGCGCCCCCTCCTGGTTAACCCCTTCATTGCCAGTCACATTTATACAGTAATCAATGCATTTTTATAGCACGGATCGCTATATAAATGTGAATGGTCCTAAAAATGTGTCAAAAGTGTCCTATGTGTCCGCCGCAATATCGCAGTCACGATAAAAAAATAAAAAAAAATAAAAATGCTATAAATCTATCCCCTTTTTTGTAGACGCTATAACTTTTGCGCAAACCAATATACGCTTGTGATATTTTTTACCAAAAATATGTAGAAGAATATGTATCGGCCTAAACCGAGGAAGAAAATTTAAAAAAAAAAAAAAAAAAAAATTTGGATATTATAGCAAAAAGTAAAAAATATTGTGTTTTTTTCAAACTTGTCACTCTTGTTTTGTTTAAATAAAATTAAAGAAATAAAGAAATATAAAAAGAAATAATGCCCTGTATGGAAGTGGTTATTTACCACTAGTTTATTTTTTGCTAAACAAATGAAAAAAAGACCAGAAATTTAAAAAAACAAAAAAAGCTTTCATAGGTTGTTGTAAAATTTTGCAAAACAGGTAATTTTTCTCCTTCGCTGATGTGCACTGATTAGGCTGCACTGGTGTGGCTGCACAGATGGGCACTGTTGGGACTGCACTAATAATCAGGACAGTGATAATCAGTGCCCTGATCATCAGTGTACATGTCCCCTTTAGAGAAGCCAGTTTAGAGAAGCCGGCTCTCTTCTCCCTTCCTCTTGCTGTAAGCATGAGGAAAGAAGTGCCGATAACCAGCTTCTATTTACATCCCTGAGCTGTGATTGGACATAGCTGACCATGTGGTAAAGAGCCGCTGATTGAGGTAAAGAGCCAATCTGTGATCAACCACGCCCCACAGCAGGCACGATCATGGGAAGTCATATGACGGCCTCCCAGAACTAGCCGTTTGCGCTGTAGCTGACTGCGCTA
Organism: Lithobates clamitans; assembly: GCA_037952925.1. NCBI lineage: Eukaryota > Metazoa > Chordata > Amphibia > Anura > Ranidae > Lithobates > Lithobates clamitans. The sequence continues at coordinate 153,524 of JBBGZY010000618.1, read as the reverse complement.
TATAGACGAATGACGACAAGTAGTTAATGGGACTGTGTCGGCAACCAAAAAAGGGATATACACATTAATTTGGTTAAAAGAAATAAATTTTACATCTTTATTTCATCAAGTATCATAAAAGAAATCCTCCATTTGGTGTGGAAGTGTTTAAAAACAGTAAATTACAACATAATGTAACCATGCCTTTCGCTCTCATTTTAGGTTTAATGTCTTGGTTCTGCTGCATGGGGATCTGCCCCGTTTCTCCTCCTCTATGCTTGTGGTTTGTGTGCAAATTCTGGGGATCATAGATGACTTCACAGTGGAGCATGATGTACATTTCTTTGGTGTATACAGGGATATTCCAGTTGACCTAATGTGATTAAATTATATTATTTATTTATTCCTAGTGTGGTACTTCCCTGAGGAAGAACGTGCAGTAAATTGGCGCTCAAAACGTGTTGCATAATTCCAGTTGAAAGTTTACTGTGGGGGCTCACCTCTAACAGCAAACAACTGGATGTACCACATACTATGAAGTGTAATTCATGTTGCACTTGTTTCTGTAGCATGCTGATGTAATTGACTGTTTAACTACTTCCGGACCGCCTGCCATCATTATACAACGGGGTTATGGCTAGCTGCCATAACCCCGGTATCCTCTTCTTCAGAGGGCGGTCCACTTTCAGATAAAAGCGGTCTTTGCGGCGGAATTGCCGCAAGATCACTTTTATTGGCAGCGTTAGAGGGCCCACTGCACCGGAGCTGTTGGCAGCGGTGGAGGCGATCGCGTCCTTCTCCGTTAGGTATGGCGATGAGTGAGGGGAAGATGGCCCCCACCCGTCTCCATACCATTGCAGGGCAGAAGCAACGTCAAAATGTCACTTCTGCCCATAGCTCTTAACCTGTTCCCGACCAGCCGTCACAGTTGTACTGCGGCAGAATGGCACGGGCAGGCGAATCGCCGTTATACTATGTCGCTCCCTCTGGTGGCCACAAGGGTGCGCGCCCGCAGCTAGCCCTTGGAGCTGGTGCGAGTGCCACCGGGCTCCCGCGATCGCTCGTAACACGGCAAGAAAAGGGGACTCTGTGTGTAAACACAGAGATCCCGGTATTCTGAGGGGAGAAAAGACAGATCAAAATATGAACAGCAATCTGTCATCTCCCCTAGTCAGTACCCTCCCCCTATAGTTAAAACACACACTAGGGAACACAATTAACCTCTTAAGCGCCCCCTACTGTTAAGCCCTTCACTGCCAGTGACGTTTTTACAGTAATTAATGCATTTTTATAGCACTGATCGCTGTATTAATTCCAATGGTCCCAAAAATGTGTCAATTGTCTGATGTGTGCGCCATAATGTTGCAGTCGCGATAAAAAACGCAGATCGCTGCCATTACTAGTAAAAAATAAATAATAAAAATGCTATACCTCTATCCCCCATTTTGTAGACACTAATTTTTGCGCAAACCAATCAATATACGCTTATTGCGATTTTTTACCACCAAAAATATGTAGAAGAATACATATCGGCTTAAACTGAGAAAAAATTTGCATTTTTTGTTTTTTTGTTTTTTAAAGGGGGGGGGGGGGCATTTATTATAGCAAAAAAGTACAAAATATTGTGTTTTATTCAAAAATTGTCACTTTTTGTTTATAGCGCAGAAAATAAAAAAAAACGCAGAGATGATCAAATACCACCAAAAGAAAGCTCTATTTGTGGGGGGGGGGGGGGGGGAAGGAAGTCAATTTTATTTGGGTATGTCATACGACCGACCAATTGTCAGTTAAAGTGACGCAGTGCTGAATCGCAAAAAGTGCTCTGGTCAGGAAGAGGGTAAAATCTTCTGGGGCTGAAGCGGTTAAAGCAACATTTTTTTTCCCAAATTACTTTTTATTGCATTTTAGTGTAAATATGAGATCTGAGGTCTTTTTGACCTTAGATCTCATATTTAAGAGGTCCTGTCATGCTTTTTTTCTATTACAAGGGACGTTTACATTCCTGGTAATAGGAATAAAAGTATCACAATTTTTTCTAAAAGCAGTGTGTAAAAACAAAACAAAAACAAAAAAGTAAAATAAGGAAAAAAAAATTAAACGCACCCCATCCCGCCGAGCTCGCATGCAGAAGCATACGTAAGGTTTTTTGTTTTTTTTTGGAAAAAAAGTGCGCTTGTAAGACTGCTGCGCAAATACGTTGTGACAAAGTATTGCAAACGATCGCCATTTTATCTTTTCTCTAGGGTGTTAGAAAAAAAATATATGTTTGGGGGTTCTAAGTAATTTTCTAGCAAAAAAAAAAAAATTTCACTTGTAAACAATAAGTTTGAAAACTAGGCTCGGTTAAACACTTCCACACCAAATGGAGGATTGCTTTTATGATATATGATGAAATAAAGATGCAAAATTGTTTAACCAAGTAAATATATGTGTATATCCCTTTTTGGTTGCCGACAAAGTCCCATTAAGAGGTTTTTTAAAAAACAATTTGAGAGTTCTTAGATGCAGGTTACCCAATATTCCTCCCTTCAGTTTGGAAAGCGTTTTGAGTAAACACCTTGACAGCCTTCTCCTTTAGGTAGTGACTCTCTTGATTCAATAGCTGTAAGACAGCAGAAAACAGATTCCCCTGCCGTGACAGAGAAGGAAACAAGCTAGAGTTCACGAAGTGGGGAGTAAAACGCCAGTTTTTAGCCCCTGGAGCCAGCACTCTGGACCCAACAGTCTGAGATTTGCTGAGAACAGAAGGCTGAAAAGGCCAACAGATGTCCCCCACAATTTGAGAAGTCAGGACACCCCTTAATGTGAAGTTGACAGTCTTGGCTGGTTTGGAAGGCCATGTCTTCCTGCAAAAATGATGCTCTTTTCTTAGACATTGAAAGACAGAATGGTGACAGCAACCCTTTTTGGGGGTTCAAGGCCTCCTGGTAGAGGCACAAGCTTTTTATTCCTGGGGGAGAAGTATACTCTTACCTTCTGGGATCTCCTTGATATACGTATTCAAGGAGGAACCAAAAAGGCGTTTGCCTTCAAAGGGTAACTGCTCAAAGCATTTTTTGCAGGGGTGTTCAGCTTGCCAGCATTGACTTCAGAGAATGTGACCACTATTGGGTCTTTAAAGGATTAACCCAAGGAAAATTATCTAAGGCAGCCTTTACCAACTAGGGTTCCTCCTGAGGTTGCTAGGGGTTTCTTGAGCAATCAGCAATGCCTGCCTCTCAGTTAAGTATCTACTTACAGCAATGATCTTTTCTTCAAAAACTTTTTTTTTTTTTTGCGCTATAAAAAAAAAAAAAAAAAAAAGACAGACGTAATCAAATCCCACCAAAAGATAACCATTTGTGGGAAAAAAAAAAAGGACATACCGTATATACTCGAGTATAAGTCGTTCCGAGTATAAGTCGAGGCCCTAATTTACCATAAAAAAATGGGAAAAACTTATTGACCCGAGTATAAGACGAGGGTGAGAAATGCACAGCTACTGTAAGTGGAAAAGAGGGTCAACAATGCCCATTTGCAGCCTCACTGTGCCCATTTGCATGCCTCACTGTGCCCATTTGTAGCCATAGGTCCCCTGAACTTCAAACTCGGTAGTTAAGGATTCCTAGATGCCCCCCTAGCTGCAGCTAAAATTTGGGGTCTCTGAACCCAAAGGGTCCCGAAATGACATTGCTGCAGATGGACACAGTTGACCGAATTTGGGGCCCCGTATCTCGGGGCCACTTAGTGCTAAGAACCCCAAATTTGGTGTGCAAACCCAGTGGAACTAGCACCTTAAATCTTCCAAAGCTGGGGTTTCTAGCATCAAGTGGCCCCGAGATAGAGGGCCCCAAAATCAGTTCAGAAAATGTCAAGCACTTTTCTGCAGTAGAGAATGACATTTTCCGAACCGGTTTTGGGGCCCCGTATCTCAGGGTCACTTAGTGCTAGGAACCCCAGCTTTGGATATGTTATGGTACCAGTTCCACTGGGTTGGCACACCAAATTTGGGGTTCCTAGCACTAAGTGGCCCTGAGATATGGGGCCCCAAAGTCGGTTCAGAAAATGTCAAGCACTTTTCTGCAGCAGAGAATGACATTTTCTGAACCGAATTTGGGGCCCCGTATCTCGGGGCCACTTAGTGCTAGGAACTTCAGCTTTGGATATGTTGTGGACCCAGTTCCACTGGGTTTGCACACCAAATTTGGGGTTCCTAGCACCAAGTGGCCCTGAGATACGGGGCCCCAAAATCAGTTCGGAAAATGAATTTTTTTGCTGCAGAAAAATGCTTGACTCGAGTATAAGTCGAGGGGGGTACTTTCAGCACAAAAAAATGTGCTGAAAAATTCGACTTCTACTCGAGTATATACGGTACATTTTTATTTGGGTACAGCGTCCCACGACCGCGCAATTGTCAGTTAAAGGAACACAGTGCCATATCGCAAAAAATGGCCTGTCATTAAAGGGATAAAACCTTTCATGGCTGAAGTGGTTAAAAAAAAAAAAATCAAATATAATACAATTCTATATAAAAAAAAATATAATTTTTAAAAGCCGTCTACTTCGGTTTTCGGCCAAGTGCATTCTGAATTTTTGGTGTCGGCCCAGAATTTTCATTCTGGTGCACCACTAGTATGATCAGACGATTGACAGGCTTTTTTCTTGGTCAAGATTTCTATAAATAGGCCAAAAGAATATATGTCTGGTGGGACCTGGCAGCTCATGAAAAAAAAAAAAAAAATATTAGATATACTAGAGAGTAGGTCTGCGAGTGCAGTAGAATTAGGCTCTTTTCACATGGAGCAGAGTCTGCTCTGCTCAGCGGAGAATCCGTGAGCAGATCCCCTGCTGAGTCGGAGAAGAATGGGATGGATGTTAGTTTTTTTACATCTGTGCCAATTCCGGTTCTGCCTGGCGGATCCATGCCATCTCTATGAACGGCCAGGTGTAAACAGACTTCACAGTTTACATCAGACAACCTCCCAACCCGATCTGCAAAATCAGAATCAGAGCCAGTCCTTTTACATTTATTTTTCCCGGACCTGGACAGACCCGAATGTAGGCAGGTGTAGCTCTACAAGTCAGTTTACAGCTGCATCAACCTTCTGATCAGGTCCCCCTGAAAAATTGACATACAGACCGCATTGGCAAGCCCGCTTGAAAGGAGCCTAAAGTGTTTATAGCATTCAGAGATTTACAACCTACACCAGTTAGAGTATGCAGCTTCATAGTCAAATGGTAAACACTAATATGGTAGCAGCAGACAAAAAGGTAGTAAATGGAAAAGATGCATAGATTACAAAGATTCTAACAGATTCTTTCAACCAGTCATAGAAAGGAGTCATCAGCAGTGAGTGAAAATATGTATTTCTTTCAATTATTGTAACAAACTGTTCAACGACAGGTTGTCTATATAATTACAAAGTTAGGATGCTGTATCAGTAAAAGCATTGCTACATTAAGTTATTCAAATTTGCTGCCAATCTTAAGGCAGAACTTCAGGTAAAAACATCTAAATAGGGGGCGTGGCCAAGATGGCGTGGTGAGCGGCGGCTTTTGAAGAGAGCTCCGCAGATCCGTAATATAAATCCGGATCCATCAGCACCAATCACCCTATTTAAATTATCCCTGCTGACCGAGGGGGAACTGGGGAAGACCTGTCTGCTGTGGGGAGGGGAGAATTGGCTGTCCCAGGGCCGCGATCGGCATCCCGCTGACGCTCCGGGCCTACCTTGCAAGACTAGGCCGAAGCCGCGGCCTTTCCTGGCGGACCGCGCCGGACCGGGAGCTCCTTTCGGCATTCGGCTCTGCTGCGGAGGCTCATCGGCTGCTGGGGACCTCGGATGGGGCCGGGACAGATGACCCTGGACTGTTACTAGGCTGCGCTTGGGGCCTGAACACTCTGCTCCCTCCCACGTTCTACTAGGCCGAGACCGCGGCCTTTCCTGGACATCCGGAGCCGCCGGACCGGCGCGAGGGGGGCCCGAACCCTGTGGCCTGGAAGAAGTGTCCCTGACAGTCCCTGGGGACAGCTGCCTGGACAGTGGGGGGACCCTTGGGCACTTCCACCCGGCTGAACCAAAGACCCCCTGACAGCCTGTGGTGGATGGATTCCGCTCTGCACAGTTTCAGGTGAGGGGGGGGGGGGTTGTTGAGGGGCCACACGCTGCACCACACCTTTCACCTGACTACCCCGGACCCAGCGGGGGGGCTCCCACGGCCGGTTACTGATCACTATCCCAATATAGGCCCCAGGCACCTGAATGAGGCGCAGGAACTCCAGCGCAAAGTACAGCAAAGGGGGTAAGAGGCTGACCTTTGCGCCACAGACGGACTCACCTGAGACGCCCACCAGCCCCCCCCGGAGACTCTTAATACGTCCAGTCCCCATAGAGCCTCGCGGACGAACATTATGGAGTCGGATGATTCTCAGCCTCCCTGGCGTCATGGCGGCTATTGCTACTTGTCAATCCACGTTAACAACAAAGATTGAAGCCGTTCAGCTGGACATGGGTCTAATCCGCCAAGATATCGACAAAATCAGGTTGCGAGTCACTGAAACAGAGCAAAGGCTGAGTACCACCGAAGACTCCATTGCGGAACATGAAGCATCACTCCGTACGCTTCAGACCAAGGTAAAAGCCCTTGAATACAGAGCTGAAGACGCGGAGAACAGGGATCGGCGCAATAATCTCCGCATTGTTGGTCTACCGGAGGGGGTGGAGGGGAATAATCCTACCTCCTTCATAGAGGGTCTGCTGCGTGACCTCCTACCCGATGCCCGATGGTCACCTTACTACGCGGTTGAGAGGGCGCATCGCATCCCGCCCAGGCTGGGGCCTCCTGGATCCCCTCCCCGTACCTTCATTCTCCATCTCCTTAACTTCAGAGACAGAGATGAAGTTCTTCGTGCCTCTAGATCTGTGGGAGACCTCAGATTCCAGAATACCAGGATGATGATCTTCCCCGACTATTCGGTCGAGACCCAGAAGCTTAGGAAATCTTTTGACCAGGATAAAGCGGCGTTGCGATCACGCAACATTCGTTACAGTGTACTCCTCCCTGCCCGCCTGAGAGTTCAGGACGGCGAGACAACCCGCTTCTTCACTACACCGAGAGAGGCCTCTGCCTGGCTGGACACGTTGCCACAGAATCGCTAATGGTCTTTCCGGTATGTGCTCCATGAACTTTTTTTTTTTTTTTTCTTTCCTCATTGGTCGCTCTCCACGGCTTGAATCTGGGTCTGAGTAATCACATGAACTACTACATGGATGACTTTGTTATGTTACACAGGTTATGCCCAGTTCAATCCATGGAGTGTGTGGATCTGTGGGGGGAGCACTGGTTATCCTTATCAGGGAAATGTTAAGTTAATGACCCTGCCAAAGAACTTGGTCAGGAGACTGTTGGAAAAGAAGTTCCACTGCACCTGTTTGACTCCACGAGGAGTGTTGGAGTCTTTGTTCTGTATCTTCTACTATAAGATGGATCGAAACTACTGTGAGGTCGCATTACCGGATACTTCCTTATGTCTGACTTTTCACGTCCTCACAGCCTGCTGCATTACAAGCGGAGATCTCACTTGTGTAGGGCCGCTTGAACTGCTGCTTTCCCCCCCCCCGTGTGAAGTCTCGGGGGGTGGGCTTGCCTCTTCCACAGACCCCCCGTTGCAGCCGGCGAGCTGAATAAGTTTGGGATTGATACCCGCCTCAGTTTTGGGGGGTTGGGTGGGGTGGGGGGTGGGGTGAAGAAAGTTCCCCTAACGGGGCTTGTTTCATTTACTTTGGATACTGGTATCCTTTATCTGTTTTTAGTTGGGTTTACTTGTTTTTGTTTGATGTTCATACCAAAAAAACTTAACTCATCAGCATTTCCAGATGTGTCCGTTTTGGGTCCCAGGGTCCAGTCCAAGAGCCGTGATCTCCACTGATCCTAACATTATTAATATTCTTGACAGATATGTCCTCCCTTAATATTATCTCCTGGAACACCAGGGGACTGAACTCCCCGGTCAAGCGCTCCCTGGTGTTCCAATTTATTAAATCTTATAACCCGCATATATGTATACTCCAAGAAACACACTTAACAGGACGTAGGGTTATGGCCCTTAAAAAACCTTGGGTGGGCCACCACTACCACTCCACGCACTCCTCTTTCTCTAGGGGTGTTACTATTTTGGTATTGAAGTCACTCCCCTTTCGGCTCTTGGATTTGGCCCTCAACCCTGATGGTCGGTATGTCATTATGCATGCCAAAATATATTCTTTAACGTGGACCATTGTGGGCTTGTATTTGCCTCCCCCGGCTTCCTTGGTGGTGCTCAATCAGATCACTAGCAAGATGGCCGATTTTGCATCTGACAATACTGTTATACTCAGTGATTTTAATCTGGTCCCTGACCCGGATTTTGACAGGCTAACTCCTGCGGGACATCATTGCTCTGGGTTGGCTGAGTGGGCAGATACCTATGGCTTGACGGATGTCTGGAGGTGGCGTCACCCCCAGACCAGGGCATACACATGCCACTCGGCCTCTCACAGAACGTTTTCCCGTATAGACTTGGTCTTTGCAGGGAGCCAGGTACTCCCGCGGGTCACAGACATACAAATTCTCCCTAGGGGTATTTCCGATCACGCACCCTTGCTCTTGTCTTTGGATCTCTCCCTAGGCCCAGTGGCAGGGGTATGGAGGCTCTCCAGATTTTGGATCTCAGATACTGCAGTAGATTCCCAATTTAGGATGGAACTGCTAGACTTTTGGGCAGTAAATGTGGGCTCGGCAGACCCCACAGTAGTGTGGGACGCCTTTAAGGCCACAACCCGGGGACGGTACCAGACCATCATTGCCAGAGTCCGACGAGAGCGTAGGGCAGATTTGATTAAGGCTGAGCGGGATGCGGGCAGTGCTGAGGCTCTTTTTGTTCGTACCCGAGACCCTGTGCACTATTCGCATCTACAACTCATGACGAAGGAGGTGGTGCGTCTTCGCACCTCTCTCACCCAGAAGAAAATGTTGGCTCAGTCCCAGCAGATTTTTGAGCAGGGAGAGAGGTCAGGCCGTCTGTTGTCCTGGCTCTCCAGGGAACAGGCTGGTGGGATGAGTATCTCATATATTAAAGACCTATCGGGACAGCTGATCCATACACCGGAAGGGATAAATGGCTGTTTTGCGGAATTCTATGAATCCCTCTACAGCTCCAGGGTAGACTATAGAAGAGAAGATCTAGGAGCATACTTAAATTATATTGACATCCCAACCCTTACAGCTACCTACCGCGACAAGCTCGACGCCCCAATTACATCTCAGGAAATACTCCGGGCACTTAAATCAATGCAGTCAGGGAAAACACCGGGCCCTGATGGCATCCCAGTGGAGTTTTACAAACAGTACGCAACAGAACTAGTTGATAAATTACAGGACCTCTTCTCTGCGTCGGGGCGTCTTGAAAAACTCCCGGACACAATGAGCGAAGCGATTATAGTGGTGATCCCTAAGCCGGGGAAGGACCCCACGTTATACTCCTCGTATCGCCCCATATCCCTTCTAAACGTCGATGCAAAGGTGCTGGCGAAAGTGTTGGCCCACAGGCTTAATTTGGTCATTACTGCCCTCATCCACAGGGACCAAACAGGCTTTATGCCCGGAAGGGGAACTGACATTAATATCAGACGCCTTTATACCCACATAGATAAAGCAGATGAGGCGACTAAAGGAGTGGTGGCCTCACTCGACGCGGAGAAGGCCTTTGACTCCGTCGAGTGGGGTTACCTATGGAAGGTGCTCTCGCGATTCGGTTTGGCACGGGTTTTACGAACTGGCTCCGCATGTTATATCACGGCCCCTCAGCTAGAATACGCACCAACGGATGCTTATCGGGGAAGTTTAGTCTCTTTCGTGGCACGCGACAGGGGTGTCCTCTCTCCCCGGGTCTCTTTGCTCTGGCGATGGAGCCCCTGGCTATATTGCTGAGGAATAGCCCGGGTGTGAAGGGCCTCCAGGTAGGTCCAATTGAGGAGAAATTATCATTATACGCGGACGATGCTCTGTTCTATTTAGCGGATGCGTCGGCCTCTTTACAGACCGCACTGGACCTGATTAACCGATTCGGTGGGTACTCGGGGATACGCATTAATTGGGACAAGTCGGTTCTTTTCCCGCTCCACCCCTCGACCCCTAGGGTGCCACACCCACAGCTCAAATGGGTAGATGACTTCAAATATTTGGGGATCCAGGTTAGCGGCAGAGTCCAGGACTACATGGATAACAATTTGCGACCGCTCATGACACAGCTCACGGTTAGATGTGCTACCTGGCGTTCCCTTCCATTGACACCTGTTGGCAGAGTTAACTTGCTAAAAATGATCTTTCTTCCCAAGTATCTCTACTTCTTCCGTATACACCTATACACATACCTGGGACGTTCTTTCGAACGATCCATGCCTATAATACCAACCACAGTCCGGCCATCCATGTGAGCAGGCACAATCCTGCACAAGCGCTAGTGACTCTTTAACTAAAGGAGTCATTGGTATCTGGTAAGCAGATATCTACTACTTCGAGGTGTTTTCCTTTTCTTATTTTCCTTTGGTGATGGAAAACCTTTTGTTTACAGCAACAAGATTGGGATAATATTGAAAGATATCACTTCAACCACTTCAAATCACTTTATGTGGACAATCAATCACTATATATATTTTTTTCACTATTGTGGGCACTTCAATGTGTAATCTAATTATGATTTGTCATTATTATGTTTTTCATTTTTTTGGTAATGCAGGAGATATATTAATTTAAAGCACTTGATTAGTATGGTATCTAGCACCCCCTAGCTTTCTTACATTTCCATTTTTTTGGTAATGCAGGAGATATATTTATTTAGAGCATTTGAATATTATGGTATCTAGCGCCCCCTATCTTCCTTACATTCCTTTTTTTGATTATCTATTTTTTTGATTATTCAAAAATTGGGGAGCAGCTTGCACTGATTGTTTATATATTTCCACAAATTTTCTTTATTGTTGGGAATGTTTTCTTACTAGATGTATCACCAGTATATGTAATTCATATATATTATCTGCTATCGACACCACTGGCGCGAATGTTTTTACTATTTTCTACCTCTTGGGTTGATGCCTCCGGGGATTCTGAACCCCCATCCCCATAACCAAGTAGTGAAACATTTTAGAGGACATCCTACATCTCATGTTCAATCTTCTGATGCTCGGCCCCCCCCCTCATCTCCTTCCTTTCCCCCTCGCTCCCCTCCCCCCTTCCCCCCCCCGCCCCCCCGCCATCCCTACTAGGTTTGACTGCATATTGGTTGCCTACTTTATTCTACCTGAAGAGGTTATTACGCTTTAATGCCATAAGAAGTATTGTTAGGTGTAACTTCTGACGTTTGCATAACTGACATGTCTGCTAAATAGTGGCTTTTGACTGAAGGCAGATCCTGTTGTCACTTTTCTCATCGCATTGACTGTACTAATTTATTGTATTGTAATGCTGATTTGTTCAATAAAATCTTCTGTTAAAAAAAAAATCTAAATATACAAAGTACACTGCTCAAAAATATTAAGGCCTCATGCACACGAGACGCTGTTAAACTCGCGTTCAGAGGCAGTTGGACACTTTTTTCAACTGCCCCTGAACCCTTCAATGTTATCCTATGTGTCCATGTACACAGTCATTTTTTGGCGTTTTTAGGCAGTTGCATTAAACCTAGTTTTTCCAGAAGCAAAAAATGGGTTCAGAAGCAAAAGTTTTTCACGTTTCAGACGCCGGTACCGCGTTTAGCCACGTTTGCGTTTATAAGTGTTTTTAAAGGAACATTTTACAATCCGACTTTGGGGCCCCATATCTCAAGGCCACTTGGTGCTAGGAACCCCAAAGTTGGATATGTTATAGTGTTAGTCCAAGTGGCCTTGGGATATGGGGCCCTAACGTCGGGTCACAAAATGTCATTCTCTGCTGCAGAAAAGTGCTTTGACATTTTGCGACCCGACTTTGGGGCCCCATATCTCGGGGCCACCTGGTGCTAGGAACCCCAAATTTGGTGTGCTAACACAGTTGGACCAACACTATAACATTCAAATTTGGGGTTCCTAGCACCAAGTGGCTCTGGGATATGGGGCCCCAAAGTCAGGTCGGAAAATGTCATTCTCTGCTGCAGAAGTGCTTGACATTTTGCGACCCGAATTTGGGACCCCGATTCTCGGGGCTACTTGGTGCTAGAAACCCCAAATTTGGATATGTTGTAGTGCACACCAAATTTGGGGTTCTTAGCACCAAGTGGCCCCGAGATATGGGGCCCCAAAGTTGGGTTGCAAAATGTCATTCTCTGCTCTGCAGACGCTTCTAGGTGCAAACACTTTGAAAAACCACATCAGATCCAATTGGGGAAAAAATATCATGCTAGATATCTATACTGATATGGCCTGGGTAATGTGTTAGGAACAAAAGGATTCTACACATTGTTCATGGAAATGAAAATTATCAACCTACAGAGGGCTGAATTCAAAGACACCATAAAAAAAAAAAAAGTGAAAAAATTATGCAGCAGATTAGTCTAGTCCATTTTGCTGAAATTTCATTGCAGCAAATCAAAATGGTACTCAGTTCATATGCATGCCTGACAACATTGTGGCATACTCCTAATGAGACGGATGATGTCCTGGTATATATCCTCCCAGATCTCTATCAGGGCATCACTGAGCTCCTAAACAGACTGAGGTGCAACCTGGCCACGTCAGATTGACCAAAACATAACGTCCCAGTGTTCTACTGGATTTAGGTCAGGTGCGGGTGGAGGCCATTCAATGGCATCAATTCCTTCATCCTTCAGGAACTGGATGCATACTCTTGCCACATGAGGCCAGGCATTGTCGTGCACCAGGAGAAACCCAGGACCCACTAGACCAGCACAGTGTCTGACAATGGGTCCAAGTATTTCATAACAATACCTTATTGCAGTCAGGGTGCCATTGTGTGGCCTGTAGAGGTCTGTGCGTCCCTCCATGTACATGCCTCCCCAGACCATCACTGACCCACCACCAAACCGGTCATGCTGAACGATGTTACAGGCAGCATAAAGTTCTCCACGGCTTCTCCAGACCCTTTAACGTAGGGGTCTTCAAACTACGGCCCTCCAGTTGTTTAGGAACTACAATTCCCATCATGCCTAGTCATGTCTGTGAATGTCAGAGCTTTACAATGCCTCATGGGATGTGTAGTTCTGCAACAGCTGGAGGGCCGTAGTTTGAGGATCCCTGCTTTAACGTCCGTCACATGTGCTCAGGGCTAACCTGCCAGTGGCGGACCTGCCAATTGCCAATCAAGCGCCACAGTGCCGGGCAGTGAGCACAGGGCCCACTAGGGGAAATGGGGCCCTCAAGCCATTCTCATGAAGTCTGTTTCTGAGCATCCCATGAAATCTTAATCCACCTGTAAAACAATTCCTGTTTTGGAGGTTGTCTCATTGTTGCCCATCTAGTGCACCTGTTCATTTAATACCAAAGCAGCTGAAACTAATTACAAACCCCCTCTGCTACTTTACTGACCAGATCAATATCCCAGCAGTTGAATTGACTTGATGCTATACTCTGATTAAAAAGGGTTTCTTTAATATTTTTGAGCAGTGTATATATAAGGAAGCAGTTTTACCTACCAAATAAATTGTTTCTGGCCATCCACTTTCTGAAATACACACAGCCCTGGGGGCGCATGCGCGCGAGCAAAGATGGCCGCCTGAGACGGGGCCTCAAACCCTACCTTCAAATTCTGCAAACCCAGGGAATCAGGTACAGATGGGGGTTCCCCTTTAAGATATAATTTTCCCACCAGTTTCCCGCCAGTTCCACGCTACCTCTCCGTCCGAGCTGAGACGCCACTTCCAGGAGTTACACCTGGATCTACCTTCATCCTCTACAGATGCCCGTCCTCCTCCTCTGGACCTGGAACTGCCAGGCCTTCTCGCCAGTCCTCACAAGCCTCTCATCGATCTATGCCTGGTTCGCAGGCGTTGCGGGATCTCCAGGCCCAACGGTTCCAAACAAGTCCAAAAATGGCTGAAATAGCTTCTACAACGCCTCTTTCAGTAATCTCATTTCCTTCTATGCAACCCGGACCCCAATTATGACTGACTAACTTGGCCTGCCCACAACCACTTGTTCCCGGAAAAAGCGTGCTACTTTGAAAGGAACCCCCTGCTTTTCCTGTACAATCTATTAAGCCTTGCTCTTTGGTTGGGGTTATGCGTCCCGCCATAGACTGCCCCAGTTGTGAGATGGCAGTCAGGGATGTTGATCCCCTCCTTCAGGCAATATCTTGAAGCACGGATTTTGGAAAGCCTCTACCCTCCTTGCCATACGGCTGTTTTCTAGAAGACAAGAACTGGCTTGCTGAACTATCCTCTCCCCAATTTTATTTACTTTTTATTTATCCCCTTTTTATTCCCCTGCACCAATGTTTCCGGAATTAATATATCATTAGGGGGTAACATACCCCTGCAACACGTATCTTTTATTGATTGGGCTGGGCAGCTATGGTCTTTATCCCTGCCCACGGGTCCCTCATCCACATCTGGTGGCGTGGGGGGCTCGTGGGTGAGAACTGTCCGGGTGGATCTTTTGGCCCACCCGGCGACGGCGTGTCTTTAACCGCTGTCATCTGGGGTCCTGAAGTTTCAGGTGATGGAACCTTGTTGTTTGGTTAGAATTATTTTTATATTCTTCTTGGTTGTTGTTTTTATTCTCCTTCTCTTATATACTGTTAATAGAAGGGCTTAACTTGGTTTCTTGAAGATTGAATTATTAGATTTTTCTTTCTTTTTTATTTAGGCTCCGTGCTAACATATTGTTTAACTTGCAAATACTTTTATATGAACCGGCCAGTGGTGCCAGCGGACCACTGCTCCCCTCATGAGTCCACAAATCGATGCAAACTGGTTTACATTACATACCCCACTTCAAATGTATTTTCGTAAATTTAAACCACATGCTCTCCTTTCTCTTTTATCTCTTGCTACCACCTTTCTCATCTCCCCTCCCACTCTTGCCTTTTGGTCCCCGGGTTCAGCGACTGGAACCTTACATAGCAGCACACCCTTGATTCCATGACCCTCCACTGGTTATCTCTGAACGTACAGGGCATGAACTCTCCTCAAAAAAGGGTTAAGATATTTAAATACCTCAAACAACAAAAGATAGACATTGCGTGCCTACAGGAAACGCATTTCTCCTCCTCATCCTGCCCTAAATTCTTTGCGGCAGACTATCCCCAGGTCTATTTAGCCAGCGGCCCTACCAAACAAAGAGGAGTCCTGATTGCTATACGCAAATCTGTTCCATTTATTTGCAGTAAACAGATAGCAGACCCAAATGGCAGGTACCTAATGCAAGGCACAGTTCAAGACAACGATGTAACCATAATGTCTTACTATGCCCTAAATAGATACCCGGGACCTTTGACTCACATTTGCTCTCTTGAAGTTACACCAGAAAAGGTACTCTCCTGCTAGCAGGGGATTCTAGTGTGTCATTGAATCCCTCTATTGACAACTACCCACCGGATCATAAACCTCCCTCCCCTGCCGCCAAATTTAAATACTCCCTACAATCTCACGAACAGGTAGATGTGTGGAGGGAATTGCACCCCCTGGGTAGGGACTTCACATGTTTGTACTAAGAAAACACCTGTCACTGGTAGATTCATGCTCTGTGCTTACCGCTCCATGGACAGACCATGACCCTATTGTGACAGTACTGCACTCTATTCTAAGCAAACCCCAACATTCCCCCTGGATCATGAATGATTCTCTCCTCTCCTTCAAAGAAAGACATTTTTAAAGATATCCATGACACCTCCGAGGAATATTTCAAACTTAATGTAGGGTCGGTCTCTTCCCCGGTCACACTTTGGGAAGCTTATAAAGCAGTCCTTCGAGGCCATATTATTAGGATTGCTTCCCGACGCAAACGGGAAAGGGCGCAAGTCCGCCGCGCGTTAGAACACCAATTGGAGACCTTATCCGAAACCTTTAAACAATCCCCCACTCCGGATAATCGCAGGCTCCTCGATAAAGCTCGTACGGATTTAGACTTGTGCCTAACCGACGAAGCACAGCGCACACTACGCTGGGCCAGACAGAAATGGTATGCCAAAGCCAATAAACCCAATGCAACGTTGTCTAACAGATTACGCACCTTCACCCCGAAATTCACTCCCATTACTCTGCGCACCCGTCACAACATTCTAACGGGAAACCCACAACGTGTTCTAGATGAATTCAGACACCGTCTCACAAAACTTTACTCAACTCCCGACCATCCTTTCCCCCAACCCCCCCAACGATTTTCTGACAAATCTTTCCTTACCTTCTCTATCTGAGACCCACAAATCACTCATGGACCGAGACATTCAAGTCTCAGAAGTCCTTCATTGTATTAAAGAACTCAAAGTAGGTAAAAGACCGGGCCCTAAAGTTTCTCGGCTCTCTACTATCGGAAACTAGCTGATGTTATCGCTCCCCATCTTACAACCATGTATAACTCGGTTAAGGATGGCCGTTCTTTCACACCAAATCTATTAACTGCTAATATAGTGATGATTCCCAAGCCTGACAAAGATCACTCCTCCTGGGCCAATTTTAGGCCGATCTCCCTGATCAACAGACATGAAAATTGACAAAAATTCTGGCCAACCGCCTCAACTCCTTCCTTCCATGACTAATAAAAAAAGATCAGGTGGGCTTTGTCCCAAGGAGGCAGGCGGGTGACGCTATCCAACGCTTCCTACAAATACAACACATTGTACACAACAAATCTCTGGAGACCGTGTTCTTGTCTCTGGACATTACTAAAGCCTTTGATACCCTGTCCTGGCCCTATCTAATACAAGTATTAAACCGCTATGGGTTTGGTGGGTCCTTTATGAACTGGGTTTCAGCTATTTATGACAACCCCCAAGCTAAAGTGAAATACTATGGATTTGAGTCACCTACCTTTCCTATCCAAAGAGGGACCCGTCAGGGCTGCCCCCTCTCCCCACTTCTATTTATTCTGGCACTGGAACCTCTGGCTGAGGCGATTCATTCTCACCCGGACATAGAGGGGGTAGAAATCGCGAGCTCCCTCCACAAACTATCCCTGTTTGCAGATGATATCCTGCTAACCATTACTAAGCCTAGAATCTCCTTACCTAATCTGCTGTCCCTTCTAAACACCTTTGCCTCGATCTCGGGCCTAGCTGTCAATCCCTCTAAGTCCAAAGCGATGTCGATTAATCTAGCGCCCCTTGAACTAGAACACTGAAAATCTACCTTTTCCTTTCAATGGTTGGCCTCCCTACCCTACCTGGGGATTAAACTAACCCCGAGTTACTCAAGCCTCTACCAGGCCAACTTCCCCTCGCTTTTTGGGAAATTGACAGCTATGCTCAATTCTTGGTCTGCCCTCCCACTTTCCTGGTTCGGAAGGATTGCAACTATTCGTATGACCCATCTTCCAAAATTGCTTTATTATTTCAGGGTTCTACCGGTCCACGTCCCACCTCATATTATACGCATTCAACAACAAAAAATTATGCAATTTATATGGGGTTCTACGAAACCCAGAATCAATAAACGGGTGCTGTATGCCCGCAGGGTCGACGGCGGCCTCTCGGTCCCTAATCTGCAAGCTTACTACACGGCGGCGGCTATTGCCCCGTTATCACATCTCCACAAAAAACAGCAGATGCCGTTGTGGGCCGTCATCGATCTGGTGGACGCCCATTCGATACCACTGGCCTCCCTTCCCTGGCTCCCTAAGGCCCACCGCCCAACCAATATAGGCCCATGTTTGGCTCACTCACTTAAGTTGTGGGACTCGATTAAATACTCAGCGAGCTTGATCTCCCCACATTTCCCTCTGCTCCACCTCCTCCATTGCCCGCTATTTCTACCTGGTCGTGATAATCTGATGCAATTCAAGTGGTGATCCGAGAATGGTTTTGTAGATAACCACTCTATGTTTACCCCTACCAAGATAATCCCATTCGCAGCATTGCGATCCTCCCACGATATTCCCCTTAGGGAACACTATAGCTACATGCAGATCCGACACTTCCTACAACAACTCATTAAATCTCACCCAACCCCCTATACATTGACCCCTTTCGAAAGTTTGATCCCAATCCGATCTCTTTAATATACGCAGCCATAATCAGCTCCAAGAAACCACCCCTGAGACCATATCATCTCCAGAGGGAGGCAGAATTGGGGAAAAAACTAGATCCAGGAGGATTAGCAGGCCATGACTACTATTTTATCCAAATGCTCCAGGAATGTATTATATCTTGAAAATGCTTACAAAATACTCTATCGATGGTACTATACCCCAGCTAGACTTGCGAGCTTTATTCCATCCTACTTCCTCTTATGCTTCCGTGGGTGTACCCAGGTGGGAACAATGGCACATATTTGGTGAAAATGCCCCAAGGTTTCCAGATTGTGGATCAGAATCTATGCACTCCTTCGTAACCTCTTTAATACAAAAACATAAGGAGGGATCCCTATGAAGCTCTTAGGGAAACCAATTATAGAGCTACTAAGACCAGAACGCCAATTGGCGTCGCATATTTTTACTGCAACTAAATTGACTATAGCAAGGGCTTGGAAAACCCCAGTTCTCAGCTTCGAAGTTAAAAACCATGTAAACGATATTATGATTAATGAAGAGTTGACAGCTGTGCTATCAGACACACATGATAAATTCCTTCGGACATGGCAGCCTTGGGTGTCTCATGTCCACCCTTCTAGATTTGATCCTGTGCTACTCGCACTCTGAGATGCCTCCGTTCTCCTACCCCGGGGGACCCCCCCCTCTTCTCTCTCCTCTGCCACACTATTTTCTCTCCTCTCTTCTGGGTCTTTTCTCTTCTAAACCTTCCTTCTTATATTTTTTCTCGCAGCTCTTTTGATCTACAGACCAACCTCTGTCAGGTTGGACATATGATGAGCAACCGCCCTAAAGACATGGAAAAAAATGTTATTCAGCTCCATATGGTCTCCCTCACATTAGGTTATTAAGCATCCAAAGTCTACCTAATCTGTAATAGGTATTTTTTAAACTTAAACATACCTTACTAAAATTCAGCAGGTTAATATATTCATAAAATCCGCAGACTTTATGCAAATTCTCCTGAACCACAAGACCGTGTAAGATCTGTTATGTCTAATATTGTTACATTTGCTATTTATCCACAATTTTATTGCAGATGTGTTTACATGGTGTGCCCACCATTGTTTTTTGTATTTTTTCTGCCGATCTTTATGTTCAATAAAAACCTTTGTACAAGAAATACACACAGCCCTGGCTCACAGCATAGCTATGTCTAACAGGGCAGGAGACTTGAATTTTATCTGCTAATATGTTCAGTGAAAGGAGAACTAGTTTACTTGGGCGGCACAATGGTGTAGTGGGTAGCACTCTCTCCTAGCAGTAAAAAGGGTAGCTGGTTCGAATCCCAAACCACAACACTACCTGCTGGAGTTTGCATATTCTCCCTGTGCCTGCGTGGGTTTCCTCTGGGTACTCAGGTTTCCTCCCATACTCCACAGACATGCTGGTAGGTTAATTGGCTTCTGTCTAAATTGGCCCTAGTATATGAATGTGAGTTAGGGACCTTAGATTGTAAGCTCCTTGAGGGTAGGGATCGATGTGAATGTACAATGTATACGTAAAGCTCTGCGTAAATTGACAGCGCTATAGAAGTACCTTAAATAATAATTACGGATTAGCCTATCTCCAGCTCTCTGCTCAGTCCTTTCAGCATGATTAGTAAGTTGTTGCCACATGAGCACTGACTGGTTACTTGTGCGGTTTCTCCCCTTAGTAGTTTTTCTGCACTGAGCAGTCCCCTCCCTCTTCTCAGAATGCACTCATAGCAACGGGCACCCTCTCGAGCCGGGCTGTGTATAATAGATACACAGAGAAGCTCAGCCTGTCCCCCATTCCCATCTCAGAGGATTTGACGAATAGCAGCAGACAATGACTGGGCACTAGTGAGGCTGCATAGATGGGCACAGCTGAGCCCTGCATTCTTTATGTAGTGCACTCCTGAACTCTGCACTCTGTTTTTTTCTCTATCTTATCTTCATAACATTTGGTAGTCATATCTCAAAAAATTCTAAGTAGTATCTTTTTTTTCTAAAACTTTATTTATGGAGGAAAAGTGTGAAATAACATATATAGCATATAATCATTCCATAAACACATACCACATACACTGCATATATCATTTGAAGAAAATATGCTTATAAAATAGTTTACCATTTGTCAAAAATAATAAATAAATGTCCCCGGATTTCATTTTAACCCCTTCAAATCCGCGCTATAGCCAAATGATGGCTACAGCACTGACCTACTTTGCCGGGAGGCCGTGTAGGGCACGCGCTGTGTTCACCGAGTCAAACTCGGGTGATTACAGATCAGAGTAAGGGGCCGATCACGGCCCCTTACCACATGATCAGCTGTCAGCCAATGAGAGCTGATCACATTATGTAAACAGAAGATTAGTAATAGTTTTTTGTATTTTTTCTCCTCACGCTGACAGCGTGAGGAGAAAAAAAAGCCGATCACTGGCTTCTGTGCAAGGGACATCAGTCCCGAAGAGGAAGATGCACAGCCATCTCATCTGTGCCCACCAGTGCCACAAATCAGTGCCAGCAATCAGTGCCACCTATCAATACCCACCAGTGGTGCCAATCAGTGCCACCTAAAAGTGCAGATCGGTGTCCATCAGTGCCACCCATCAAGCGCCCACCAGTGCCACCCATCAAGCGCCCACCAGTGCCACCTCATCAGTGCAGCCTATCAGTGCCCATCAGTGCAGCCTCATCAGCGTACTTCAATGAAGGAGAAAAATTACCTGTTTGCAAAATTTAATAACAAAATATAAAACGGTTTTATTTTTTTAATTTGTCTTTAATTTTTTTTTTACAAAAAATAAAAAAACCCAGAGGTGATCAAATACCACCAACAGAAAGCTCTATTTGTGGGGGGGCAATACTTTTGGGTACAGTGTTGTATGACCGTGCAATTGTCGTTCAGAGAGTGACAGCGCTAAAAGCTGAAAATTGGTCTGGGCAGAAGGGGGTTTAAGTGTCCAGTAAGATATTGGTTAAAAATCTGGTCACCTTATAGTACATGCCTGAGAACATGTGAATGTGAATGTGTGAGGAACAATGCTTCATGGGACATGTAGCCCTGGGCAGGAAGTGGTTCTAAAAAGGCAGAAGTTTTTTTTTTACCTTGCTATAGGGGCACTCTAGACTATAATTTGCAGCTTCCTATTGGGGCACTCTGAAGGCAGGAGGAGCCAGAAAAGTCGGTGTGGGACCCCAGAAGAGGAGGACTTGGGCTGCACTGTACAAAACCATTACACAGAGCAGGCAAGTATAACAAGTTTGTAGTTTGTTTTTTTAAATCAATCACTTTAAAAGACTGTGTGCAGGGAAGATCAACATCTGAACCCAGAGAAGGTGGAGGCTGATAGACTGGAGGCAAGTAATATAAAAACAATTACATTTAAAGTAAACTTACCAGAATTGTGCATATTTAAAATGATCATATCCATAAAAAAAAAAAAAGTCTCAGCTTTTAATACTACTTTGAATATAAAAGATTTAGCTCTTACTGCCACCCTTCATATAGAATCATGTCTTGCCCCTAGTTAAAATGCCCATATAGCCCAATTCTGGGTGTATATATATATTAAAATATATATGATACAAGTAACATATTACTTTCACAATATAAATGAACCCCTTACAGTGTTTCTCTGCTCTTTTTGAACTATAAAAGGCTCATTTTAGTTTTAACCGCATTACATTAGGACAGGTGATACAAAAAAAAAAAAAAAAATTCAAAAAAAAGCACGCTGCTTCTGCTACTAAAACGTCTTAGGCCTGGTTAACACCTATGCGTTTTTTGCAAAAATAAATGTAATTTCTGAACAAAAAACCACATACATGGTCAGAAAACTTCTTGGTCAAAGGAATTTTCAAATTTGCTTAGATTTTCCAATCACTGTGGTAGAAAACGAACATCGATGTGACCCCACTAACGATTAGAAAATCAAATGATTGTTCTTAAAATGAATTGGCCTAAAATGACATTGTGTTTGTATGGCCAGCACAAGTGACAGCAGGCACAGGATGCTTTTATCAAGTCACCTTCCTATGACAAGGGAATCAGTAGTGTAATACATTATGCATGACAAACTGAAAATTGACAAAAGAGTCTTTAATTTTTTTTTCCTTTAAATAAAAAAGTTTGATCTCTGCATCTGATGATATTTACCAGATTCAACCTCTAACAGTATATAACAGTATATCTTATGTCTGTTATTCTCAGAGAGGATTAGAGATTTTGCTCCCTAACCATATAGCTGGTTATTTAGATTTACCACTGCAAATAGATATTTAACCACTTGATATACGTCGGCAGAATGGCACGGGCAGGCAAAGTTACCTATCGGTACGTTACTTGCCTCACGCGGGCGGGGGGGTCCCCCCCAGTGCCCGAAGCAGGCGGCATCTTTCCCCCAGCGATCAGAGGCGAGGGGGAGGCCATCCATTCGTGGCCATCCCCTCGCGATCGCTCCCAGCCAATGACATTCCTCTGCCTCTGAAATGTAAACAGCGGCAGAGGAAGTGATGTCATCTCTCCTCGAATTGGTCTTTTGCGTTCTGGCGCCGAGGAGAGAAGGTATCAAGTAAGTGCACCAACACTACACTAACAGTAGAAGACTCTAGGCACACATTTCACACACCCCCCCCCCCCATCACCCCCCTGTACACCCTGTCACAGTGACACCAATAGCAGTTTTTTTTTTTCTGATTACTGCATTGGTGTCAGTTTGTGACAGTTATAAGTGGTAGGGCAGTTAGTGTTAGTGATAAAAGTTAAGTCTTAGGGTCAGATAGGGTCTGCGTCGCCACAGGCAGCGTCAGGTTAGTGCCAGTAGCGCGAACACCCACGCACACAACATACAGCATACACCTCCCTTAGTGGTATAGTATCGGAACAGATCAATATCTGATCCGATCAGATCTATACTAGCGTCCCCAGTAGTTTAGGGTTTCCAAAAACAGTGTTAGCGGGATCAGCCCAGATACCTGCTAGCACCTGCATTTTGCCCCTCGCCCAGCCCAGCCCACCCAAGTGTAGTATTGATCGATCACTGTCACTTACAAAACACTAAACACATAACTGCAGCGTTCGCAGAGTCAGGCCTGATCCCTGCGATCGCCAACAGTTTTTTTGGTAGCTTTTGCTACAGTCGCCAACAGTCAGGAGCTATTTTACCTGTCTCACTAGTGTACCACTAAATTTAGAGCCCAAAATAGCAAATCGAAGGTACACTAGTGAAGAGGCCTACACGTTTCTGAGAATGACAGATAGTGAAGAGGAAGTCACTCATCTGTCACATTCAGGCTCAATACGACCCTGTAGAGGACAGCAGCTCCATGACAGATAGCTCTGACGACGGAGTTGTGGTCCCTGCCAAGGTCAGGCGTACCAGACCCCAAACTTCTTCTGCTGTTGAGGTGCAAGAATCGCAGGTCCCTCGTATGAAGCAGAGCAGTACTAGCGCCGTTATTCCTTCTGGTGAACTGGCCAGCACCAGCGGCCTAGTACACCCTGGTCATACATCCAGCACTGCAGTAACACTTGGTGACGTGGCGAGTCCCATAAGTGCAGTTCAAGTTGGTGAGGTGGCAAGCACAAGTAGTGTCCCACTGCCACCAAGAAGACGAACACAGGCCCGTCGTGCCCATAGTGCCCTTCCTGCTGCATTCGCCATTCCTAATTGGGAACCCAGCACTTCTGCAGCGCCCGTACGTCCCCCATTCACTGGCCAACCCGGCATTAAGGTGGAAACAGTTGATTTTACTTCGCTGTTTTTCACCGAAGATATCTATAGATCTGATGTGGACCAAAGCAATTTGTACGCTGGTCAACACATCGCCACTATTTCCCAGTCCTCCCTTGTCAGAGATTGGAATTTAAGATCTTTCTGGGCCTTTCAACATGGGCATAACTAAAAAGAGTGAGTTGCGGTCATATTGGTCCACTGACCCAATTCATTATATGCCCTTGTTCTCTGCCTCCATGACCAGGGCACGATACGAGCAGATTTTGCGGTTCATGCATTTCAACAACAATGAACTGTCGTCCTCGTGGAGACCCTGGATATGATCGGCTCTAGAAAATTCGGCCCCTCGTAAACCACTTCAGCCAACGTTTTGCAGACTTGTTTACTCCCCATCAAGTTGTCTGCGTTGATGAGTCCCTGATTAAGTTTTCTGGCTGCTTGTCATTCAAACCGTACCTTCCCAGCAAGCGTGCCAGATAGGGGGTCAAGATGTATAAGCTCTGTGACAGGGCCACAGGCTATACATGTAGTTTTATGGTTTCCGAGGGCAAAGATAGTCACGTAAAGCCGACTAACTGCCCTGACTACATAGGAAGCGCTGGCAAGATTGTGTGGGACTTGGTGTCACCCTTATTCGGAAAGGGGTACCACTTGTATGTGGACAATTACACGTGTGCCACTTTTTAGTCACCTGTTTGATCAGATCGGAGCATGTGGCACCGTGCGACCTAATTGCCGGGGCTTTCCCCTGTGGCTTGTAGATTCCTGTCTTAGGCTGGGGGAGAGAGCCTGCTTGCAGTGTAATAATTTGCTCGCTATGAAGTGGAGGGATAATAAGAATGTTTTCGTTCTTACCTCCCTTCATGCAGACACAATGGTCCAAATTCCTACGGCGACTGGTGTTGTGGAGAAACCCCCCTGTGTCCATGAATATAACCTTAACATGGGAGGGGTGGACCTCAACGACCAGTTGTTGGCACCGTACCTAGTTACCCGTAAGGCCAGACGCTGGTACAAAAAAGTGTGTTTATTTCAATTGGCTTTGCTGAACGCTCATGTGCTATAAAGAGCTTCAGGACAGACTGGATCCTTCCTTAAATTCCAGGAAAAGATCGTCAGAGCCCTTCTGTTTCCAGATGGTGCTCCACCTCACCTTCCCCAACCAAATGCAGTAAGCCGACTGCATGAGAGGCATTTTCCTTATGTCCTCCCAAGTACCCCTACCAAACGAGACCCCCAAAGAAGATGTCATGTCTGCAGCAAGCGTGGATATAGGCGTGACACCCGCTATTATTGTCCCTCCTGTCCTGGCAATCCTGGTCTTTGCATTGGTGAATGTTTTGAACGCTACCATACACTAGTTGAGTTTTAGCGTAGGGTACAGCACTGCAGACTAGGCACACTTTCACAGGGTCTCCCAAGATGCCATCGCATTTTGAGAGACCCGAACCTGGTACCAGTTACAAGAGTTAGTTGAAAGAAAAAAAAAAAGAAGTGCAAAAAATATTATATATATATATATATATATATATATATATATATATATATATATATATATATATATATATATATATATATATATATATATATATATATATATATATATATATATATATATACACATATATATATATATACACATACATATATATATACACATACATATATATATATATATACACATATATATATACATATATATATATATATATACATACATATATATATACACATACACACACACATACACATACACAAATAGTTGTCGTTTTATTGTTCCCTCTCTCTATTCTGCTCTTTTTTACTGTATTCTATTCTGCAATGTTTTATTGTTATTATGTTTTATCATGTTTGCTTTTCAGATATGCAATTTTTTTATACTTTACTGTTAACTGTGTTTTATTGTTAACCATTTTTTGTTTTCAGGTACGCAATTCAGCTGCAGCGCGGATTTATTTATCTTGACAGCAACATGCTCCCACGATACATAAAGCTGTGACTCCATCGCTGTTGGAGGCGATTTCACCACCACAGTTACATACTTCAGGATATATGCCGAAGCATGGGGGCAGCAGGGGCGGAGGAGCAATTTGCTCCTACCTTTTGCGGGAGGATGCCTCCATGCTTCTCTATCTATCTATCTATCTATCTATCTTTTAAGCACAGATAATTTTTTTTTTATTTGCTTTGCAGGTATGGCAAGTCTTACTGTTATGCTGTAATGTTATTTTGTTTTATTGTTAACCATCATTTGCTTAGCAGGTACGCCATTCAGTTGCAGCGTTGATTTATTTATCTTGACAGCAACAGCGTTTGCTCCCACGATACATAAAGCTGTGACTCCAGCACTGTAGGAGGTGATTTCACCACCACAGTTAAAAAGAGAGCATATATGCCGAAGCATGGGGGCAGCAGGAGCGGAGGAGCGATTTGCTCCTACCTTTTGGGGCGGATGCCCCCATGCTTCGCCATATATAAACGGTGCATGTATGACCATCATTAGAAGTGGGTGGATGAAGGGAGGTATTCTAATGGTGGGCATACCCACAGATCAATCTTTTTTCGTTCAGCCCACAGGCTGCATGAAAGAAAAGTTTACAATATATGCCCAACAAGCACCAGCAATGTAATGGTATGTTGCTGGACTTTGAGTCGTTATACCAGAAGGATGCCTGCAGGTATAGGTATCATCTTGGTATCATTCTTTTCAGCCAGCGGTCGGTTTTCATGTAAAAGCAATCCTAGAAGCTAATTAGCCTCTAGACTGCTTTTACAAGCAGTGGGAGGGAATGCACCCCCCCCCACAGTCTTCCATGTTTCTCTGGCTCTCCTGTCCCAACAGGGAACCTGAGAATGCAGCCGTTGATTCGGCCAGCTGACCATAGAGCTGATCAGAGACCAGAATGGCTCCAATCATCTCTATGGCCTAAGAAATCTGAAGCTACGAGCATTTTATGACTTAGATTTTGCCAGATGTAAACAGCGCCATTGGGAAATTGGGAAAGCATTTTATCACACTGACCTTGGTGTGGTCAGATGCTTTGAGGGCAGAGGAGAGATCTAGGGTCTAATAGACCCCAACTTAAAAAAAAACAAAAAAAAAAACAAAAAAAAACAAAAAAAATAATAAAGAATATAAAAACGAAAGAAAAAGCACAATCCCCCCCCCCCCCCGCTCAAAGGCACAACGCAAGCGTCGGTCTGGCGTCAAATGTAAACAGCAATTACACCATGTATGCGAGGTATCACCGCAAAGGTCAGATCGAGGGCAGTAATTTTAGCAGTAGACCTCCTCTGTGAATCTAAAGTGATAACCTGTAAAGGCTTTTAAAAATGTATTTAGTTTGTCACCACCGCACATTTGTGCGCAATTTTAAAGCATGTCGTGTTTGGTATCCATGTACTCGGCCTAAGATCATCTTTTTTATTTCATCAAACATTTGGGAAATATAGTGCGTTTTAGTGCATTAAAATTTAAAAGTGTGTTTTTCCCCAAAAAATGTGTTTGAAAAATTGCTGCGCAAATTCTGTGAGAAAAAAAAAAAAAAAAATGAAACACCCACTAATTTGTAGGGCCTTTGCTTTAAAATATATGTTTGGGGGTTCAAAGTAATTTTCAAAAAGAGTCAGAAAGGGCTGTGTCTTCAAGTAATTAGAGTGGGTAATGTGTGACATAAGCTTCTAAATGTTGTGCATAAAATGCCAGGACAGTTCAAACCCCCCCAAATGACCCTATTTTGGAAAGTAGACACCCCAAGCTATTTGCTGAGAAGCATGTCGAGTCCATGCAATATTTTATTATTGTGTCGCAAGTTGGGGGGAAAAAGACACTTTTTTGCACAAAGTTGTCACTAAATGATATTATTGCTCAAACGTGTTATGGGAATATGTAAAAATTACACCCCAAAATACATTGTTGCTTCTCCCGAGTTTGAGGATACCACATGTGTGCGACTTTTTGGGAGCCTAGCCGCGTACGGGACCCCAAAAACCAAGCACCACCTACCTTCAGGCTTTCTAAGGGTGTAATTTTTTTTTTTGGGGGGGGGGGTCAATTTTGTTTGGGTACAATGTCGCATGACCCCTCATTTGTCAGTTAAATCGACGCAGTGCCGTATCGCAAAAAATGGCCTGGTCATTAAGGGGGTAAATCCTTCTGGAACACTGAAGTGGTTAACTAATGTATTCTGAAGACATTGTGATCATTCTTTAGAAGGATTGCTGATACACAACAAACCATTTGGCACATAAAACACTACACACATGTATTTCAACAATGTATATTGGTTTTCCTGGAATTAAGCTTCAAATTAGGGAACCTTGCAAATACCTGAAAGCCAGAAAAATCTTCTGGTAGTCACCATTTTGTAAGAATGTGTAATTCAATTATATTTATATTTGTCACCTGCATTTGCTTTTATCACCTTAAAGAGAAGGTCCAGCCCCCCACGAAAAATTAAAGTCAGCAGCTATAAATATGGCAGCTGCTGACTTAATATATGAACACTTACCTGTCCAGGGAGCCTGCGATGCCAGCACCCCAGACGATCTTCAGGTCAGCTGTCAGGTGCAGCCGCCGCCACTCCTGGTAAGGGAACCCGGCAGTGAAGACTTTCGGCTTCACAGCCGGTTCCTTACTGCGCATGCGCGAAGCATGCTGCGCTTTTTTAATTGGTCCGGTGACGGAGGAAGGAGTGGGGGGCCCAGTCTCCCGGAAGTGGGGAACGGTACCTGTCAAAAACAGATACCCGTTTTCCCCTCCCCCTGAAAGGTGCCAAATCTGACACCGGAGGGGTGGGGGGCAGACGGATAAGCGGAAGTTCCACTTTTGAATGGAACTCCGCTTTAAGCCCGGACACTCTCACCCCCTTCCAGGCCATTTTTCAGCATTCTCATACTTCGAATGACAATTACTCAGACATGCAACACTGTACCCAAATTGAATTTCTATCATTTTTTGAGGCAGATAGAGCTTTCTTTTGGTTATTTGATCTGGGTTTTTTTTTTACTTTTTGCTATATAAACCGAAAGAAGGCCAAAAATGTTGAGGTAAAAAAAAACACTTTATTTGTGGTTTTAAAGCAAATACCGTATATATTCGAGTACAAGTCAAGATTTTCAGCCTCTCTTAGGCTGAAAGTGCCCCCTCAACTCATACTCGAGTCACTGCCGTCTGCCTACATGATCAGCGTGTCATGCAGACAGAAGGCGGCCAGTGTGTGATAATACCATTAGGCGGCCATTCCACTGTTCAAAAGCCGTGCCTGCTCCTTGTCTGTGATAGACAGAACACTCCATTTCCCAGCAGTCAGTGTACAGCCCATCACGGACATTCTCTCATCCTCGTCTGTGGTATGAGGATGAGAGAATGTCCACGATAGGCAGAACACTTCATTTCCCAGCAGTCAGCCTATTATAGACGAGGAGGAGGCACGGCTTTTGAACAGTGGAATGGCCGCCGAATATTATCACACGCTGATCGGTGCAGAGCAGCACACGGAGGATGCAGATCACCACATGGAGGCATGCACAGGACACAGGTAGGCTGCACAGGACACATGCACAGGAAGGCATGCAGCTGCAGATGGGCATTGTTGATAGAGGTCAACCGATATGGGTTTTTCTCTGGCCGATGCCGATATTTAGAAATCGCGGTGGCCGATATGTGATGCCGATTTTTTTGGGCCGATATATTAGGCCGATTTTTTTTTTCTTTTTTTTCCCCCTTCATCTCATAAAATCTAACAGTTAGACCCCTTTCACACTGGGGCGTTTTTTTTAGGCGCTTTTGGGCTAAAATTAGCGCCTGTAAAGTGCCTCTAAAACGGCTTCCCTACAGTCTCAGTGTGATATCCCAAGTGCTTTCACACTGAGGCGATGCGCTGGCAGGATGTCTTTGGAGGGGTGTATACCGCTCCTCCACCACTCCTGCCCATTGAAATGAATGCGCACCGCTGCCGAAGCGGCTGCAAAGCGTTTCGGCAGCAGCACTTCAGGGGCACATTTAACCCCTTCCTTGGCCGCTAGCTGGGTTATAAGCGCCCCGCTAGCAGCCGAATAGCGCCGCTAAAAATGACGGTAAAGCGCCGCTAAAACTAACAGCATTTTACCGTCAACGCCTGCCTGCTCCAGTGTGGAAGCAACCTTAAGTAATAAGTGATACAGAAAATTTTTTACATTTAAACATTTATTGAACAAAACAAACCTCCAATCAGTTCACTTGTATGTTTAATTTAGATTAAAAAAAACAAAAAAAACTATATCTTAAATATTAAATACACAAAAACAGGTAACCAAAACTTTTGGACGAAAAAAAATGGGCTAACTTTACTGCTTATTTTTTTTTTTTTTTAATTAGTGTATTTTATTTTAAAAAATTGCGTTTGAAAGACCGCTGCGCAAATACCGTGACACATAAAATATTGCAACAACCGCGATTTTATTCCCTAGGGTCTCTGGGGTTCCAAGTGATTTTCTTGCAGAAAATACCGAATTTTTACTTGTAAGCAACAAATGTCAAAAAAGATTTAGTCTTTAAATGGTTAAACTGAGAGCTTCTACACACCGAGTTCAGTCTATTGATAAAAGAACCCGAAGAGATACAAATGTATCTTCTTATCAGATTTGGCAGGCTGCCCAGAGGAGGAGAGAAGAAACCTTCAGACAACTTGCAATTGACTTCTATTACAGAAGTCATTTGCAAGTCCCGCTGAAGTTATAATCGGCTTTTTTTATCAGCACAATCTGCCGATGCCGATTAACCACTTCAGCCCCGGAAGGATTTACCCCCTTCCAGACCAGAGCGTTTTTTGCGATTCGGCACTGCGTCGCTTTAACTGACAATTGCGCGGTCGTGCGACGTGGCTCCCAAACAAAATTGACGTCTTTTTTTCCCACAAATAGAGCTTTCTTTTGGTGGTATTTGATTGCCTCTGCGATTTTTATTTTTTGCGCTATAAACAAAATGAGAGCGACAATTTAGAAAAAAAACGCATTTTTTTTTTACATTTTGCTATAATAAATATCCCCCAAAAATATATAAAAAAAAAATTCTCTCTTCAGTTTAGGCCGATCGTATTCTTCTACATATTTTTGGTAAAAAAAAAAAAAAAATCGCAATAAGCGTTTATTAATTGGTTTGCGCAAAAGTTAGTGTTTACTAAATAGGGGATAGTTTTATGGCATTTTTATTAATATTTTTTTTTTTTTTACTAGTAATGGCGGCGATCAGCGATTTTTATTGTGACTGCGACGTTATGGCGGACATGTCGGACATTTTTGACACATTTTTGGGACCATTGTCATTTATACAGCGATCAGTGCGATTAAAAATGCACTGATTACTGTGTAAATGACACTGGCAGTGAAGGGGTTAACCACTAGGGGGCGGGGAGGGGTTAAGTGTGACTACTAACTGTAGGGGGATGGGCTGTGTGAGTGACGTCACTGATCTCTGCTTCGATGACAGGGAGCAGAGATCGAGTGACACTTGTCACTAGGCAGAACGGGGAGATGCTGTTTACAACGGCATCTCCCCGTTCATCCGCTCCGTGAGGCGATCGCGGGTATCCCCGCGGCGATCGAGTCCGCGCGACCCGACTCACGGAGCTCCCGGCCGGCGTGCACGCACGGGCACAGCAGGAAATTCAAATGGACGTACAGGTACGCCCATTTGCCCAGCCGTGCCGCTCTGCCGACGTACATCGGCGTGCGCCGGTCGGCAAGCGGTTAAGTAAAAAAAAGCAAAATATCGGCCGATATATCGGTCGACCTCTAATTGTTGACCCTCTTTACCACTTACAGTAGCTGCTGCATTTCTCACCCTCGTCTTATACAGGGGCCCCCGACTCACGAACATCTGAGTTGCGAACGACTCCTACTTACGAACGGGGCCTGAATGACGTCACTGCCGGCCGAATCTTCCTCACCTTGAAGTGAGCTGTTCCTCAGTTCCTGGCCTGGCTGCGGGGCCCCCTCGTCACCCTGCCTGCCCATCCATAGGCCTGGTACAGTCCGGTGGCCTGCCAGGCCGCTAAAACTGCCCGTCGTGGCCGCGGCCTTGTCTGGCCTAAGCCTCCAGGATCCCCGGTCTTTCCTGCGCCGCTGCCCCGCGGAGGTGCACCGCGGCCGGCCGGCCTGCCTGGACTCGGATCGCAGACACTGCTGCTTTCACCATCCATCCATCTCCCTGCTGTACCATCACACATCAGCTTCCCTCTCTCTGCTGTCTCCTGTCCCTGCCACCATGTAAACAGTGAGGGTAGAGCTGTGCTCCTCCCCTCAGCTCTGACAGGAAATCTAGCAGTGCTAGGACTCCTGTTTTGGAGATGACAGGGTCGATAAAGAAAACCTGTCACCTCCAATTGCTATCACACAGGGAATTGTTTTCTCCTGTGTAATAGCAATAAAGTTTAAATGAAAAAAAAAAAAAAAAAAATAATAAAAAAAAAATACAGTAATTAAATAAAATAAAAAAGTAAAGAATAAGAAAAATATTAAAAATAAGAAAATTATACAAATATAAATAAAAAACTGGATTTGCAAAAAAAAAAAAAAAAGTGCTGTTCCGACTTAAGAACAAACCTACAGACCCCATCTTGTTTGGAACCCGGGGACCCCCTGTACTCGGGTCAATAAGTTTCCCAGTTTTTTGTGGTAAATTATATTCGGATCGACCTATACTCGAGTATATACTGTATTCTTCCGTCATAAATTTAGGCCAAAAATATATTCTTCTACATTTTTTATTACGATAACTTGGAAAAGTTGTAAAGCGCTGCGTAAACTGTTGGCGCTATATAAATCCTGTATAAACTTTTCTAAGATGCCCACTTAAGCAATTTTCCCCTGGATCCTGTTCCCTACTACGGTCACCCTCTATAGTATGCTCTCACTCACATCTTCAATTTCTCCCTCTCTAGTGGCATCTTCCTATTCCCTCCAAAACATGCACAGATCACTCCAATACTTAAAAAGCCCTCACTGGACCCCACCAACCTTAACAACTTAAGACCCATCTCATTGCTATCATGCACCTCTAAATTTCTAGAACGCTTAGTCTACAACCATCTTCACTCCTACCTTAGTGAAAATAACCTTCTTGACCCCTTACAGCCTGGCTTTCACTCGCAGCACTCCACAGGAACTGCCTTACTAAAGCTCACTAATGATTTACTAACTGCTAAAACCAATGGCCACTACTCCATACTCCTACTTGACCGCTCTGCGGCCTTTGATGCTGTTGACCACCTGCTCCTTCTCAATAAACTCTGTCCCCTTGGCCTCCAAGATTCTGCTCTATCCTGGTTCTCCTCCTACCTGTCACTGCGCTTTTTCAGTGTTACCTACAACTGTCTCCTCCTCTCCATTGTCCCTTTCTGTGGGGGCCCCCCCTCTAAGGCTATGTTCTTGGAACTCTTCTCTTCACCTCCTTCCTTGGTCACCTCATAACCGCCCACGGCTTTCAATACCATCTATGCGCAAAACTGTCAACTCCTCACCTCTCCTTCGGTCTCCTCTCGCATTACTGACATTTAAATGGATGTCACACCACTTCCCTAAACCAAATCTAAACTAAATAAAACCGAGCTGGTAATAACACACACACACACACACACACACACACACACACACACACACACACACACACACACACACACACACACACACACACACACACGTGCTCCCCTCCATGACTTTTCCATTAAAATCAATACAACTATTAACTCCCCCCCCCCCCCCCCCCACCAACCACATGCCAGGGTACTAGGTGTATTCCTAGACTCTGACCCTGCCTTTTAGCCCCAAACCCAATCGTTGTCAAAAGCCACCCCTCTCCGCCAATCCCTACACTGGCACCTGATCGCCCAGCAAATTAAATTCAAAATACTAACCACAACTTACAAAGCCATTCACAACTTTGCCCCGAGCTACATCACCAATCCTGTCTCCAAATATCACTTAAACCGTCCTTTCTGCTCCTCTGAAGACCTCCTACTCTCAAGCTCCCTTGACTCCTCCTCCCTTGCTAGTCTCCAGGATTTCTCCAGAGCCTCTCCCATCCTCGAATTCTCTACCTCAACCTGTCCAGCTATCTCCTACGCTAGCTGCCTTCAGTTAATTCCTGAAAAAGCATCTCTTCAGGGAAGCCTCACGCCTCCAGCTAATCTTTTACCACTTCCATCAGCTCATTCCCAATAGTTACGACCTTTTGTTCCACGTGCACCTATTAGATTGTAATCTCTTCTGAGCAGGGCCCTCTTAATCCTCTTGCATTATAACTGTATTGCCTCCCTTTTATATTGTAAAGCGCTGTGTAAACTGTTGGCGCTATATAAATCCTGAATAATAATAATAATAATAATAATAATAATAATAATAATGTACTGACTGCTTATCTCATTGCTTGATATCCTAAAATACCAGGACAGCACAAATACCCCCCCTAAATGATACCTTTTTGGAAAGTAGACAGTCCAAGGTATTCAGCAAAAATTTGTCGCATGAACATGTGGTGGTTCCCCCACCCGCTGCCTTCCCCTGCTTTCCCAGGCTCTCCCGGTTCCACCAGGGAGCCCAGGACTGAAGCCAGCAATTCCTCCGACTTACCATAGAAATGAGGGAGGAACAAAAGTTCCCAGATCATCTCTATAGTCTATGAAACCCAAAGCGACTAGCATTTTGTCACCTCCGGTTTCAGTTGGTTGAAAGCACCTAATAGATCTCAGTTTGATCGCATGCTTTTTGGAGGGCAGAGGAGACCTGGGGTCTAATAGACCCCAGATCTCAGCATAAAAAGAGGACCTGTCATGCTTTTTGCTATCATAAGGGATGTTGCTCATAGCAAAAAGCTGATCAAAAAAATAAAAAAAATAAAAAAAACACACCTCTAGTTAGACTTACCGGTAACGGTATTTCTACGATTCTTTCAGGACAGCACCTGGAGAGAGCGCAGCTCCACCCACTTTCCCAGGAAACACTGCAGTCAGTTTTCTTTATGAACAACTGAGGCCATTGTGGAAGCGTCCGGTCTTTAGAGTACCTCCAGCCATGCTGAAATTAGATAAGCAGAACATAGCAATAACACCACATTTTGTAATACTATTAGGGCGAGTCATCGGCGCTGTCCTGAAAGACTCGTAGAAATACCGGTAAGTCTAACTAGGGTTTTCTCCCTTCGTCTTTCAGGACAGCACCTGGAGATGAGAGAGTACTTACTCTAGGGTGGGACCACCGCCTGCAGGACTTTCCTGCTGAACGATTGTTCCGATGCTGATAGCAAGTCCAACCTGTAGTGGCGGGTGAAGGTGAAGAAACTCGTCCACGTGGCCGCTTTACAGATCCGACCCAGAGAAGCCCCTGCTCTTTCCGCCCAGGATGTTGCTACTGCCCTTGTTAAATGGGCCACTACCCCTGTAGGGGGATCTGCCCCTGAAGCCCTATAGGCTTCACTGATGGCCATTCTCAGCCATCTACCTATAGTGTTTTTGGACGCACTATACCCCTTATATGGTCCGGAGAATAGAACAAAGAGAATTTGATTTTCTGAAATCTTTTGTTATTTCTATAAAGTGTAGTAAACACCTTCTCATGTCCAGGTTATGGAAAGACTTCTCTTTAGAACTGAATGGTGTAGGGCAAAAGGTAGGGAGAATTATTTCTTGTGCCCTATGAAATGCTGTTGGAACTTTTGGCAGAAAACCCGGGTCAGTTTTAGCACTACCCTGTCTGGAAATATATAACAAAAAGGATCCTTTATGGATAGAGCACGCAACTCGCTTACTCTTCTAGCTGATGTAACTGCTACTAACAGGACTAGTTTTAGCAACCATAATTTGATTGTTGCTTCCTCTGGAGGTTCAAAAGGTCTTTTGATTAAACCTTGTAGAACCAATGATAAGTCCCATTTTGGAAAAAATTTAAAAGGGTATTGGCCTAGCTCTGGCCAATGCCTTAAAAAAAAAAAAAAAAAAAAAAAAAATCTAATAAAGCGGCTCTTTAGATAGCTGTCTCTCAAGGAAAACCAATAATGCAGCTACTTGTACCTTCAGAGTATTAGCTGCCAACCCCATCTCCATTCCTTCATGGAGGAACTCTAAGACTGAAAGCATTTCCTGTGGTGAGAGCTTCTTAGCCATGCACCAGGAATTAAACCGCTTCCACATCTTAAAATAAATAGCTCTGGTAACCTCCTTTCGGCTACTTAAAAGGGTATAGACTAGTTTATCTGAAAAACCTTTTCATTTTAAGATCTGTTCGTCAGTAACCACCCTGTCAGCTTGAGGTGCTTGATATTTGGATGATGAAGGGGTCCCTGGGTTAGGAGATCTTTCCGCAGTGGAAGAACCCAATAAGGTTCTACCGCCATCCTCTGTACAGTTGCAAACCAAGCCCTTTTGGGCCAAAAGGGAGCTACTAGGATCATACTCGTGGCCTCTTTTGTAGTTTCTTTAAAACCAAAAAGGGATCATCTGAAAGGGGGAATGGCGTAGCACAGGAGGAAGTTGCATGGTTGTGCTAGAGCATCCAATCCTCTCGCTTGATCTTGCCTGTTTAGTGAGAAATAGGCCTTTACCTTTGTATTTTTCTGGGATGCGAATAGATCTATTTGAGGAGCTCCCCATTTTTCTATTAGTTTTTGGAATATTTCTGTGTTCAGACTCCACTCTACTTCTAGTATCCTTTCTCTGCTCAGAAAGTCTGCTACTAGGTTCAGATCTCCCTTCAGGTGCACTGCCGTTAGGGACCTCAGGTTGTCTTCTGCCCAGGATAGAATCTGAAGGGACGAGGATAGCAGGGCCCTGCTTCTCGTGCCTCCTTGCCTTGTTATATATGCCACTGCTGTGGCGTTGTCTGACAAAACTTAGACGTGGTGACCCTGGACTAGTTTCTCGAAGGCCCATAGTCCTAGGAGAATAGCCCTTAATTCCCTCCAACTGGAGGATCTCCTGGCTTCCCTGTTTGTCCAATTCCCCTGAGCCATCTGTCCGTCCAGGTGGGCACCCCACACCCAAGAACTTGCATGTGTTGTCAACCTCCTTTCCAAGGGAAAACACCAGAGCAGGCCCCTGTCCAGGTTTGAGTGGCTCCTCCACCACCATAGCTTCCTCTGAACGAGGAGGCATTTTTATCAAACTTTTCCAGGGACTCTCCATAGGACCAATTCCTCAGGATTGCCTGCTGGAGATCCCTTGCATGTAAACGTGCCCAATACACTGCTGGTATAGCTGCAGTGAGGAGCCCTAAGACCGACATAGCTGCCCTGATGGAGATTGGCAGGTTTGTCTGGGTCTTTACCGCATTCTGAAGCTTCTCTATCTTTTCCTTGGGGAGAAAGATTCTCTCCTGAATGGAATCGATAATATAACCCAGGAATTTTATTGTCTGATGGAATCAGGTTTGATTTTTCCTTGTTTATTATCCAGCCAAGACTCTTCAAGTGTCTTTGTCCTTTCCAGATCCTTCTCTAATAGATCCCTTGTCTTGGCAAATATTAGAAGTTCGTCTAAATATGGGACGATCGATATTCCCTCTATTCTGAGTGGGGCTAAGGCCTCTGATAAGATCTTTGTGAATATCCTCGGAGAGGATGAGAGCCCGAAGGGAAGTGCTCTGAACTGGAGATGTAGGATTGAGTCCCCCCTTTTGATTGCAAACCTTTGGTGCTTTTGGGATGCTGGTGCTATAGGCACATGAAGATATGCATCTCTCAGGTCTATGGATGCCATAAAACAGTTTGGGGTCAGGAAACCCTTTACTGAAAAGATAGTGTCCCTTTTGAATTTCTTGTACCTGAGATCTGTTGAGAATCTTCAGGTTCAGAATTAATCTGAATTTGCCTGAAGGCTTCTTTACCAGAAATATGTGCGAATAGCACCCCTGTTCTACTTCTTTGGGAGGCACATTCATGATCACCTTCTGTTGAATCAATTCCTGTAGGATTGAGGTCATTGCTACAGATTTCTCTGGGAGCCTGGGTTAAATAAAAACGCACAGGTGGGGGTTGAGAAAATTCCAGTCTGTAACCCTCTATTATTGTTTTGAGGATAAACGGTCTGTTATTGTCTTCCACTGTGAAAAGGTTTGTAACCTTGCTCCCACAGTCGGACAGTCACTGGGTTTTTGTATTTGTGGTAGGGGGCGAAATAGTACTCCCGACTTGCCCCTCCCTCTGAGACCTCCATGGTTTTTTGTAACCTGTCTTTTGTATCCGGGGGATTTCCAAAAAGCATGAACATTTTTATTGCCTTGAGGAATCACCTTTTTCTTTATAGAGAAGGCCTTTTTCTTGTCAGTCGTTCTGTAAAGTATGGCTTCAAGACCCGGGCCAAATACCAGATCTCCCTCAAAGGGTAGACCGCATAATTTGGTTTTTGAGGCTGTATCCCTGGTCCATGTCTTGACCCATAAAGCTCTACGAGTTGAATTTAGTAAAGCTGAGGATCTGGCTGACATTCTAACTGATTCAGCTGAAGCATCTGCTATGTACCCCACTGCTTTTAGTAGTACCGGGAGTGTATCTAACAGATCCTTACGAGGAGTTTCTGCCTCAATATGGGCTTTCAACTGTTCCAGCCAGTGTTCCAAGTTCCTGGCTACCACCGTTGAGGCCATGGCTGGCTTCAAATTTGCTAGGGTTGAATCCCATGCTTTCTTTAATAGGGAGTCCGCCCTCTTATCTATGGTATCTTTTAGGATACCCATATTCTCAAACGCAAGGTCAGTGTTCCTTGATACTTGGGAAAAAGCTGCGCAAGCTTTGTTTTTTTGTTCCAGACTTGCGAACTATCCTCTTCAAAAGGAAAAATCAGTTTGAGGGATCCTGAAAAGAAAGGGGCTCTCTCTGGGTCCTTCCATTCTCTTTTTATAGTTTCCGATAGAAACTTATGCACTGGGAAAACTCTGTTTTTCCTCACCCAAGCCTTGAAACATCTTATGTAAGGACAACTGGGTTTTATCCTGTGTGATGTTAAGGGTAGCGTGGATAGTTTTTAGAAGATCATCCACCTCCTCTAGGGATAATTTGTACCGAAAAGGAGAAGAAGAAATCTCCCTTCTTCCACTTCTTCAGAGTTTGGGAAAACACTACGCTCTTCATCTTCTGAGTCACTGCCCCCTCTGGATGCAGAAACAGATGAATGAGAATGGGGTACTGTACTGCCACTTGCAGCTGGGAGTTTATCCAGATAGGACCGGTATGGCTCAAAGGTGTCTGTCAGTTCCTTCCGGAAGGAGCTTAGTAATTCTCCTTGTTGAGTCGCAGGAGTAGCAGAAGTGGTTTTCTCCTTAACTATATCTGCAATACAGGACCTGCATAATATCTTGGTCCAGGACTCTCTAAGTACATTTTTACATGACGGACATCTCCTTTTAGCAAGAGGGGAGGAATGTTTGGTCTTTTCTTAAGCTTTCTGAAATACACCAAAAAAAAAAAAAAATAATATCCAGTTGTATCTAAATCATAGTCTAGTCTAAACATAGATAAACATGCTGTACAAAAAAGGAGGAGTCAACACTTTAACCCCTGTGCCTTTGCTACCATAGCCAGTGAATCCCCCCACAAATCCACTTCAAAGCGAATAATTAATCATTTTTCCTGTTTGCAATACACAGGAAGAGTGATTTGCAGGCTTCCAAATTCCCCCATAGAATTTATAGGAAGGGACATAAAATAAATAAGTGCCCATAGAGTAAAGGAGACAGAGACCACTGTCCCTGCTTACCTGGGCCTGGCTGACTGGTGTGGCTCCTGCTACTGCCATTTGATCGTCCATCGTTGCCAGGACTACAGCGGCATACTGTGCTTTTTTTATTTGATTTTCCCGGGCCGCTCACTGCTGCGAGGGACGGAAATTGCGTCAGCCACGAGACCGCCCCCTCCTCCTGCGTTCCAGCGGCCGGACCTGGAAGCCGCATTGCGCTGCTAGAAGACCCGCCCCCGGCCGGAATGACGCGCTCGTCATCGGAACCCAGAAGGCATGAGGCTCTGGGGATGTAGGAGACACCGTTAGTTTCTCCCTAGCCATGCCGCCGGTCTATAGGAGCAGGATCTACCAGCAGCCTGGCTCTCGCCGAGCATGAAGAGGAGGGGACGCTGGAGTATCCACCGCACGTGAGGGAGGATGCTGGGCTGTCTTGAGAGAATAAACTTCTACCGGTATGCCCCATACTCTTCACAACTGAAGAAAGCGTAGCACACCTCGGTTCCCTGCAGCGCTTCCACCATGGCGGAGGAAACACTACAACTGAGGCCATGTGGAAGCGTCCGGTCTTTAAAGAAAACTGACTGCAGTGTTTTCTGGGAAAGTGGGTGGAGCTGCGCTCTCTCCAGGTGCGGTCCTGAAAGACGAAGGGAGAAAAAAAAAATTAATTTAAATAAATTAATGAAAGTGTCCCTGTACCCTGTGCTCCCGTGCAAAATGTAAGATATCGCTGCAAAGGTCAGAGCGAGAGCAATAATTCGAGAACCAGAGGTCCTATGTAACTCTAAAAATCTCCATAGGCAATGCTTTAAAAGCCTTTACAGGTTACCAGTTTATAAAGTGGTTGTAAACCCCATGTCTAACAAATATCAAAAACATTCACATCTGCTTAGTTTGTAGAATGAGCATAACAAGCACAATATGCATTCTTCAGTATTTTTATGCCTTTGCCACGTTCAGCCGACTGAATATCTCCCGATCCGTGGGAGTGTGCACGGCCTGGAGCTCGGGAGGCGTGATATCACTAGACTCCCCTCCCAGCTGTACACACCCCTAGCATTCTCCCTAGCATGACTTAGCGTGCATGGTGGCTGAAGTCATTAAGCCTGACACTCAAAGGAGGGGGGGGGTCGACACCTTTATTTTTCAGGTGTCAATTTTTTTACAGGATGCGCTTTTTCCGGCCAGAGAGGACAATAGATTTCTGCTCCCTTGCTGACTTAGGCTACTTTCACACTGAGGCATTTTTCAGGAGCTAAAGGGCTAAAAATAGCGCCTGAAAAACGCCTCCCCTGCCACTCCAGTGTGAAAGCCAGAGTGCTTTCATACTAGAGCGGTGGCACTTGCAGGACGGGAAAAAAAAAAGTCCTGAAACCAGCATCTTTGGGGCGTTGCGGGAGCAGGGTATACACCGCATCTAAAACACCCCTGCCATTAAAATCAATGGCCAGCGCTGTCGAAGTACCCTCCAAGCGCCTCGGCCACAGCGCTTTTAACCCTTTTTCAGCCGCTAGCGCGGGTTAAAAGCCCCGTTATACGACGATAAAGCTTCACCCTCGACGCCCCCTTGCCCCAGTGTGAAAGTGCCCTTAGATACAACTGTTCAGTTTAATTTAGATTTTTGGGGGGTTTACAACCACAGTAGTTTGTTGCCATTCCACGGCGCACACAGTTATAAAGCTTGACATGTTAGATATCTATTCATTCAGCATAACAGCATCTTTTATTTTATCAAACAATAGGGTATTAAACTGTTTGTGTGCACTTAAACTCATTAAAGGGAATTTTTACCCGAAAATTTGCATTTTAAAAAATGTCACTACGCAAATATCGTGTGACAAAAAAATAACAGCTTCTTACATTCTCCCCCCCCCCCCCCCCCAGGCCTGCCGTTGGTTTGAGAAAATATAAATAGTTTTAAATAAGATTTTTTTTAGATTACTACCAAATCACATGTAACTGTGTATTTGGGTCACTTAAGTCTTTAAAACCACACAGGTCCGCCGATAAGGAGGTACCACTAGTCCTTCTGTACATGGCCCTATCCCCATCAGTTCAACAGTGGGGCCCGGGCAGCGGGAGTAAAATGATTTGGACAGCTGTCTGCACCCCCCCCCCCCCCCCACTGCTGCAGAGAAAGGATTGGGGAAATACAGTCAGGTCCATAAATATTGGGACATCGACACAATTCTAATCTTTTTGACTATACACCACCACAATGGATTTGAAATGAAACGAACAAGATGTGCTTTAACTGCAGACTTTCAGCTTTAATTTGAGGGTATTTACATCCAAATCAGGTGAATGGTGTAGGAATTACAACAGTTTGTATATGTGCCTCCCACTTTTTAAAGGGACCAAAAGTAATGGGACAGATTAACAATCATCCAGCAAACTTTCACTTTTTAATACTTGGTTGCAAATCCTTTTCAGTCAATTACAGCCTGAAGCCTGGAACGCATAGACATCACCAGACGCTGGGTTTCATCCCTGGTGATGCTCTGCCAGGCCTCTACTGCAACTGTCTTCAGTTCCTGTTTGTTCTTGGGGCATTTGCCCTTCAGTTTTGTCTTCAGCAAGTGAAATGCATGCTCAATCGGATTCAGATCAGGTGATTGACTTGGCCATTGCATATACATTCCACTAATTTCCCTTAAACTCTTTGGTTGCTTTCGCAGTATGCTTCTGGTCATTGTCCATATGCACCGTGAAGCGCCGTCCAATGAGTTCTGAAGAATTTTGCTGAATATGAGCAGATATTGCCCGAAACACTTCAGAATTTATCCTGCTGCTTTTGTCAGCAGTCACATCATTAATACAAGAGAACCAGTTCCATTGGCAGCCATACATGCCCACACCATGACACTACCACCACCATGCTTCACTGATGTGGTATGCTTTGGATCATGAGCAGTTCCTTTCCTTCTCCATACTCTTCTCCTCCCATCACTCTGGTACAAGTTGATCTTGGTCTCATCTATCCATAGGATGTTCCAGAACTGTGAAGGCTTTTTTAGATGTTGTTTGCAAACTCTAATCTTCCTGTTTGAGGCTCACCAATGGTTTACATCTTGTGGTGAACCCTCTGTATTCACTCTTGTGAAGTCTTCTCTTGATTGTTGACTTTGACACATACAC
This sequence comes from Lithobates clamitans, assembly GCA_037952925.1. Taxonomy (NCBI): domain Eukaryota; kingdom Metazoa; phylum Chordata; class Amphibia; order Anura; family Ranidae; genus Lithobates; species Lithobates clamitans. The sequence goes on along the minus strand of JBBGZY010000618.1, from coordinate 110,811 downwards.
CTACCTCCCGGAGAGTGTTCTTGATCTGGCCAACTGTTGTGAAGGGTGTTTTCTTCACCAGGGAAAGAATTCTTCGGTCATCCACCAGTTATGTTCCGTGGTCTTCCGGGTCTTTTGGTGTTGCTGAGCTCACCAGTGCGTTCTCTCTTTTTAAGGATGTTCCAAACAGTTGATTGGCCAACACCTAATGTTTTTGCCATCTCTCTGATGGGTTTGTTTTGTTTTTTCAGCCTAATGATGGCTTGCCTCACTGATAGTGACAGCTGTTTGGATCTCATATTGAGAGTTGACAGCAGATTCCAAATGCAAATAGCACACTTTAAATCAGGGGTCTCAAACTGGCGGCCCTCCAGCTGTTGTGAAACTACAAGTCCCATCATGCCTCTGCCTGTGGGGGTCAGGCTTGTAACTGTCAGCCTTGCAATGCCTCATGGGACTTGTAGTTTCGCAACAGCTGGAGGGCCGCTAGTTTGAGACACTTGCTTTAAATGAACTCTGGACCTTTTATCTGCTCCTTGTAAATGGGATAATGAGGGTATAAAACACACACCTAGCCATGGAACAGCTGAGCAGCCAATTGTCCCATTACTTTTGGTCCCTTAAAAAGTGGGAGGCACATATACAAACTGACCAATTCCTACACTGTTCACCTGATTTGGATGTAAATACCCTCAAATTAAAGCTGAAAGTCTGCAGTTAAAACACCTGTGCCAGTTAAAACACATCTTGTTCGTTTCATTTCAAATCCATTGTGGTGGTGTACAGAGCTAAAAAGATTAGAATTGTGTTGATGTCCCAATATTTATGGACCTGATTATGTCTCCAGTCCCTTTGTCTCAAAAATGTAAGGACTCATTCACACAAGTTCTCATACAGTGTGAATGAGTGTTTTGTTTGTGTGGCTTGAGCTACCTGTTTACCATGGATTCAGAGGCTGTACCAACACAGCCGCAGGCACACTGTTCAGGGCCGTTCACCTGCCGTTGTGTTTGTACAGCCGCTGCATCCCTATAGTTGCTACGTGAATGAGCCCCAAAACCTCACACACACAGGTTTTATTTATTAGCTCAATATTAGTTTTATTTTTTATATTTAGAAGGAATTTTGTAAATTATATTGTGCTGCCTAGAGTTATAAAATAGGAGTTATAAAGTAGATGAGTGCCATATGTATGTAATAATTGGAACTTTATATAAATGTTTTTCAAAGTATTGAATGGACTTGGTGAATATTTTTGTTTATAGTCCAGAATGGCATCATATCCCCGAAGTGAATTTGCACAGTAATTTCGAAACTTGTTGGATTTCCTAGCTGAATGGGGCAGCAATCAAATGCTTAGGTTGTAGGTCCATAATCAGCTAAGGAGGATGCCATTGGATTTGTATTTTGATATAACTCATATGTGGTGTTGTGAATCAAAAGAATCAACACATGTGTTTAATATGTTATGCAATTTGAAAATGTTGTAGCTTTTATTTTAGCTGCAAAGAATACTGGTATTTTAATTCTAAAAAGGATATTTGGTTGCCTTTTAAAATTCAATTCTTTGAGTATTCAATTTTTTGCAATAATGATTTTAATTATATATATAAAAAAATATGTAGCAAGGCAGAAAAAGTTAGAGCTTGTAGGGCAGAAAAGTCAGAGTGTCCGCAACCAATGTCCAGTAGCATAGGTTGGACTTGGACGTGTCTTTTTTCAACCTCACCTACTATGCAACTGGATTGGGCCTGCTGGAATCATACCTCATTTATACATTTCTCCCCATACTCCTAAGGGCACGTAGACGGGTTCCAGTGAACCCACGTACACCTGATCTTTTCTATATTACTGTCACAGTCCTCCTGAGTACCTGTCACAGGACATCTGAGTACCCAAATACCTGTCACAGTCCATCTGAGTACCCAAGTACCTGTCACAGCCCATCTGAGTACCGGAGAACCTGAGTACCTGTCACAGTCCATCCAAGTACCTGTCACAGTTCTTCCAAGTACTCAAGTACCCATCACAGCCCGAGTACCTGTCACAGCCCGAGTACCCAAGTACCTGTCACAGTTCATCCGAGTACCCAAGTACCTGTCACAGGCCATCCGAGTACCCAAGTACCTGTCACAGGCCATCCGAGTACCCAAGTACCTGTCACAGGCCATCCGAGTACCCAAGTACCTGTCACAGGCCATCCGAGTACCCAAGTACCTGTCAAAGGCCATCCGAGTACCTGTCACAGTTCATCCAGGTACCCGTCACAGGCCATCTGAGTATCAGAATATCTGTCACAGGCCATCCGAGTACCTGTCACCGTTCATCCAAGTACCCGAGTACCTGTCACAGTCCATCCGAGTACCTATCTGCAGCACATGCCTCATAGAATATACGTTGGGGTGTTTGCTTTCCAAAATGGGGTAATTTTGAGGGGAATTTCACTTTCCTGGTGCTCAAGGACCTTCAAAAGTGTGATAGGTAGGAATGAAATGAGATGTGTAATTTATGCACCTAGAGCGCATGAAGGTACTACTTCAATGTTGAGCCTCTGTATGTGGCCAGGCTGTGTAAAAGTCTCACACATGTGGTATCCCCATACTCAGGAGGAGTAGCAGAATGTGTTTTGGGGTGTATTTTTTGCTATATACATGCTATGGGTTAGAAATATCTTATAAATTGACAACTTTGTGTAAAAAATAAATAAAAAAATTTTCATTTTCTTTCTACGTTTTCTGAAGACTTGTGTAAAAAAAAAAATTAACCGTTCAAAAGACTCATAATGCTTCATAGCATATACGTTGGGGTGTTTTTCCAAAATGGGATCATTTTGTGGGTAATTCCATTGTCCTGGTGGTCCAGGGCCTTCAAAAGTGTAATAGGTCATTAGGAAATTAGAGGTGTAATTTATGCTCCAAGAAGACCTGACAGTGCTCCCTGCATGTTGGGCCTCTATATGTGGCCAGGCTGTGTAAGTCTCACACATGTGGTATCGCCATACTCGGGAGGAGTAGAAGAATGTATTTTGGGGTGTAATTGGAAGTATGCATATGCTGTGTGTGAGAAATAACTTAAGACAATTTTGTGGAAAAAAAAAAAAAAAAAAATTTGATTTTCCCAAGAATTGTGGGAAAAAAATTACGTTAAGAAACTCACCATGACTCTTACCTCAATACCTTTGACTATCTACTTTTCAAAAAAGGGGACATTTGGGGGGTATTTGTACTTTCCTGACATTTCATGGCCTCAAGAAGAGATAGGCCATCAGTGCATCAGGTGTGATCAATTTTCAATGATTTGCACCATAGCTTTTAGACTCTAAGGCTGCCCATACATTATACAATTTTCTTGTACAACTTCCCTTTAGATTTACCAAAACCATCTAATAGGAGGTCAAATCAAGCAGGCCCTTCTATTACACAGTTGAAGGTAAATCTAAAAGAAAATTGAATAAGAAAATTGTATGGTGTATGGCCAACTTAACTTTCACAGAGACTAAAAAATATCCACCAATTTGGGTTTTTACCAAAGAGATGTAGCAGTATACATTTTGGCCGAAATTTATGAACAAAAATGACTTATTTGCAAAATGTTATAGAAACTAAGCGTTTTCTTTCAAAATTTTCGCTCTTTTTTTCACTTATGTCGCAAAAAATAAAAAACCCAGTGGTGATTAAATACCACCAAAAAAAGCTCTATTTGTATGAAAAAAAATAAGAATTTTGTTTGGGTACAGTGTTGCATGACTGAGTAATTAGCAAAGTGTGAGCGCTGAAAGCTAAAAATTGGTCTGGGCAGGAAGGGTGTATAAATGCCCTGCATTGAAGTGGTTAAGGGAACAGGATCTTTTTTTTTTTTTTTTAGGGTTGCAAACTACTTCAAAACAGGGCACTTTCATCCCCTTCCTGCCCAGGCCATTTTTCAGCGCTGTCGCACTTTGAATGAAAATTGCGGTCATGCAACACTGTACCCAAATACATTTTTAATCCTTTTCTTCACACAAATAGAGCTTTCTTTTGGTGATAATAACTACTGGGTTTTTTTTTTTTTTACAAAAATAAAAGTGAAGAAGTAATTTTTCTTCTGTGTGCTGATGAGAAGGAAATGCTATGCAGCACTGATGGCACTGGTGGGCACAGACTGGGTCTGCATTGTAGTCAGGGCACCGATGATCAGTGCCCAATTACCTTTTTACATGTTCCCTGTGAGGGGATGCCGCCGATTGGCTCTCCACACCTCACACTTTGCCAATGTGAGGCGGGGAGATCCGATAAACGGCACTTTGTTTACATATGATCCACTGTGATTGGACATCGGGGTCGTGCCATGTCCCATAAACATGGCATGCCCGTGATTGCGGCTAAACTGGGCGCCATCATAGGATGTTATCCCAGAAAGAGAGCATCACTGCTCCACCATCATTTAACGGTGTTATGGAAAAAAATCTTGCGAGCCACAATTATCCAGTGCCTTAATGGAAATTCAACCAAACAGCTACCCGGCTGCAGACATCCCCCTGATGAAGACACGTGACTCCGTGTCGAAGGGTTGTGTCGAAGGGTTGTCGGGAAGAGGCCCTTGTCCTCATCAACATGGGGACAAGGTGCTTTGGGGTGGGGGGGCCGCAGCGCGCCCCCTCCCCCAAGGCACCAACCCCCCCCCATGTTGAGGGCATGCGGCCTGGTACGGTTCAGGAGGGGGGGCGCTCGCTCGTCCCCACCCCCATTCCTGGCCGGCCGGGCTGCGTGCTCGGATAAGGGTCTGGTATGGATTGGGGGGACCCCCCACGCCGCTTTTTTGGCGTAGGGGGTTCCCCTCAAGGTCCATACCAGACCCAAGGGCCTGGTATGCTCTTGGAGGGGGAACCCATGCCGGATTTTTATTTAAAATTTGGCGCGGAGTTCCCCCTCAAGATCATCTGAGCACAAGTCGCATGCCAAAGTTGGATCATGCAAGACGGCGATCCGACTTTGATCCAACTTCAACAATAGTCAATGGGCTGAAGTAGGATCAAAGTCGGACCAAAGTAGTACAGGGAGCATTTCTAAAGTCGGAACTGTGTTTTGGATGCTCTTAATGGTCAAAAGTACGACTAGTTCATTTTATTTATATAAAGATGACCATACACTATACAATCTGATTGTACAAACTCTGTACAATCTCCTTTTTAGATGTACCAAAACGATATAAAATGAGGACACAACATTATCCAATCACTATGTACCCAATCAGGCAGGCCCTTGCACTACATAGTTGATAGTAGCTTTAAAGAACATTGTACAATCAGACTGTATAATCTGCCAAATGAACAATTTATGCACGATGAAGGTAAAAAAAAAAAAAAAATCAATGTCTGTCTTGAGTGAGAAGAGTGATCACTGCATTAGATTTGCGTGTACCTGTGGAGGTGGGTGTGACTGATCTCCTGGAGTCGGGAAGCCAGTGGCATGGTGTGTTAAAGAGGAAGTAAAACCCTAATGGGTTTTACTTCCTTTGGCGACACCTGCAAATGAAGCCTGCACTGTTCCCGCTGGAGGGTGCATCCATGTTCGCCCCTCTTCCTTTCGGGGCTGCAGACTCCAGCTCTGTGATTGGCCAGAATTGCGTGACGTCACTCCCGCGAGCCGCGGCACTCGCTAGTGAAAAACGGTACGGGGGGGGCGCTTCTTCACAGCACATGCGCTGATGACCTCATCAGCGCAGTACAAAGTAAATGGCGCTTGTTTAGGAGATATTTACAGTACCCTTAGGTAAGCCTTATTACAGGCTTGCCTATAGGTACAACTTGAAAATAAAGGTTTACAACCTTTTTAATGAGCTGGTGAACTACTTCCTATGCCGTACTGGTTTTCCCCAGCCTAATGCCCCGTACACATGGTCGGATTTTCCGATGGAAAATGTCCGATCGGAGCGTATTGTCGGAAATTCCGACCATGTGTGGGCTCCATCGGACATTTTCCATCGGATTTTCCGACACACAAAGTTGGAGAGCAGGAGATAAAATTTTCAGACAAAAAAATCCGTTGTCGGAAATCCACTAGGATAGGTGGGAATGGGGGCTGAAAGTGAAACTGGTATGTTTACACAAGAACAATGAGGATCCATTCATATCTGATTTTCCAAATGCATGGCAAACCACACAGAAAAGGGGTACTTTGCCATGCATTTCAGAAATGCTGCAAATGTGCATCATGCTTGTGTTGTCATTACTTGATAAAGGCACCCCAGGTGTGGCAAATGCACCGAAAACTGCAGTAAAAAATGCACCAGGCTCCACTCAAAAAAAATGTCCTGGAGCTTCTCTGGGGCAATTAACCTGGATAGGGCAGGCCATTCAAGTGAATGGGCTGCCCTATGAGTGAATATGCTCAAAGACACATTCCCACAAACACCAGCGACAGAGACCATATAACCATCTACTAGCTGATGTCTCTGCTGTAGTCGTTTGGAGAAACATTTAGGCACGTCTGGAAATCAGCAGCTTTCTTTAAGCTGGCCATAGATGGATCAAAATTTGGCCAGTTCAGCAGGGATTGTTAGATTGACTTCTGTCACACATAAATGTTGGAGCACTTATTAGTTAGCTAATAGCTGCAGCCGCTCAGCGTGTTCAATGTTCTGGTGTACAGGAATACAATGTTCTGGTGGCAGGGGGAACAGTGGGGGGGGAGGGGGGAGGGGGGGGGATTCCTTCGTCCTCCTTTTTGTGTGGATGGAGAAATCCATTTGTTTTTAATTTTGGTCAGCCCACTTGATGAATGCAAAAAATGAATAATCTATGGGCAGCTTTACCTGTAAGGGATAAAAGAATCTGGCTTGAGACCTTAGAAACTGTTACAGTTGTTTAAGCAGCATTCGGTTTGATTGCTGGAAAGCTATGAATAAAGGCTTCCAGTATGTGGAGGGTTCTGGTCTGTATTAGGAATTACCCCAAAATGAGCCTATCGCCATAGCAAGAAGCTTAAACTGACAGAACTTTCAAAAAAGGATGCGTCAATGTGCATGCGCCCCCCACCATTTACTCCAGTGCTACTGTGCATAAATTCCTCAATCTTACATATAAATTATGTAAATTTTGATGTGGGGAGTCACACTTATAACAAACACCCCATGCATTCAACTACATGGGTCTCCCCTCTGATTTCTAAAAAGGCCTTGCAATGTCCTTGGTGTTTGTGGGAGTTCCTTTAAAAAAAGGAAACAAAACCAACATTTAGTTACTGTTCGATTTGCACCAAGAAAAATACAAAATTACAAATTTTACAAACAGACACAACATCTACAGATATATCATAAAACGTAGATGTAAAGAGAATTACATTTTTACAATATCTTAAAATATTTGACAAATTATAGTGCTATAATTCCTTTAATGGCTCTTACAGCTGGACACTAAAAAACACAGAATGTGCTCAACTACTGTTGAGGTTAGGAAAACAAATGAACTCTGCCCATCGTGTGCTGCTGGGGCTCATTTGGGGATGTGATGCATTCAGGGACATAACCTGCTGCTCAAGCACTTCATTAAAAAAAAAAAATGCACCCGCAGTTGCATTGTCGGCATGTTTAAGTCACATGTCTTTTTACCAGAAACATCAAAAATGCATAAGCGTTTACCACGGTAGCATTAACCCTGCAAGGGCTGCTGAGTTGTGTGCCAGGTTCTTCTACCAGTGCAGCAGCAGCCAAGCAAACCGCAACATTCACACAAAAGAAAAAAAAACAAACAGTCTAGGGGTTGCCTTTTTATAGTTTATTGCAGATTACCTTAAATGGGGTTTAGGGAAGCTGTGGGATACTCCAGAACACTGAATAGGATTGTGGGGACACTCTCCCCTTTGCAGCTACTCCTTAAAGTGGGGTTCCACCCAAAAAAAATACAAAAAACATTTGGATTTTTTTTTTTTACTCACCTCTAAATGCCTGTTGCTAGGGGGTCCCTCATAGTCTGCCTCTTTCAGTTCCTGGGCTGGTGACATCACTTCCGCCTCGGCACAGGAAGGGCTCAGCTCTGCTCCCTCCCTCCTGTCAATCATCTGGGACCCATTAGAGGTCCCAGGTGACTGAGCGGCCAATCACGGCACACGGCACCGCTCGCGCATGCGCAGTGGGTGCCAGGCTGTGAAGCCACAGCCCGGCGCCAACAGTTGCAATGCCGGCGCCGCTAAATGGAGGGGGAGACGAGCGGGGCTTCAATCCCCCGCATCGCTGGACCCTGGGACAGGCAAGTGTCCAATTAAAAGTCAGCAGCTGCAGTATTTGTAGCTGCCGAATTTTTTTTTTTTTTTTTTTTTTTTTTGACTGGCCCTCCTCTAACACAATCCTTTGAGCAGCAGGACATAAAATGCTGGGAAACCACTAACAATGTTCCAGTCAAGCCTTAAACCTAGTGCAGCTGGGGTTAACAGCAGCAACCGTCATTGGAATCCCTCTAACAGGTCTGTACTCAGTGTCCCTGGGACTTGGATGCCTCCCTTCAGACTCAAGCAGACAGTCTCCTCTGGAAGCATCCAGAAGACAGGGGGAAGCAATTAAACTTGTAGCCTGCAGAGCCCAGAGCAGACCAAAGCAATCACATGCTGCTCTGCAAATACAGCATAGCCAGAACTACATTTGCCTACTCCTTGCTAGCAGCCCATCTGGGAGGATGCTACACCGTGTTTTTGCAACAAAGCAGTGTGAAAGCAGCCTAAGGCCCCATTCATGCGGGGACGGCGGTAAAGCGCCGCTTTACAGTAAGTATTTGGCCACTAGCAGGGCGGTTTTACCCCCCGCTAATGGCCGAGAAAGGGTTAAAAACCAATGCAAAGCGCATCTGCAGAGGCGGCATAGCCGCGCTGTCCCATTGATTTCAATGGGCAGGAGCGGTGTATATATCGCTCCTTCCACGCTCCAAAGATTCTGCTGGCAGGACTTTTTTTCCTGTCCTGCCAGCGCGCTGCTTCAGTGTGAAAGCCCTCGGGCTTTCACACTGGAGACAAAGCAGCGGCTCTTTCGGGTCGGTTTGCAGACGCTTTTAGCGCAATGCCGCCTGCAAACCGCGCCAGTGTGAAAGGACCCTATGTGTTCAAAATCTGAAAAGTTAAATTGTGAATACGCTATGGGAAAAAAATAAATAAATCAATTCATAACAATGTAAATAAAAATAAAACAATTCTCAATATATGTGATATAACACAAACTCCCAAAATATGAGAACTTATTTAAAGTGCCATCCAATTCAATAAGTGCAAATACTTCATATTTTTAAATTCATCTAACAATGTCCAAAATTCATTATCGAACCACAGTGGCCTGATTGAAAATTGTGCAATGCATCCAGTGCTAAAACAGTGCATCCAAAAATAAAGCGTCCACAAAATATTGTTCTCATGACTCCCCCTCCACACCCGATGTCCTTCACCTTTCACTCTAGTTACTCACCAGATTTAAAACAATAAAAAAAAAAATTGCAGTTACACTGAAATGTGTCCATTTCCCCAACACTAAGAAATGTCGGTGTCTTAGCAGCATTACCGTCTATAGCCGCAAAACTTGGACTGCCTGTATATGGATTACTGTTATTCATTCTGGAGACAAGGCGATTAAAGCAGAATTATCTTTTATTTTAAACCACTGACAGGCAGTGTTTTATGACAGAAGAGACAGTCTCATCTGTCATAACTGCTTCTCCCTGTCAGCGGTAAGCCACGTATGCTTGATGAAGTTACTACCATGCACAGTAGCGACAGCATCATGGCCTGGCCATACAAGTGCCTAGAGAGGGAACCTTGAAGGAAGACAGGAAAAAGATGGAAACAGATAGGAACAACTGGAGCACTGAGACACTGCAATGCTGGAGGTCTTTGTTTAAAGCCCACCTGCAGACTTCTTTAAAAAAAAAAAAAAAATTAGCAAAGTTTAAGCCTGAGTTAGGAGGGGATATGATTACAATATACCTAAAGGTATATAAAAAAGGTGCCTCCAGTAACCAACATTTTTTTTTTTTATTTTAAGGTCCCTGAAGAAAAAACATGGCCACAATTTGAGGCTAGAAGAAAGGAGCTTTAAGCTTAGATTGCATTATTCCTTCCCCCTAGGATGTGTTACTACCTGACACAACAGGAAGAATGCCTGCAGGAGCAAGGAATAAGGTACTTCATCCCAGTACATATTCAAACCTGCTCCAAGGCTGAAATTAAAGTGGAGTTCCACCCAAAAGTGGAACTTCCACTCATTAGATTCCTCCCCCCCCTCCGGTGACACAGTTGGCACCTTTCAGGGGGGTACAGATACCTGTATATTACAGGTATCTGTACCCACTTCCGGCATAGATACCCGCAGAATCTGCGGGTATTTACGCCACTTCCTGCTCCCTCCCCGCTGCCTGCTGGGAAACACATGGGTCCCAGAGGCAGCAGGGACCATCCGTGTTGCGCTGCGCGACTGGCGCATGCGCAGTAGGGAAGCGGGAAGTGAAGCCGCACGGCTTCACTTCCTGATTCCCTTACCGAAGATGGAGGCGGCAGCACCCGACGGAGAGACGCTTCGGCCTCGGGTGCCGACATCGCGGGCGCCCTGGACAGGTAAGTGTCCATGTTTTATAAGTCAGCAGCTGCAGTATTTGTAGCTGCTGACTTTTAAAAAAAAAAATTTTCGGTGGCGCTCCGCTTTAAGTGGTTATAAACCCTCACATATATCCAGTGAAGTGAAAAGCCTCAGATGATACACAGATGAAACAAATTGTCCATAAATTTTACATGTATATCTGCTGTCTTCAGTTTATATACTGTTTAGAAAGTGCACGTCCTGTTAGAATTTTCTCTTCCCGATTTACCTGCGGGTGTGAATTCTTGCCATACACTGAGACAGCTGATTGGAGAAAAGGCACACACCCCCACACCACATAGGCAGGTATTTGCAGAGTTGTGCTATGAATAGACCAGCTCTCTGCTAATTTATAGCACCCACCCCGACACAAAATCCAAAAGTCGTCATGCTGATAACAGAAGAATGGAGCAAGGAGAAAGCCATGGGACTTTGAAGAGAGATCAAAAAACACTACAGATATATGTGCCCAGCTCAAAATTTCATTAAACCTTGTTTACATTCACTTTAACCTTTGTGGTTGCCCCTCTAGCTTCATATTAATTTCTCTACTGGGCCTATTTTTCAATCATTGCTTTTTTTTTCCCCATTGCAAGACCTATACAAAAAGGTATGAATAAAGTAATAAAATGTGTTTCTTAGAAGGTCATTGAGGGTCATGGGAACTTGGACACTGGCAAAAAAAAGAAAAAAAACCCCAAACAGTACAGGCATAACCCACCTTTAAGTACACAATGAGATTTACTAAAGCTGGAAATTGCAAAATCAGGCTCACTTCTGCATAGAAACCAATGAGCTTCTAACCCCAGCTTGTTCAATTAAGCTTTGATAATAAAACCTGGAAACTCATTGGTTTCTATGGAGAAGTGAGCCTGATTTTGCACTTTCCAGCCTTAGTAAATAAACCCCATTGTGTACTTAAAAAGTGGGGTATGCCTGTACTAGGGCTAAGATTATCAAAAGTGTGTGTTTTTTTTGTCCTTCAACAAACTCGATTTTAAAGTTTCCATCTTACTCTATGAGGGACACAGGATTAAGAGACTGTTGAGATGTCCAAAAGCATTACAATTGGGAGGTGGGTAATCGTAACAAAACACTATCAGGCCCATATAACATAACAGAACTGGAGCTACCTAAAAAAGGACCTTATGCTTGAAGTTGGCATTTGATGAGGCCTGAACATCCACCTGGTAAAATTTAGAAAAACGTGCAGAGAATCAGTTAGCAGCCTTGAAAATCTGGCAAACCATTGTTTGATGCCAAAATTCAAGGAGGTATTCAAAGGTCTAGTAGAGCGGGCTTTGGCAGAACATTCATAAGCTTGAACAATGCTCTCTCTGAGCCACCAAGAAACTGGTCCTAAATTACCATATTTATCAGCGTATAACACGCACTTTTTTCCCTTTAAAATGAGAAAATCGCGGATGCGTGTTATACGCCGATCCCCCCCGCGCTGATTGGCGCTCGCTCCGCTCACAGCCGCCAATATACATACATAGCCGAGTGTACTCGGCTAGTCCCGCTCACAGTAACGCCCAGTCCCGCCCTATGATGGACATAACACAGGGACTGAGCGTGACTGAGCAGAGCTAGCCGAACCTAGCCGCGTACACTCGGCTATGTATATGGGCGGCGCTAGTCTCCGCTCAGTCATGCTCAGTCCACCTGTGTTATGTCCATCATAGGGCAGGACTGGGCGGGGCTACAAGAGGAGCCGAGAAAAGCCGGCTCTGTATCTCGGCGTCGCCATTTTCAAACTGCAGTGACACTGACAAGTCACTGCAGTTTAACTGCAGCCTGGGCAAGGCTGCAAATGTCACTGACAAGGCTTGCAGATGGACACTGACAAGGCTGCAAGGCAGCAGATGGGCACTGATAAGCCTGCAAATGACACTGGACAAGCATGCAGATGGACGCTGTGCAAGGCAGCAAATGGACACTGATAAGGCTGCATTGATTGGCATTTAAATGCAAGTTTTTTTCCTTAAAATTCCCTACTAAACTTGGGGTGCGTGTTACACGCCAATAAATACGGTACTTTCAAAGTTAGTCACCCCTATCTTGGGTCCTGGCGCTGCCAACTGAAGTAGTTTGTAAGCTCCAAGATGAGGCAGCTACCCCCTTCTGGTTTGAGTACCATAAAGTTAAGAATAAAAGCCCTGAAACTTACGCTAAAAAAGGAATAGGGGTGAGAACTCAAAATTTGAATAAAAAAAAAAAAAAAAAAAAAAAATCTGTAAAAAGCAGCATGGTTGGATCACATGAAGCAGTGAGCTGCAAGAGGCAGAGAGTGGCGTTCTAGCTTGCAGTCCCTGGGAAAGGCTTTTTTTTCCAGGCATTTGAGATGCTTTCTGAGCAGGTGTCCCCAAACGTTAATAGAGGGAGGAGGGGGGAGGCTTTCCAGCTTGAGGCCTAGACTTCTTCTGTTGGGGTACGGTTATCCACCGCATCATCCTTTTTAAGGGTGTACAAAGCTGATCCAAATAGATGTTCACCCCATTATGCGCAGCAGATGCTTTTTAAATTACTGCTCTGCAGACCAACATTTTATCTAAAAAGAATTCTGAGCATATTCACAGAGGAGTATGAATAGAAGCTGAATCCTTTAACATAAGTTTAGTCCATTTCCCTAAGGCAGAGTTTCTCAACTAGGGTTCCTTCAGAGGTTGCTAGGGGGTTCCTTGAGCAATGAGCAATTTCTGCCTCTTCGATAAGTTTCCACTGAAACCATTGTCTTTTTAGTCATATGTATGGGGGTAACTCTTCCCAATGACCACAAGTGTAAGCAGCATTCTTCCCACTGACCATCACACCAATTTATCACGAGTTGTAGATATAGTCATTTTTATCAGGGGTTCCGACACCGAAAAGTTAATTTAAGGGTTCTTCTGTTGAAAAGGTTGTGAAAGCCTGCCCTAAGGTTTGACAAACTAACATCATGCACAACAGGTTGCAAAGCAGAGGCCGCTATACAAGACAGGGAAAAGTGAAACAGTTTACAAATGTTAGTCAATGGGATCCTTAAAAGCTCATGAATGCTCAACAGGAATGGTCAATAAGAAGAAACCCTGCCGGCTCAACAAGGACTCCTCAAATGGATGTCAGTCTATAAAAATGTTTAGGAGGCATGAATGACTTCAGGAGTTTCCCAGTCAGTACAAGAAACCTTGGAGAAGGGTGTCATCTTGCACGTCATACAACACTACAGGTGTCTAGCTAGGGGGGGGTTCCACAAGATCTTGCAAGGAATTCATCCTGGAATTGTGTGAAGGGCAGAAGGGCAATGTCTTAGAATTCATTTTTAAAGCTAACTGGAGTTAAAGTGTTATTAAAGCCAAAAGTAAACATACTGCAGCTTACCAAGATGTGATGCGATTCTTTTTTAGGCCCACTTTCTTTTTTATTCACCTGGTGATCCAGCCAGGAAGTTTGTTTTTCAACAGAACACGCAATCCTGCAGATGTAACAGCCCTCATTTTGGATAGGGTAAAGAATTTGTGCTATTTGGAAGATGAAGGGGGTGTACCTTACACTTCCTGTCGACACAAGAGGAAAGGGGGAGCTAATGCAGAGTACACACAGTTTCATTGTTTTATTTTTTCACATTCAGTCAGCAGATTGAATGAAAAAAAAAAAAAAAAACCCTCAGAGGTCTGGCAGCCACACAAGCAATGTGAATCTCCTACACTGTGCCATTTTATTCTGACAGCGGGGAATCCCCCACCACCCTCCTTGTTCAGAATACACAGATCAGAGCTGCAGCCATTGGCAGGTTTTTCCAGCAGGACTGTTCCACAGAAACTGCTAGTTAGACCAGCTTCTGTTGAATAGACAGTGGTACACACCTACTGAACCGGCTGATTTTTGTTGTGTATACCCAACTTAGTAGTAAATATAAAGCGCTTCTGCTAAATTAACAAACAATACTGACAAACATAGGGCTCAATTCACTAAAAGAATACCTCAAGTAATATTTAGGTCATGTATTTAAAGATCACATCACAATAATGCCAAGTCAATACAGGTTTATGCAGTATTTACTGCAAAAATAAGACACTCAGTACCACGTAAACATGTTTAAAAGTCAATTGAGGAAAAAAAAAAAAAAAGAAAAGAAAAAAAAAGAAAAAATACATTAAGGGCCAGTTCACACCATATGCAGTTCAGTGCATTTTTTTCTGCCTCAAAAAACGCATAGAAAGTAGGTTATATGGTTTTCAATGGCATAGTTCACACCAGTGCTTGCAGTTCCAGAAAAAAAAAAAAAAAAAAAAAAAAAAAAGTAGAACATGCTGCATTTTTCCTGCACTGGAACGCTGTAAAAAGCATCAAAAACTCACGGGAACACACTGGAACACCCATGTTCTTATTTAAAGTTAAAGGACAAAAAAGGGGGAGGGGGGATGCACTGGACTGCATCAAAAATGCACTGGAACGCATCAAAAAAGCGCATGCAAAAAAGCATCTGGAGCGCATCCGGACTGCGTTTCTATGTTGTGAACTGGCCCTAAACAAGTCGCGGTCTAGTCACAAGCTATTTTTTTTTATCTTTTTATTAGCGTATAAAAACAAACAGGTACACAATGAACAATGACACAGACAGTCTTGACACAGCTCAAGCATTAGATCCACAGAGGGGTCCCAGTAAAGCATAAGGCCTCATGCACACTGGACGTTATTACAGCAGCTGTTTTTGGCTTCAGACGTTTTCTATAGTCAATAAACTCCCCATCATGTTATCCTATTTGTCCATGCCCACATAGGCGGTTAGTTTTTGGCTGTGGCATTTTTTGGCTTTAACAAAGCTAGTGGATTCTGAGGAGTTTTTCAGCTGTAAAAACGCTCCAACGTCAAAAAACGCTGAGAGACACTCAAAAACGTGTCTCACCAGCGTTTAACATTTTGGATCCATTGGGAAAAAAAAAAAAAAAGGCTAATAAACGCTATTGAAAAAACGTTTAAAAAAACTTTGAAAAACTCACTGCAAAGCTACGGGCGTTTTTTAGAACGTCATTTTAACGTCCAGTGTGCATGAGGCCTGACAGTGCAATAAAACATCAGGAAATACACAGGGGCTTTGGCAAGGTAAAACAAATAATGAAAGTCTCTCTTAAAATAACATATTATACTTGCCTGTCCTGTGCCTGTTTTGCACAGAGCAGCCCAGATCCTCCTCCACAGTTCCCTGGCTGGAGCTCCTGGCCCCTCCCCGTGTGGAGTGCCCCCAGAGCAAGCAGCTTGCTATGGGAGCATCAGAGCTGAGTCACAGCTCCCTGTGTCCATTCAGACATGGAGCCCAGGTTCGGCCCGCCCCTTCTCTTCTGATTTGCTGACTGATTAAAAGCAGCGGGAGCCAATGGCACCACTGCTGTGTCTCAGCCAGTCAGGAGGAGAGTCTCGGACAGGCGAGAAACTCTTGGACATCACTGGACAGAGATGGCGCTCAGGTAAGTATTAGGGGGTGATAGAGGTCGGCTGCTGCACACAGGTGGTTTATCCTAATGCATAGAATACATTAAGATAAAAAAAACCTGACTTTACAACCCCTTTAATATGGCTCACGCTCAAGAGATACAGAGTCGGTGTGATCAAATGAGATCGAACACAATGAGGGTTATCAAAAAAAGTGACCCTGAAAAGGGGTATATGGGACACCTGGCGAACCTCTTAGTCATCCATTGCAGTAGAAGGTGCTGCGAATCATTTAGCCCCTACTCCATCATATTTTTTGAGCATCCTCTATGTAAATAAGTGTCCTTATAAAAGGAGGATCAACGCATTACATACTTTTTCCAAAGGGGGAGAGAGGGCGGAGCCTGCTTCTTGAAACACAAGATGATCATATCCCTAGCATAAAACAAAAAGGAGGCCAATCAGGGTTCTTTCGGCCACCCTGGGGACCAGCTCTTCCACCAATCCCAGCAGACACATTTTTGGAGATGGAACGATAGAGATACCTATAGTATTTCATTCACCACAAAGGGCACGTGCGTCCAGTAGACACCGATTACAGGACCAAAAGATATGAATAAAATCTCCCGAGGTATGGTCACAGTGCAACCAGTAAGGAGTAAGATATACCCTGTTAATGATCTTATACTGTATGAGGCAGTCTCTTAGGGAGACAAGAATTTGAAAAATGGGAAATCCCATTAGTCCTCCCAATCCTTGGAGTCAAGTTCCGGGACATCATGGAACCAACACTGACAAAGCGTGGATAATTCAGGGGAGGAGACCCGAAGGATAGGTTTCCCTGGACATTCATAACGCTTAATAACCCTTTCCAAAACTGGCTGTACCAATTGTGTCACTAGGATGGAGCAGACTTCTGAAAGCATGGGACAACTGTAAATATCTAAAGGTGGTGTGAGGGCAGGACATAGTGAGAGATGGTTGAATGAGATTACAGAATTATCAGGGGGGGAATTCCGAGATCAGTTTAATGTTGTATTTGTTCCACATTTTGGGTTCAGGGAGTTTAAGTGCGGTAAGGTAGGGTTATTCCACAGGGGGGAATTTGGGACGGACCATGGTCTGTGGATATTTGGATATTTTTCATAAGCTAGCCCTGCTTTCCAGGCCCGAAGGGTTGTAAGCATGGTAGGGCTTAAATCATATGGAGCTTTGGGTCCAAGGAGAAGCAGGTTTGACAGTGCCTCCACAGAGTGCAACATCGCAGCTTCCAAAATCATAGCAGAGTTGAATTTATCTGAAGTTAGCCACCAAACCGCAGGGACCAATTGAGCTGCAAATACCGTATTTATGGCAATCCGGAAATACAAATCCCCACTGTGATGTAGGACGCATAAGGGTGGACAATTTGTAACGAGGGGGATGCGGGCCCCCGAGGAAGGAAGAAAAAAATCCTATACAATTGAGAGAAAAAAAAAAAAAGATTTGGGAATGCACTGTGGGGAGTTACGGAACAAATAATTACATTTAGGGAGGATCGTCATTTTAATAAGATTAATACAGCCTAGAAGGGACAAGGGAAGGTTCTGCCATGCTTTCAGCTTAGCCTTGACATTTTGAACAACTGGGTACAAAGTTAATGGAATAAAAAAAACTTGCAGCATCCCTCGAAATACACACCCCTAACTAAGTGAACTTGTCCAACCATTGCAGCTGGAGAGCCAGCAGGGCTACATGTTGGGCTTCTGGGTGAATGGCAAGCAATTGGGACTTGGACCAGGTGACCTTAAGCCCGGTTTATTTTTGAGAACTAATTTAGGACAATTAATGCTCCATAAAAAGGGAGGAGTCAGCGTCATTGAAAAAAAAGCAGGTCATCCGCATACAGGGCTACTCTCTCCTCCAGTCAAGCCAGTTTAAGTTCTCTAATATGCCGTGAAACGGGAACGCCTCAGCCACAGGTTCCATGGCTATTTTTTTTTTGCATGTGGGTAAGGAATAATTACAAGATTATCAAGTGGTTTGGAAGGGAAGGGGGGGGGATAAGTAGATATGATTTAAGTGAATGTGGTAGTAGAAGATGTAATGTAACATGGGTTTGGGGTGGGTGATGAGGGGATTTTGTAACAATGTATGAAGATTGTTGTACTTATAAAAATGGAAATAAAAATTTGGATTATTAAAAAAAAAAAAAAAAAAAAAAAAGTGCCAGGGAAAGAGGGCAGCCCCTGTTGAGTACCCAGCGATAGCATAAAAGTAGGAGATACGCGACACCCCCCAAACGAAGGGCAGCTGTTGGCGAAGGATATATTGTTCGTAACCACTGGATAAACACCAGAGAAAATCCCATCCTCCAAAGAATCTCCCACAGGAAAGGCTATTCAGTGTCAAGAGAAGTGACCACTCTAATGCCCTGGTTATTGTGATTTGCATGCAAATTGGTAAAGTCTACGAAGATTGATATCTGTAGACTTGTGGGCCATGAAACCAGTTTGAGTCTATAATGGAGGGCAGTAGGGGGTTAAGTTTGGTGGTGAGAAGTTTAGTTAGTATTTAGAGGTCGTTATTAAGGAGTGCAATAGATCTATTGGATGCACACAGTTCTGGATCCTTAGTGGGTTTATGAATGAGAAAGACATGCATTTCTGCCATGGAAGGGGGGTGGGGTGGGGGAGTGCTATCCTCAAGGCAATGGGTATACAAGGAAACCAGTAGGTGGCCAATATGTCAACATGTGCCTTATAAAATTAGACTGAAAAGCCATTGGGACCAGGGGGCGTAGAAATGGAGATAGTTACTGTAAGGACCTCCTCGATTGGGCAGACCAAGTGGAACCTCTCCAAATCGGAGAGCCAACCAAGGGCTATCGGAGCCAGGAGAGATACCAGCACTTCCAGGGCATAAGCGCGATGACAACGTGGTGTGTACAGGTTTTGGTAAAAACACTGAAATTCCCATAGTATAGCTTCCAGGAAGGAGATGGCTTCACCTTTGGGAGAAGTTCTGGGATCAGGGTGAGAGGGGCGTCATGGTGGGACAACTTTGCCAACCTGTCATTCCTGTACCCTTGCTTAAAGAACCAATTTGTATGATAAAAGCTCCAGTCCTGTGACCTCCATTAAGTGGAGATGTAGGATGCTTGCAAAACTGAAAGCGGATGAGTATGACCCATAATGGTCATCTCCATCTCTTTCGCCAACATTTTAGCAGTGGCAGTTTGATGCACTTTGACCGCCTTAAATGGCTGAGATGTGACCTCTTGTAAAGGCCTTAAAGTGATTGAAAAGGCAGAAGTTTATCCTAATACATTCCATGCATTAAGATAAAAAGCATTGTGTGTAGCAGGCCCCCCCCCCCAAACACCTGAGGTCCCCCCCCCCGATGTCCACGAGCGTCTCAGGCATCTGAGAGTCTGCCTCATTGGCTGAGACACAACATAGGCGCAATTGGCTGTAGCTGCTGTCAAAGTTAGCTAGCCAATCAGGAGAGAGGGGGCGGGGCTCCGTGTCTGAATGGACACAGGGAGCTGTTACTTAGCTTGGGTGCCCCCACAGCAAGCTGCTTGTTGTGGGGGCACTGAACAGGAGGGAGGGGCCAGGAGCACAGAAGAGGCACCCGAGGAGTTTGTTCTGAAATATCAGCATGGGAATTCCAGGGAGCACTGAGAAGTCATATGGAACTGCTACAGAGCGAGCGGATGCGCAACATATTGGCCAGGGGACTATGATCTGAAAGACCGCTAGATAAGTAGGCTGCATCTACAGTAGCAACCAACAGAGGGGTTGACAAATGCATAATCAAATTCTAGGAGGTTTTGTAAGAGGTAGAGAAGCATGAAAAGCTCTTATGAAAGTGTACTTCCACCCCCAGACTTCCGCCACGCCAGCCAAAAGAGCCCAACTTGATAGAACCCCAGCAAAAGACTTGGTGAGAGGATGGCATTAAAGTCACCCATCAGTAACAGTTTAGCAGGGCAATCCTCTTCAAAATAGTATAGAACAAACGGGGTTTGAAATGCGCGGGGGGGGGGATATACAGTTGTGCTCATAAGTTTACATACCCTGGCAGAATTTATGATTTCTTGGCCATTTTTCAGAGAAACCATTATCAAAAGGTTTTTAACTCTTTAAATCAGAATGAAAAGAGAAACTACCCAAATGACCCTGATCAAAAGTTTACATACCCTGGTGATTTTGGCCTGATAACATGCACACAAGTTGACACAAAGGGGTTTGAATGGCTATTAAAAAAGGTAACCATCCTCACTTGTGATTTGCTTGCAACGTGTGTGTGTGTGTGTGTAGACAAAGGTCAATGAGTGACTCCTGACAGACCCTTGCATCCTTTATACAGTGTTGCACTGACGTTTCTGGATTCTGAGTCAAGGGGAAAGCAAAAGAATTGTCAAATGATCTGCGGGTAAAAGTAGTTGGACTATATAAAACAGGAAAGGGATATAAAAAGATATCCAAGGAATTGAGAATGCCAATCAGCAGTGTTCAAACTCTAATCAAGAAGTGGAAAAAGAGGGGTTCTGTTGAAACCAAACCACACAGTCAGGTAGACCAACTAAAATTTCAGCCACAACTGCCAGGAAAATTGTTCGGGATGCAAAGAAAAACCCACAAATAACTTCAGGTGAAATACAGGAGTCTCTGAAAACATGTGGTGTGGCTGTTTCAAGATGCACAATCAGGAGGCACTTAAAGATGGGCTGCATGGTCGAGTCGCCAGAAGAAAGCCATATTACTACGCAAATGCCACAAAGTATCTCGCTTACAACACGCCAAACAGCACAGACACAAGCCTCAAACCTTCTGGCAGTCATTTGGAGTGAAGAGACCAAAATTGACTTTTGGCCACAACCATAAACGCTTGATTAGGAGAGGAATCAACAAAGCCTATGATGAAAAGGTACACCATTCCTACTGTGAAACACGGGAAGTGGATCGCTGATGTTTTGGGGATGTGTAAGCTACAAAAAGCACAGAAAATTTGGTCAAAATTGATGGCAAGATGAATGCAGTATGTTATAAAAAAAAAAAAAAAAAAAAAACTGGGAGGAACATTTGCATTCAGCCAGGAAGCTGCGCATGGGACGTACTTGGACATTCCAACATGACAATGATTCAAAACCAAGGCCAAGTTGACCTGTCATTGGCTACAGCAGAATAAAGTAAAGGACCTGGAGTGGCCATCTCAGTCTCCTGACTTCAATATCATTGAGCTAATCTGGGGAGATCTCAAAATGTGCAGTTCATGCAAGACAGCCCAAGAAATTACAGGAACTAGAGGCTTTTTGCCAAGAGGAATGGGCAGCTTTACCATCTGAGAAGATAAAGCACCTCATCCACAAATACTACAAAAGACTTCAAGCAGTCATGGATGTTAAAGGGGGCAATTCACAGTATTAAAAACTGGGGTGTGTAAACTTTTCCTCAGGGTCATTTGGGTAGTTTGTTTTCATTAGGATTTAAACAGGTGATTGATAATAAATGGCTTCAGCCAAACACTAGGAGTGAAAGAAAAGTTTGTGTTGTCATTCAAATTCTCTGAAAATTACCAAGAAATCAAAAATTCTGCCAGGGAATGTAAACTTATGAGCACAACTGTATAGGCCAGCAAGAACATTGCGTTGCTGCCATATTGTGTGCACCAACAACACATACCTTCCGTGGGCGTCTGTGTGGACTGGCTCAATAACACAGGGAAGAACAGATATTTTAGCCCGATCACGTGATACCATGATCAGGATGGGCTGCCAGATAGGCAGTAAGAGCATGAGCCAATATGCATAAAAGAAAAACCAGAAAAAAAAAAAAAAAGACATCCCAAGCACAATGAAAGAAAGAACACAGGTGGGACAGTTAAACTGCATATTAAAAATAATAAAATCAAATAACTATGTTCTTCATAGAAGATATCGTGAGTTACCCGTCCCTCAAACACAAGAGCAACCCAAAACCTCTATAATATATTATGGTATTAAAAAAAATATATATATATCTCAGTACCCAACGCCCCCCAAAAACACATGGGGAGAGTCAGGAAAGGGCCTATACCCAAAACATAACAATTGCTTACTAACTAAACCTGGGAACACAGGTTAAACCACAACATGGCAATTCAGTAAACAGATAGCCCTTCAGAGAAGATAGTCCAGGAGATAAGGGGGAATAGGAGAAACTGGGACAGCAAATTCAGCGGTAGCCATCAGTGGTCCGTGGTAATGAGGAAAATCATTACGTTAGGGGGTGGTCTGTATTCTAGGAAAGAGAACTGGTGGGGAGGTTGGCAATTAGTAAAAGGGGAGCAGAAAACAAAAAGGTCATAAGGGGAATAAACAGCCTGGCTCCAGACAGTGGGCTCCTTCACAGTCTGAAGCTGCAATTAAAGCACGGCGTAATGCGAGATTAGGCCAACAGGCGCTTAGGAACTTTTCCCTTATTAGGGAATGCAGAACCTAACAGTCAAGCCAAAAAAAAGAAAAAAAGTAAAATGGAGTACAAAACAAAAAAGAAACGGGAAACCAGTAGGGCCCAGGCACAAATACTTGCTGTGTCTCCAAATGAAGCACATCCCATTCGAGGGATCCGCTGGTGGGAATTTTAGCTACTATCCAGCCAGGATACTGCGGCCTCTGGAGTTTAAGAACTTGGCGAGATCAAACTCCACCACACGAAACTTGCTGGGGTAGAGAAGCATGAACTTGAGGCCTTGATCCCAAAGCCGCTTGCGGACCTCCATGAAGGAATGACATCTTTGTTGGGTCTCAGGTGCATAGTCAGGTAGGAGAATAATCTTGGCATTCTCGCACCGTAGATCATGCTTCGCTCAGGAAGCTGCCAGGATACGGTCCCGATAGTTTGGCAGCCTGGGAAGGAAAGGCCATGGTGGTGCCCCCAGGACTGAAGGTGTTGGGGGGACCCTATGTGCCCTCTTCACCACAAAGGTGGGCGGACATAGCAGGAAGATCTAGCCACGCGGTGAGGAAGAATTTGCAAACTCAGCAGGCCTGGGGCCTACCGCCCGCTAAGGCAGGGCAAGGATGCAGATATTGTGTCCGAGCCGGTTCGCAGTATCTATAGCCTTTTCTTGGAGCGCTTTTACCTGCATCCGCAAGGCATGCAGTTCCCCAGAATCTGCTCTGGGGGAATCTAAGCTGTGAAATTCAGTCCTCCGCCTCAGACACCCGAGATCTAAAATTTGTCAAGATCGTGGCATGAGGCTGAGATCTGTGGCCAGGTAATGCATTTTGACCATGAGTTTTTGCATGCCTTGATGGCTTTCAGGATGTCAGTGGATGTAGGACCAGCCATCTCCTGTGAGCCAGAGGCTGTCTGAGCAGCGGCCGATATAGTGGGAGCAGGATGCCTATGTCCAAGATGGCCGCCGCTGACAAGGAGAGACGAGTACTCATGTGGGTACGGGAGGAGCGCAGCTTTTCCATAGACCGCAGAGGAGCCCGCGGGGTGCCATGTGCCCGCCTGGAGCCAGAAACGATTTAATTATGTACCACTACTAGCTGGTTGTTAGGGAACCAGCACCCACCGGCACCCTTATAAACAGAGAATAGCTGTTTTTTGAAGAGCTAGCACCCACCACGTTCTTAGCAACACTATTGACTCATCTGCGGTGAGGTAGGACTTATCAGAATCTAGAAGCACCCTGGCGCCTCTCCCCCCATGAGAATGAGTCTGGAACAGACAGACAATCAGTATGGGAGTTCCACCTTCCTTGATGCTAGCCAAGCACAGTTTTAGCCTACCTGCGAGTATAGACTTACTTCCCCCCTCATGAGGTTTTTTTCTCCCCTTAGGAGGTAGAACATATTAACCAATACTATCTACCCATTTGTATTTTCAGTTTATTTCTGTACCCAACTCCTGATGAATGTCCCAACTAGGACACACACACACACACACACACACACACACACACCAGACCTGTACCCTGTCCAAAAAAAAAAAAAAGTTATGGGGTGAGGCTGTACATACACCAACTAATAACTTGTATGACACTCACAAGCCAAGTGGCCCACAACCTGTACAAGACTACATATGCAGGTCCAAGGTACCCTGGAGATGAGAAAGCTTTCATAACCAACTTTAAAAAGAAAAACCTCAGATAAAAAAGGGAAAAAAAAAAAAAACCTACATACAAAACTCCTGTGGTGTAACCATTTCTAACCTTTAATGTTTGGGCAACTTTAGGCTACCCATAGACATAGGTGCTTGCCAGATGACTTCTCAATCATACAATGTTTGGCGAAAAGACAGTTATAAACACCAACAATTTTCTGGAAAAAAAAAAAAATAATAAATTTCATTTTTTCTACATATTTACCTGTTAAATTCATTTCTTGCAGTATATTACGGGACAGAGCAGGTTATAAACATAATCATTTGGGTTATGCGCCACCAATAGGTGAATGGATACTGGCACATCAAACAGGAAGTCCTAATTTATATAACCCCTCCCATACAGGAAGTGCCTTCATTTTGTAGCAAGTAATGAATTCCCAAGAAAAAGAGAGGGACCTCTGTATCTTATGATGTACTCCAAGAAATTAATTTTACAGGTATGTATAAAAAAAAAAAAAAAATCCAATTTTATCGTACATCACGGGACACAGAGCAGGCTATTAAACATAACTGAGCAATACTCATGAGGGATGGGAGACACCCTCACAGGAACCACCATAAGAGAAAGACCTACTCTGCCGTTTGGCTGAGGCCAAAGGCAGTATCCTCTGCGACTCTAAAACCAACCTGGTAAAACCCTGTGAATGTATAAACCAAAGACCATGTAGTGGCCTTGCAAACCTGAGCCACTGAAACCTGATGGTGGATAGCCCAAGCTGCCCCCCCCCCCCCCCCACACACACACACACACACACACACACACACACACACACACACACACACACACACACACACACACACACACCCCTAGTAGAGGGCGTTATCAGAATGGGTGGGACCTTGCCCTTTCAAACCACAGGCTTGAACGATTTCAAAGTTCCAAGATACTGATGGGGCAATATTCTCTCCTGTGGAGACCAAGTCCCCTGAACTGTAGCCACCTCGAAACCAGCCCTCCAATTGGAGAGACTGGCATCAGTGGTTATTCTCATCCATATCACTGGAAGTAAAAAGATTTCCCTTTCTCCAGATTCCGATCAACCAACCACCAATTCGAGCTCTACAATACTCCAGGGACAGAGCCCTCCGACAATCCAATGCTTGGACCTTCATGTTCCAGACAGAATGTTCCTCTACAAAAGACCTGGAGACCTGCACATAAGGAACCGTTTCAACACAGATATAATTTCCTCCTGAGGCACATCAAAGGCTACCATTTGCTTCCTATATTTTGCTCTAAATCTGGAATTGACTGCTCCCTGAGCAAGATTGAGGTATCTTGAGACTGACAACTGCATCATGTCCAGCACCAGGGCTAGGAGCTTTGTGAATCCTTGGGGGGGGGGGGGGGTGCTGTAGCCAGTAAGTAGACATGTGGAAAAAAGGAATATGCCAGCCCAGGGTGGATGGACAGATAAGGATGGATGGTATGTGCTTAAAATAGAGGTAGCCCCACAGGGACCTCAGGAGGAGAATCACGCAAGTGACTGACAGCCATCACACAGCACAGCCTGGCCAGACCAAACTGCACACTGCCCCTAGTGGCCACCAGGAGAATGACCAGTCTGATTTTTTTTTTTTTAAAGAGATGCTGCAAATGCAAACTTACCATTTTGCAGGACTCTGAATCATAACAGGAACCCAACCTTCATTCATCACGGCAGGCTCTGTCATAAGAGACCTTCGAGAACTCAGCCCCCCTTAATCTGGGGTCCTCACCGCTGGACCTTTATAGCACCCTGCTGGAAAGCACCTTAGTCAGACCAAACACTGCAGAGGGTTTCATTACACAGGGTCCAGCGCCGTAGGGCTCCATTACAGGCAAACCGAGGATTCTTCTCCTTACCAGCAAGGCTTGGGTACCATCCATTTTGGCTGACAGCTTTTCGATTGGCTCCAATTTAAGTCCATGATTCACAGCAGAACAGTTCTGAACTGCCATGTATGCTCCAACAGCACATCAGTGACCATCACCTTACAGACACAGGTGTAAAACAGCGGTACTTCCTGTATGGGAGAACTTCCTATTTGACTGATCTGCCAGTGTCCATTCACCTATAGGTGGTGCATAACCCAGATAGTCATGTTTATAACCTGCTCTGTGTAGTACAATAAAGAAATTCCAATTTTAAAAAGACATCCATTGGTGCTTTCAGGTATAGGTATATTGTGTACAACTCTTCAAATATTTTAGGATGGAAAAACACATGTAAAAAGATCATAGCTGAAATGTTCAGCCTAAAATATAAGCTATAGCCTTTCAACAACCATTTAAAGCGGATTTCCAGGTATTGCTAATTTTGCATAGTTACAGTGCCTTGAAAAAGCATTCATACCCCTTGAGAATTTCCACATGTCATATTACAACCAAAAATGTATCTTATTGGGATTTTATGTGACAGACCAATACAAAGTGGCACATAATTGTTAAGTGGAATGAAAATGATAAATAGTTTTCAAATTTTTTTTACAAACAAACATCTGAAAAGCGTGGAAAGCATTAGTATTCAGCCCCTCTGAGTCAATACATTGTAGACCCACCTTTCACTGCAATTATAGCTGCAAGTATTTAGGCATGTCTCTAACAGCTTTGCACATCTAGGAGAGTGACATTTTTGCCCATTCTTCTTTGCAAAATGGCGCAAGCTCTGTCAGATTGGATAGAAAGCATCTGAACAGAAATTTTCAAGTCTTGCCACAGGATTCTCAATAGGATTTTAGGTCTAGACTTTGACTGGGAAATTCTAACACAAATAGTTTGATCTAAACCATTCCATTGTAGCTCTGGCTGTATGTTTAGCATAGTTGTCCCGCTAGAAGGTGAGCCTCCACCCCAGTCTCTAGCCTTTTGCAGACTCAAACAGGTTTTCTAAGATTGTCCTGTATTTGGCTCCATCCGTCTTCCCTTAAACTCTGACCAGCTTCCCTGTCCCTGCTGAAGAAAAGCATCCGCACAACATGATGCTGCCACCATGTTTCACGGTGGGGATGGTGTGTTCCGGGTGATATGCAGCGGTAGTTTTCCACCACAAATAGCATTTTGCTTTTAGGCCAAAAAGTTCAATTTTGGTCTCATCTGACCAGAGCACCTTCTTCCACATGTTTGCGTTGTCCCCCACATGGCTTCTCCCAAACTGCAAACAGGACTTCTTATGGCTCTTTCAACAATGGCTTTCTTCTTGATACTCTTCCATAAAGACCAGATTTGTGGAGTGCATGACACGAATAGTTGTCCTGTGGACAGATTCACCCATCTGAGCTGCGGAACTCTGCAGCTCCTCCAGAGTTACCATGGGCCTCTTGGCTGCTTCTCAGAATAATGCTCTCCTTGCCTGGCCTGTCAGTTTAGATGGACGGCCATGTCTTGTAGGTTTGCAGTTGTGCCATACTCTTTCCATTTTCAGATGCTGGATTGAACAGTGCTTCATGAAATGTTCAAAGCTTAGGATATTTTTTTTTGTAACCTTACCCTGCATTTACCACTCAGACCGCCCGCATTCGTTATACGTCAGCAATTTGAAGAGGGATATCGTTATGGCAGCAGCTAGCTGCCATAACCCCAGTATCCTATTTTTTATCGAGCGGTCCACTTACAGATAAAAGTGGTCTCTGTGGCGGATTTGCAGCGAGATCACTTATTGGCAGCGGGAGAGCACCCCCTACCACTGCGCTCCAGTGCCCTTCGCCGCCTATGGGAGCCGCTGGCAGCGGCAGAGGCGACCGCATCCTCTCCACTCTGTGGTATGGAGCCGAGTGAGGAGGAAGATGAACCCCACCCGGATCCATACCATTGCAGGGTGGAAGCGATGTCAAAACAGTCTTCCGCCCATAGCGCTTTCAAGAAAAAAAAAAAATTGCTTTAATTGCATTTTAGTGTAAACATGAGATCTGAGGTCTTTTGACCCCAGAACTCATATTTAAAGAGGTCCTGTCATGCTTTTTTTTCTATCACAAGGGATGTTTACATTCCTTGTAATAGGAATAAAAGTGACAATTTTTTTTTTTTAATGAATAGTGTAAAAATAAAAAAATGTTGGGTATCAATTTACTCAGTGTAACATCTTTGACAATATAAAAATTGGGCTAGCTTTACGGTTGTCTTATTTAATTAAAAAAAGTATTTTTCCCCCCCCAAAAAAATGCGCTTGTAAGACCACTGCACAAATACGGTGTGACAAAAAGTATTGCAACGACCGCCATTTTATTCTCTAGGGTGTTGGAACCCCCAAACATAATTTTTTTTTTTTCTAAGTATTTTTTTTAGCAAAAAAATGATTTTAAACTTGTAAAACAAGTCTGAAAAATAGGCCCGGTCCTTAAAGCTGTTGTATACCCAAAATTCTGACTTTGCATTCAATTTTGTATTGTAATAATGTATTTCCATTATTCATTTTTACTCTACCTGCTTCCTTTGCAACTTATCAATATATTGCTGAGTAATGACGTCTCAGGCGCATGCGCCGTATCCTCGATGATTCCGGCAAGCCGAGACGCTGCCGGAAAAATTCTGTGTCTGTCGGGGCTGCATCATTTCCTGTTGTATGTTCCTGTCAGCCCCGACATCCCACGATGCTTCCTCTGAATTCTTCCCAAAGAGGATCATGGTTACCTTGTGACTCGTACGTCACAGGGTGGAAGAGAGACAGGCGGCATGAGTTTCAAGAGGCTTGGATATTTTATTAGTGTGCATGCACGAGATTACCGAGACGAGTATGTACTGTGGGCGGAAATAAAGATCTATTCAGACGCGGAAAACCACAGTGGAGATGGCGCCGGCTAATATGCTGAATAAACTTTGACAAGATAAAGAATACTTGCAGTAAGAACAAAATTTTATATATGTTTAAAGTAATCAAATCGCAATTGCCATTTCTTTCATAATATTGTGAAAATCGTATTGATATGGAAGGATTTACTACCACTAAGTGGATAAACTTCTCCACAACTTTATCCCTGACCTGTCTGGTGTGTTCCTCGGCCTTCATGATGCAGTTTGTTCACCAAGGTTATCCAACAAACCTCTTCACAGAACAGCTGTATTTATACGGAGATTAAATTACACACAGATGGACTCTATTTACCAGTACTAATTAGTTGACTTCTGAAGGCAATTGGTTCAACTAGATTTTAATTAGGGGTATCAGCGTAAAAAAGGGAGCTGATAACAAATGCAGGCCACACTTTTCAGATATTTGTAAAAAATTTGGAAAACTATTTTTCATTTTCCTTCCACCTTCACAATTATGTGCCACTTTGTGTTGGTCTATTATATAAAATCCAAATAAAACATATTTATGTTTGATTGTAACATGACAAAATGTCAGGGGGTATTAAATACTTTCAAAAGCACTGTACATCAGGCCAGCTTCGGCTAATGTAACTATGCATGTACCATACCTGGCCTATTCACAGCTGGAAATCAGTATAGTACACACCGCTACTACAGTGATTTGCTGCTGGCTTTTGGGTCCTGTGCTGAGAAGCTGCCCTGCTGCTTAGTGAACACAGGAGTTCGATCACTCTGCACAGGTGACATTCAAAAGAATGCTTTTTGCTTGAAGTCCAAATTTTTTTTTAAAGCGGAACTTTACCCAAGAGGTGAAGTTCCAATTTTCCTCATCCCCTCCCCCATTCCCCGTTAACTTTTGTGTTTTTTTTTTTGTTTTTTTATTTTTTTTAGAGGGGGAGCGGGTACCTGGCAATTTGAGCGGAAGTTTGCACCCCCCTGCACCCTTCTGGGACATGTCAAAGCTGCAAAACCAATCAACTAGCGCAGAAAGCACCCGGCTGTGGAGCTGCAGTCACAGCCGGTTGCCCACAGTTCATATGCAAGCACCAGGGACTGAAGCCCGGTTAAGAATCTTGCCAGGTGAGGACATCGCTGGATTCTCATGCAGGTGTTCTCTATTAAAATTCAGCAGCTACAGGTTTTTTGTTTTTTTTTAGTTGGTAGCCTTAACTACTTGCCTACCAAGGTAGGTCCTGGTAGTCAAGGGGTTAAAACAGGCTCAAATGCCGGTATCGATTTTCTATTTTTACCTGAAAAGCAGTTTTTGGATCCTGGTTCGCAATTACCGCATAACAGTCGACGTGATAGCCTCTGACTGCCTATCACAGTAATCAGTCACTGTGCAGCCTGCACCTGTTTTTTTTCTACTCTGAATGGAGAGAAAGATAGTGGAGGGAAATGCAAACCGCATGTGTAAAAAATAAAAATTAAAAAACACAAAAAAACAGCTAGATCAAGGTTTGAGCTAGGTCAGTGCTGGGTCAAAGGCCAAAATCAGGGTCAGAGGTTAGGGTCAGTGTATTTTAGTAAAAAAGACAAAAGAACAGCGCCCTCTAAATGCAGCAAGTTAACCATTTTAATAGTAAAAAGTAAGATTAAAAAACAATCACAAACTAGCAACATTTTTCCAGCATGGGTGTATATAATACAAGTTACGTTTCATCCACGCTGTTCTGGGATAGTGCTGGGCATCACTGACTGGTGGATTGTAGCCGGACAGCAGATTGCCTCCACAAACTCGCTGCATTTAGAGGGCGCTGTTCTTTGTCTTTTATTATGTTTCAGAGTCTCTTCTAACGTTTGAACTGGCAGGCTCCTAAAGACAGCAAATTATTCTGTGCGCCATATTATCCCATTGTCAGTATATTTTAGGTAAAAAAAAAAAAAAAAAAAAAACCCACACTAATTGTTTCTGGGCTCTACTACGAATGCCATCAAACGCATATAACATATCTCACAAAAGGCAGTACACCCCTCCCATTTTTGTAAATATTTTATTATAGGTTTACATGTGATAACCCTGAAGAAATTATACTTTGCTACAATGTAAAGTAGTGAGTGTACAGCTTATATACCGTATATACTCGAGTATAAGTCGAATTTTTCAGCACATTTTTTTGTGCTGAAAGTGCCCCCCTCGACTTGTACTCGAGTCAAGCACTTTTCTGCAGCAAAAAAATTCATTTTCCGAACCGACTTTGGGGCCCCATATCTCAGGGCCAATTGGTGCTAGGAACCCCAAATTTGGTGTGCAAACCCAGTGGACCTGGTACCATAACATATCCAAAGCTGGGGTTCCTAGCACTAAGTGGCCCCGAGATACGGGGCCCCAAAATCGGTTCAGAAAATGTCACTCTGCTGCAAAGTGCTTGACATTTTCTGAACCGAATTTGGGGCCCTATATCTCAGGGCCACTTGGTGCTAGGAACCCCAAATTTGGTGTGCAAACCCAGTGGACCTGGTACCATAACATATCCAAAGCTGGGGTTCCTAGCTCCAAGTGGCCCTGAGATACAGGGCCCCAAAACTGGTTCGGAAAATGTCATTTTCTGCTGCAGAAAAGTGCTTGACATTTTCTGAACTGATTTTTGGGGCCCTGTATCTCAGGGCCACTTAGTGCTAGTAACCCCAGCTTTGGCAATATTATGGTGCTAGTTCCACTGGGTTTGTACACCAAATTTGGGGTTCTTAGCACTAAGTGGCCCCAAGATACAGGGTCCCAAATTCAGTCAACTGTGTCCATCTGCAGCAATGTCATTTCGGGACCCTTTGGGTTCAGAGACCCCAAATTTTGGCTGCAGCTAGGGGGCATCTAGGAACCCTTAACTACCGAGTTTGAAGTTCAGGGGACCTATGGCTGCAAATGGGCACAGTGAGGCATGCAAATGGGAACAGTAATGCTGCAAATGGGCATTGTTGACCCTCTTTTCCACTTACAGTAGCCGTGCATTTCTCACCCTCGTCTTATACTCGGGTCAATAAGTTTTTCCCATTTTTTTTGTGGTAAATTAGGGCCTCGACTTATACTCGGAACGACTTATACTCGAGTATATACGGTAAGTGTAAATTTGCTGTCCCCTCAAAACACCACACAGCCATTAATGTCTAAACTACTGGCAACAAAAGTGAGTACACCCCTAAGTGAAAATGTCCAAATTGGTCCCAATTAGCCATTTTCCCTGTCATGTTATTCCTTATAGTTACAAGGTCTCAGGTGCAAATGGGGAGTAGGTGTGTTAAATTTGGCAGTTCAACATGGCATCTAATGGCAATGAACTCTGGAGAAAAATTTATGCTCTACATAAAGATGGCCTGGGCTATAAGAATATTGCCAAGACCCTAAAACTGAGCTGCAGTACGGTGGCCAAGACCATACAGTGATTTAACAGGATATGTTCCACTCAGAACAGGCCTCTCCATGGTCGACCAAAGAAGTTGAGTGCACATGCTCAGCTTCACATCCAGAGGTGGTCTTTGGGAAATAGACGTATGAGTGCTGCCAGCATTTCTGCAGAGGTTGAAGGAGTGGGGGTCAGCCTGTCAGTGCTCAGAACATACGCCACACACTGCATCAAATTGGTCTGCATGGCTGCCGTCCCAAAAGGAAGCCTCTTCTAAAGATGATGCACAAGAAAGCCCGCAAACGGTTTGCTGAAGACGAGCAGTCTGAAGCAGAGCATGAACCCCTCCCTTCAGAAACTGGGCTGCAGGGCAGTATTTCAACATGATAATGACCCCAAACACACCTCCAAGACAATCACTGCCTTGCCAAAGCTGAGGGTAAAAGGTGATGGACTAGCGAAGCGTGTCTCCAGGCCTAAACCCTATTGAGGATGCCCCACAGATGCTCAAACGGAAGGTGGAGGAGCACAAGGTCTCTAACATCCACCAGCTCCGTGATGTCATCATGGAGGAGTGAAAGGACTACAGTGGCAACCTGTGAAGTTCTGGTGAACTCCATGTCCAAGAGGGTTAAGACAGTGCTGGAAAAGTATGGTGGCCACACAAAATATTGACACTTTGGGTCCAATTTGGACATTTTCACTGAGACATTACGCACTTTTGTCGTCGAGTCCTCTTCCACTCCTCCATGACGACATCACGAAGCTTGTGGATGTTAGAGACCTTACGCTCCTCCATCCTCCATTTGAAGATGCCCCACAGATGCTCAATAGGGTTTAGGTCCGGAGACATGCTTGGTCAGTCCATCACCTTTACCCTCAGCTTCCTTAGAAAGGCAGTGGTCGTCTGGGAGGTGTGTTTGGGGGTCCCTATCATGTGGGAATACTGTCCTGCTGCCCAGTCTCTGAAGGTAGGGGATAATGCTCTGCTTCAGTATGTCACAGTACAAGTTGGAATGCATGGTTCCCTCAATCAACTGTAGCTCCCCAGTGCCGGCAGCCCTCATGCAGCCCCAGACCATGACACTACCACCACTATGCTTGACTGTAGGCAAGACACACTTGTCTTTGTACTGCTCACCTGGTTGCCGCCACACACGCTTGACACCATCTGAAACAAAGAAGTTTATCTTGGTCTCATCAGACCACAGAACATGGTTCCAGTAATCCATGTCCTTAGTCTGCTTGTCTTCAGCAAACAGTTTGCGGGCTCTCTTGTGGATCATCTTTAGAAGTCTTCCTTTTGGGACGACAGCCATGCAGACCAATTTGATGCAGTGTGCGGCGTGTTAAACCTCTCTATGGTCTTGGCCACAGTGCTGCAGCTCAGTTTTAGCAATCTTCTTATAGCCTAGGCCATCTTTATGTAAAAAATTTTTTTTTTCCAGATCCTTAGAGTTCTTTGCCATGAGGGGCCATGTTGAACTTCCAGTCACCAGTATGAGAGAGAGAGAGCGATAACACCAAATTTAACACACCTGCTCCCCATTCACACTCGAGACTTTACGAGTCACATGACCCTGGGGAGGGAAAATTGCCAATTGGGCCCAATTTGGACATTTTCACTTAGAGGTGTACTCATTTTTGTTGCCAGTGGTTTAGATATTAATGGCTGTGTGGAGTTATTTTGAGGGGGCAGCAAATGTACACTGTTATACAAGCTGTACACTCAATACTTTACATTGTAGCAAAGTGTCATTTCTTCAGTGTTGTCACATGAAAAGATAATAAAAATGTGAGGGTGTACTCACTTTTGTGAGAATATATACACTTTTTGGGACAGTGTTCCTTTGGAAAAAGTGAAATCAGGATATCCATTACCATTTAATGAAAGATCAATTTGTCCAGAAAAAAAACAAGGTACAGTGGGGCAAAAGTATTTATTTAGTCAGCCACCAATTGTGCAAGTTCTCCCACAAAAAAAAAAAAAAACAAAAAAAAAAAAGGCCTGCAATTGTCATCATAGGTATACCGCAACCAAGACAAAATGTGGAAACAAATCCAGACAAAATCACATTGTCTGATTTTTGAAAGAATTTATTTGCAAATTATGGTGGAAAATAAGTATTTGGTCAATATCAAAAGTTCATCTCAATACTTTGTTATATATCCTTTGTTAGCAATGACAGAGGTCGAATGTTTTCTGTAATTCTTCACAAGGTTGTCACACACTGTTGCTGGTATGTTGGCCCATTCCTCCATGCAGATCTCCTCTAGAGCAGTGATGTTTAGGGGCTGTCGCTGGGCAACACAGACTTTCAACTCCCTCCAAAGGTTTTCTATGGGGTAGAGATCTGGAGACTGCCTAGGCCACTCCAGGACCTTGAAATGCTTCTTACGAAGCCACTCCTTCGTTGCTTGGGCGGTGTGTTTGGAATCATTGTCATGCTGAAAGACCCAGCCACGTTTCATCTTTAATGCCCTTGCTGATGGGAGGAGGTTTGCACTCAAAATCTCACAATACATGGCCCCATTCATTCTTTCATGTACACGGATCAGTCACCCTGTTCCCTTTGCAGAGAAACAGCCCCAACGCATGATGTTGCCACCCCCATGCTTCACAGTAGGTATGGTGTTCTATGGTTGCAACTCAGCATTCTCTCTCCTCTAAACACGACGAGTTGTGTTTCTACTCAACAGTTCTACTTTGGTTTCATCTGACCATATGACATTCTCCAAATCCTCTTCTGGATAATCCAAATGCTCTCTTGCAAACCTCAGACGGACATTTACTGGCTTAAACAGAGGGACACGTCTGGCACTGCAGGATCTGAGTCCCTGGCGGCGTAGTGTGTTACTGATGGTAGCCCTTGTCACGTTGGTCCCAGCTCTCTGCAGGTCATTCACTAGGTCCCCCCGTGTGGTTCTGGGATTTTTGCTCACCATTAATACAGGTAACGAGTGGAGGACAGAGAAGCTTCTTAAAGAAGAAGATACAAGTCTGTGAGCCAGAAATCTTGTTTGGAGGTGACCAATATTTATTTTCCACCATAATTTGCAAATAAATTCTTTCAAAAAGCAGACAATGTGATTGTCTGGATTTGTTTCCGCATTTTGTCTCTCATGGTTGAGGTATACCTATGATGACAATTGCAGGTTTTTTTTTTTTTTTTTTTTTTTTTTTTTTTTAAGTTGGAGAACACTTGCACAATTGGTGGCTGACTAAATACTTTTATGCCCCACTGTATAATCCACCTGGATACACAAAGTAGCTGTAACATGTGCAGTTTTACTAACATGTTAAAGTTGCAAAAATTGGGGGGCGTGTCCGGGATGTGTAACAGGGCACACACTGCCTGAGCTCCGTTCCTGACTGAATCCTGCATGTAATCCGGGATCCTTTCCCCCACTCCGCAACACCCAATCTGACATCCTGGGTTCCAGGAAGGCACTGGGCACCCCACGGGCTCCTCAGCTTTCCTCGGGAAAGCTTCATTCCTCCAAAAAAAACACGACGATCAGCGCGTCTCCCCTCCTCCCCTCCTACCTCCGCTGACATACTAGCAGCGATTAAAGCCTGCAATGACACCATAAAAACATGTAAAGACACTGATGGTGAAAATTTACTATCTGGCCATGGACATCAGCCTGATACGCCATGATTTGGACAAGTTCAGATCCAGGGTGTCTGAAGCAGAAGAACGCATCTCACAGCTGGAAGATTCCACCAGACCAGAATCCAGAAAAATGCATGCCCTGCAAATACAGGTAAAAGCTGTATAGAATAAAGGCGATCGACACAGAAAATAGACTAATGCCCCGTACACACAAGCAAAATTTCCGTCGGAAAAATCGATGGTTTTTCCGACGGAATTCTGCTCAAGCTTGGCTTGCATACACACGGTCACACAAAAGTTCTCTGAACTTTCGACTGTCAAGAATGCGGTGACGTACAACACTACAACGAGCCAAGAAAATGAAGTTCAATGCTTCCAAGCATGCATCAAATTCTTTCCGAGCATGCGTGGTTTTTTGCGGGTCAGAATTGCATACAGACAAACTGAATTTCCGTCAAGAACTTTTTCCGCCGGAAAAATAGAGAAACAGCTCTTAATCTTTAATCTTTTGCTGGCGGAAATTCAGACAGAAAAAGTTGGATGTAGCATACACACAGTTGGAATATCCAACCAAAAGCTCCCATCACACTTTTGACGGAAATTGCGACCGTGTGTATGCAGCATTAGACGCAATAACATCCGTATCTTAGGCCTGAGAGGGCAGAGTGCCCCAGGCCTACCGAGAGACATTTCCCACCAAGTTGCTTGATTTTCCAGATATGCCGCCTACATATGTGGTGGAGAGGGCCCAGAAGGCTCATAGGGTCTCCCCCCACCCCTCCTATACTGGTGGCACCCTGCAACCTTTTCTCCTCAGGCTGCTCAATTACAGGGACAGGGATCGAGTGCTGGCGACTGCACAGCAGAAGACCTGCGACATGAAGGTGCAAAGATCCTACTTTTCCCTGACTATTCACCAAAGGTCCAACAGCGACGCCACTCCTATACAGAGATTCACAAATGTCTCCATGAGCAAGGCCTCAAGTATAGCCTCCTTTACCCCAGCAAACAAGTAGTGGATGGAGATCGCAAGTTCTTTGAGACCCCTGAGGTGGCAGGCTCCTGGCTGGACGGTCGCCAACCTTGCCATTAACTGATCCCCAGTGGGAAGCACGCTAAGGATATCAGACATCCGCAAGTATCAGGACCTAGGTCCCCCTTGCCCACTGGGTTTATCCTTTCCTTTTACATTGGTTATGCCCTTCCCCACCTATTTTCCCTTTTTACCCCATTGTTCTTTTACATGTTGTTACCGCTGGGGTAGTCCTCTATTTTTTCATATGGATAGGAATCGATATGCTGCAGTCCCATCTTTGCCACCATACCCATACTCCTTGGCTAACATCCTGACCAGTCCTTCCAACCCCATCACAGGATGGACCCTGTAGATAGGGAGCCAGGCGTAAACTCTGGATAACCCCATCTCCAAATACCTGTCACCTTCTCCAAGTGGACTCTGACTTGGAGTTTCTCCCTGTTCCCACGAGAGTGCATCTCGCTCCGCCAGTGGTTTCTGAGAACGTATTTTGGCTCAGTTGCCTTTTGTTTTCCTCTTACCCCATTGGCTTAGCCGGCACTGCAGGACTGCCCGGGAGCAAGCAGACTCATGGTGGATGGACTACTCGCTATTGCAGTTCACAGTATTTAGTGTTCTCAGGTTTAGATAAGATCAATGTTCAGTTCACTTTTGGGTATAGACTGGTTCCCAGCCTACCCCGTGTTTTTGGGGGGCGCTGGGTACCGATAGGAAAAGCACACAGTGCTTGGGAAGTTGTACATTTGGTTTATATGTGTTAGTTGCTACACCCCCCTATGCGGGTTGGCTCAAGCTCTAAAACTACCCATCAAGTGGGGTCAAGTCAGGACTCAAACCTCCTGCTTTTAATACCTTTCCCCTGTGATCATGGCATCACATGATCAGGGAACAAGGTCGGTGATATCCATGAACGCGAGGGGCCTCTAAACTCTAAGATTTAAAAAGGGCACTACTGTTCCAGTATATTAAGACATATAACCCTCAATTGTTAGTCCTGCAGGAGACCCCTTTCGTGGGTAGCAAACTGCTGGCACCTTCCATGCCTCATACTCTTCATATGCCAGAGGGGTTGATTCTGATCAATAAATCCTTCTCATGTCAAGTTGAGGCGGTCCACACTGACCCCCATGGCAAATTTGTGATATTGGTGCCAACGGCCTGGCAACAACGATGTGTCTTTAAGAATTTGTATCCCACCACCTTTCAAATCCGAGGTGTTGTACACCATTCTGGAGAGGATCACAACGTATTGTCCAGCCAAATTACTGTTGCTATGAGATTTCAATAGTACCCTTTCCCCGGATCTAGACAGATCCACTCCAACCCAGTATTCTACTGGAGACTTACCAGGGTGGGCCCTCAGCGGGAGGTACAGAAGTGTGGAGGTGGAAGCACCCCCACACAAA